>CM072551.1:40049062-40649062 GCA_036898215.1 Platycarya strobilacea | reverse complement strand
AAATAGTTTCGGAGAAACATAATCATCCCATATATGAAATTTAAGCGGATGTCTAAAAATCCGGGTTGTCACAATATTGCTCGGGATTGCTTACAAAATTTCTATAACTACTACAAGAAACCAGGTCATATCATCTTCCCTTGTCCCATATGACCTGAAAGGAAGCTGGGTATTGCTTATCATGCCTCTATTGGTGCCTATAGCTTTACTACATTGTTTACTATCTCGCCTGTTGTTTCTATTCCTGCTCCTATAACCTTAGCAAGCCTGAACACACTCATTCTTGAAATGGTACAACAGATGATCACTTATGCTTTTTTTGCTTTTGGGCTCTTAGGTAATCATAAAGTTTCTTCTAACCATGATATTTTGACTCTGGAGCCTCTAACAATATGACTAATACTATTGTTCCTCTTTCCAATGTGAAAAATTATGATTGAAATCTAAAAATTAACACTGTTGATGGTGGTTCTTTGTCTATTAGTGATGTTGGTGATCTTTCCTCTTCCGTAACTCATATTTTTGTGTCTCCTGGACTCTTCACAAATTGTATTTGTGTTGGTCAATTGGTTGATAATTGTAATGTCCATTTTTCTCGTTCTGATTGTGTTGTGCAAGATCAAGTGTCAGGGAAGATGATCGTGAAGGGGCCTAAAGTGGGACGACTCTTTCCTCTCCAAGTTTATCTTTCCCCAATTATCCCTAGTTTTCCTTTACTTTCCTTGGCATGTAATATTATTAGTTCTGGAAATAAGATATGGCATAGACGTCTAGGTCACCCAAACTCATATGTACTTCGTACTTTGTTTAATTCTGATTTATAGGGAGATAAAGCATGTTCTTCTCTTGATCTTTCTTTTGATTATTTAATATGCAAACTTAGTAAAAGTAGAGTTTTACCTTTTCCTCATCATGCATCTCATGCTCACAATGTTTCAATATTTTTCATAGTAATATTTGGGGGATTGCACATGTCGTTTCTCATGCGTATTATAAGTAATTTATTACCTTCATTGACGACTTTATACTTTACGTGGGTTTACTTCCTACGGGCTAAGGTAGAAGTGTTCCCCGCATTTATGCACTTTCTTGCACTTCTTGAGACTCAATTCTCTGCCAACATCAAGGTATTACACTTTGATTCTGGTAGAAAATACATGTCTAATGAGTTTTAGGACTTTCTTCAAAGCAAAGGGATCATTTCTCAGTGTTCTTGCCCTGCAACACCACAACAAAACAATGTTGTTGAGAGAAAAAATTGTCACCTTCTTTGTCACGCCCCGATTTTTCGCATCGATTACAACGTAAAACGACGCATCCGGACAAGCAACACAAGGCTACTTATCCTACGTAAATATAAAAAGCAGCATGTATGCATCTAAGCTTACTAATGAAATGCAATGCCGATCGCAGCTGGAAGAAGTAAATTCCCAATATGAGCAAAGAGATCTAACTCTCGCATCAATAGACCACATGGCATACTATAATTACACTTCTCATAACATTGTATTTACAACAATATTCTGTATTTACTCTTACATAACCCAGTTAGTTTTCTCTAAACAAAAACTCATATCCTACCATCATCCAGTACTCTTACTTCTTCACTTGATTACATACGCGGGGTCATCTCCACCGGAGAGGAGCATTCCATAGGACCCTCAGGGTACCTCAGAATCTCCCGTGCTGACCGAGTCTCAATGCAACTATCTATCCCTGCAACAACATCTATCATTCCATAAGGAATGATAGATAAAATAGATAAAACATAAAAGAGTGAGATTTACTAGAAATCTCAGTAAGTACACAGTTAACGAAATAAAGCATAGATAACCTCAACTATCACCATGCATAATCACACTCATCAACATATCACTTATAAGTATACCTTATGGAACTCATACACATCAATTATCCATCTTATCATACAAACTCAAATCTTAGCTAGACCCATCATCACATACAACCTTAGATCTTAGCTAGACCCAACATCACATACAACCTTAGATCTTAGCTAGACCCATCATCACATACAACCTTAGATCTTAGCTAGACCCATCATCACATACACTTATACTTTTCACTTTATTTCTTAACCCCATAGGTTTCTTTTATTTCTTATTCTCGATGGGCGTTACGTATCGCCGTCCCCATCGGCACGTCAGTCATACGGGCGTTACGTATCGCCGTCCCCGTCATGACGTGACTAACTCATCTCGACAGGCGTTACGTATCGCCGTCCCTGCCGGCACGTCAGTCATACGGGCGTTACGTATCGCCGTCCCCGTCATGACGTGACTAACTCATCTCGACAGGCGTTACGTATCGCCGTCCCTGCCGGCACGTCAGTCATACGGGCGTTACGTATCGCCGTCCCCGTCATGACGTGGCTAACTCATAAATCATACACTCATCAATCATCCGGGCGTTACGTATCGCCGTCCCCGTTATGATGAGTCTCGTGTCAATCATCCGGGCGTTACGTCTCGCCGTCCCCGTTATGACACGGAACATATTATTATATCACGGCAGGCGTTACGTATCGCCGTCCCTGCCGGCACGTCAGTCATACGGGCGTTACGTATCGCCGTCCCCGTCATGACGTGGCTAACTCATAAATCATACACTCATCAATCATCCGGGCGTTACGTATCGCCGTCCCCGTTATGATGAGTCTAGTGTCAATCATCCGGGCGTTACGTCTCGCCGTCCCCGTTATGACACAAAACATATTATAATATCACGACAGGCGTTACGTATCGCCGTCCCTGTCGGCACGTCAGTCATACGGGCGTTACGTATCGCCGTCCCCGTCATGACGTGACTAACTTATCAATCATGCACTCATCAATCATCCGGGCGTTACGTATCGCCGTCCCTGCCGGCACGTCAGTCATACGGGCGTTACGTATCGCCGTCCCCGTCATGACGTGACTAACTCATTATCATACACTCATCAATCATCCGGGCGTTACGTATCGCCGTCCCCGTTATGATGAGTCTAGTGTCAATCATCCGGGCGTTACGTCTCGCCGTCCCCGTTATGACACAAAACATATACACATAGTACTGCGGGCGTTACGTCTCGCCGTCCCCGCAAGGATCAATCACACGGGCGTTACGTCTCGCCGTCCCCGTGGAGATCACAATTTCATATCACGACAGGCGTTACGTATCGCCGTCCCTGTCGGCACGTCAGTCATACGGGCGTTACGTATCGCCGTCCCCGTCATGACGTGACTAACTTATCAATCATACTCATCAATCATCCGGGCGTTACGTATCGCCGTCCCCGTTATGATGAGTCTCGTGTCAATCGTCCGGGCGTTACGTATCGCCGTCCCCGTCATGACACGGAACATATTCTTTATATAAATTATTTTCTTTCTTTATATTCTTCTCTTATACACATGAGTCATCTCACTCATAACCCTTCCCATTTGAAACACCACTTCCATTCTAAGGAAACCCTAAGTCTAGGCAAAACCGGGTATCTCGCTCGAGCGGGTGTCGAGCGAGTGTCGAGCGAAGTCACGGGTTGGAACTCGCTCGAGTGGGGTATCGAGCGACAGTCAAGCGAGATCACGGCTCAAGGGGTTTTTCAACCCAAACCAAGCAATCTTTTCACACCAACCTTATTTTTACTCATTAGAACATAATTCTAGGTCCTTACAATTTTCCTAACATTTTACCATCACCAAATCATATCCAAAACACCATAGATTCCAAACACATCATTCAAGCCTAATTCAAGCTCCAACCAACAACAAACTAAATTCCATCAATAATCTACTTAATCTATGCTAAGATTAAGTTAAATTGTATACTTACAAGTTTCTCCAAAGCTTGGTTGAATGATCCAACTAGTCCTTGCAACATTCCTCCTCAAATCACCCACTTAGCTCACTTAGGTGAAGTTTGGAGGTTCAAGGGTTAAGGAGGCTTTTTCTTTGGCTTCCTCTCCAAGTGGACGTGACTCTCCTCTCCCAAAAGATCTCCTATGATCTGAAGATGGATATATATATATAGAAATAGATGGCTTGGAGAAGAAGAGAAGGAAAACTAACTAAGGCCATGGGTTAATCTCAAACCGTGTGAGGTGTGGTGAGTTGTCCAACTTTGGTTAGTGCAATCCTCATCCAAATCTCCCATAATCTCCAATGATTTCCATCCTATGGCTATGCTTCTTCCTCATCTAAAATCATTTTAGATCAATGGCCCCAAATAATCACCAAATATAGATATACAAGTAAGCTTCCAAAAAGTCTAAAATACCCAAGATGAGCTTAGCTGGCCACTGCCCTTCCTTGCATCCTCAAGGCTTCTAGAACATTTTCCTTACCCTTATCCACACGTCCAAGGCTCCCTTAGCACCCTTAGAGTAGCTGGAAAATATCTCATTACCTAATTCCCAAGGTTTGGTCACCACTTGGTTGGAAACAAAGGGGATAGTTGACTGTTTTGGCTAATCAGATTAGTCCTTCACTCTTGTTTGGTTCTAAGCTAATTATTCTTCTAGAAGCTCTTCCTCCACCTAACACATGCTCTCATACATGTATCTAGCAGATAACCATGAGGAGAACCAATCAAATTCGAACATCTAAGGTGAGGTGGTGAAGTGATTCATTTTCGGGCTCCAGTTTGCACTTAAAACAGATCAGTCCCATTCCAGCCCAATTAATCCATTTATACACTTCGATTCTCTAAAACCTCCAATCATAAAAGTTATAGATCTATGTCTTAGGGTTCTATAGGAACTGGAATCACTTCATTTGGAGTTCATATGACCAAGTTATGATTTTTCTAATAAAACTCGACAGATAAACCCGAGAACACTAAATCCGGGTACACCAAATGTTGGATAGATGATTCCTCTTATTTCACACGAAATTCACTAAATAAAATATCCTCATTTTCCACATCTCTACACACTTGTCCAGATCTTAGGATAATTGAGAAAATAATCCAATGGCTTAATCTTATCCAATGTTCTTAGTCAACCTCAAGTCAATACTTATCTACTCCAATTCAGACCTGATACTTCAATCTCCATTTCTTATTTGATTAAGTCCTTATCTCTTAAACATCAAAACATAAAAGTTGTAGATAATCCTCTTAGCTTTCCATAGCCTCTTGAATCACTCAAATCCGACATCAAATGAGAAAGTTATGACCATTCTACTAAAAGACGTCTGTCTGTCCCTGTATCTCGCTCGAGCCAGACATCAAGCGAGAGTTGAGCGAAGTCTCGGGTCTAGGCACTTTTCCACCTTAACACAAGTCACACTTATACCCAACCTTATTCCCAACCTTTCAATATAAGAATCTTATACATATATTCCAAAATTCCTAAAAATAGTTTCGGAGAAACATAATCATCCCATATATGAAATTTAAGCGGATGTCTAAAAATCCGGGTTGTCACATTCTCCCCCCCTTAAAAGGAATTTCGTCCTCGAAATTCGAGAGTTCCAGCTCAACACCAAAATATATATATATCAGCGTGTACTTAGAAAAATTCTACAATCAGTAACACCAATATGGCTGCCAACATTACTCTTCTCCTTTGGCATATTCCCTTAAAAAAACTTAGAGCATATGAGTAATTTAGAATCCTGACTTTTCCAAAAATCTCAATATATTCTCCGATAAAATTCCACAATTATAAATATTTAAACTGACTTCAGTCGATTTCTATGCTCTATCAACCAAATGTTCGTCCATATTCCATCTTTTGTAACTTAAAACTCTCTTCCATGGCAATTACAAACAATATTTTCTCCTTAGTAACACTCCCAATCCCTATTGATTCCTTCAAGTCAGCGTAATTGAAGTCTCTGATCATGATCAACATCATGTTTGTGCTTTGTACTCTCAAAATTTACCACATAAATAACCTCAACACATACCAAATCACATCAAAATGGAACCAAAGGTTACCTTTTCAAGACTGTATACTTGTAGATATCATGCATTTATAATCAAGATCAACATTTTGCCTATGCATCAGTAGTTCGTTCATACCATTTTCCTCATCTGAACTCACACCTTCAAAATTTATTTCCTCAATCACCAAAATTTGCCAACCAAATCCACACTTTTCATTCCTGAGGAAGTATTTTCTTAAAAACTCTTATATCCACCATTGGACTCCACTCCATTTTATTCTAATTATTGCAACCTCATTAATTTCCAACACAGATCAAACTAACATGTGAGGTCAGTGCTCCAAAATTCAAATCTTAATTCAAATCGAATCCCCAAAATTCTAAAACTTTACATACTTCAGGAATCACTTTCCAGAATTCTATAGGATCGATAAACTTATAATCTTTCACCATTTTGCAATTCTTCCAAAATTTAGAACTCCAGTACCCAAATTTCAAAGAGATCACTCATACTACGACATTCTCTTCTAAACCTTGATATTACAACAACAGTCCAAGTCAATAAAATTCAAGCCTACTACTCTTAAACATTTAGGTCCTTCTTGATCGTAACATCCTCATACCAGAACTAAATCTTTAATCTGCTACAACTAAGAAAACTAATTCAAATTCCCTTGACAGAAAAATATCAAGTTGATCGGTTAACCTCAAATTCTCAACTTTGAAAGAGAAATTCTTTACCACCTGATATAATCCAGCAAAGTTTCCGTCAAATTTCACCATAAGGACTTTAAGAATCCATGTATACCTTACATCTCCATATACCACCATACAATAAACCTCATCACTCCAGAGTCAATGAAATAGTCATCACGCTTCCTTATCAATCTGACCTTGCCACTAATGATTCCAACATCAACCAATTGTCAATTTCTATTCCTATCACGTAATCTATCTTAGAAATTCTGATTCTTAAAATCCCAGACACTCACAATTCCATGAGAGAAACCAACTTGACCCAATCTTATCCAGAATTTAAGCTTTTCTTAATCAAATCAAAACCTATCTTAATACCATGTGATCATTTTTCCTAGGACATTCATGGTTTACCCAGAGCCGTATTGCTCTGATACCAAACTGTGACGCCCCGATTTTTCGCATCGATTACAACGTAAAACGACGCATCCGGACAAGCAACACAAGGCTACTTATCCTACGTAAATATAAAAAGCAGCATGTATGCATCTAAGCTTACTAATGAAATGCAATGCCGATCGCAGCTGGAAGAAGTAAATTCCCAATATGAGCAAAGAGATCTAACTCTCGCATCAATAGACCACATGGCATACTATAATTACACTTCTCATAACATTGTATTTACAACAATATTCTGTATTTACTCTTACATAACCCAGTTAGTTTTCTCTAAACAAAAACTCATATCCTACCATCATCCAGTACTCTTACTTCTTCACTTGATTACATACGCGGGGTCATCTCCACCGGAGAGGAGCATTCCATAGGACCCTCAGGGTACCTCAGAATCTCCCGTGCTGACCGAGTCTCAATGCAACTATCTATCCCTGCAACAACATCTATCATTCCATAAGGAATGATAGATAAAATAGATAAAACATAAAAGAGTGAGATTTACTAGAAATCTCAGTAAGTACACAGTTAACGAAATAAAGCATAGATAACCTCAACTATCACCATGCATAATCACACTCATCAACATATCACTTATAAGTATACCTTATGGAACTCATACACATCAATTATCCATCTTATCATACAAACTCAAATCTTAGCTAGACCCATCATCACATACAACCTTAGATCTTAGCTAGACCCAACATCACATACAACCTTAGATCTTAGCTAGACCCATCATCACATACAACCTTAGATCTTAGCTAGACCCATCATCACATACACTTATACTTTTCACTTTATTTCTTAACCCCATAGGTTTCTTTTATTTCTTATTCTCGATGGGCGTTACGTATCGCCGTCCCCATCGGCACGTCAGTCATACGGGCGTTACGCATCGCCGTCCCCGTCATGACGTGACTAACTCATCTCGACAGGCGTTACGTATCGCCGTCCCTGCCGGCACGTCAGTCATACGGGCGTTACGTATCGCCGTCCCCGTCATGACGTGACTAACTCATCTCGACAGGCGTTACGTATCGCCGTCCCTGCCGGCACGTCAGTCATACGGGCGTTACGTATCGCCGTCCCCGTCATGACGTGGCTAACTCATAAATCATACACTCATCAATCATCCGGGCGTTACGTATCGCCGTCCCCGTTATGATGAGTCTCGTGTCAATCATCCGGGCGTTACGTCTCGCCGTCCCCGTTATGACACGGAACATATTATTATATCACGGCAGGCGTTACGTATCGCCGTCCCTGCCGGCACGTCAGTCATACGGGCGTTACGTATCGCCGTCCCCGTCATGACGTGGCTAACTCATAAATCATACACTCATCAATCATCCGGGCGTTACGTATCGCCGTCCCCGTTATGATGAGTCTAGTGTCAATCATCCGGGCGTTACGTCTCGCCGTCCCCGTTATGACACAAAACATATTATAATATCACGACAGGCGTTACGTATCGCCGTCCCTGTCGGCACGTCAGTCATACGGGCGTTACGTATCGCCGTCCCCGTCATGACGTGACTAACTTATCAATCATGCACTCATCAATCATCCGGGCGTTACGTATCGCCGTCCCTGCCGGCACGTCAGTCATACGGGCGTTACGTATCGCCGTCCCCGTCATGACGTGACTAACTCATTATCATACACTCATCAATCATCCGGGCGTTACGTATCGCCGTCCCCGTTATGATGAGTCTAGTGTCAATCATCCGGGCGTTACGTCTCGCCGTCCCCGTTATGACACAAAACATATACACATAGTACTGCGGGCGTTACGTCTCGCCGTCCCCGCAAGGATCAATCACACGGGCGTTACGTCTCGCCGTCCCCGTGGAGATCACAATTTCATATCACGACAGGCGTTACGTATCGCCGTCCCTGTCGGCACGTCAGTCATACGGGCGTTACGTATCGCCGTCCCCGTCATGACGTGACTAACTTATCAATCATACTCATCAATCATCCGGGCGTTACGTATCGCCGTCCCCGTTATGATGAGTCTCGTGTCAATCGTCCGGGCGTTACGTATCGCCGTCCCCGTCATGACACGGAACATATTCTTTATATAAATTATTTTCTTTCTTTATATTCTTCTCTTATACACATGAGTCATCTCACTCATAACCCTTCCCATTTGAAACACCACTTCCATTCTAAGGAAACCCTAAGTCTAGGCAAAACCGGGTATCTCGCTCGAGCGGGTGTCGAGCGAGTGTCGAGCGAAGTCACGGGTTGGAACTCGCTCGAGTGGGGTATCGAGCGACAGTCAAGCGAGATCACGGCTCAAGGGGTTTTTCAACCCAAACCAAGCAATCTTTTCACACCAACCTTATTTTTACTCATTAGAACATAATTCTAGGTCCTTACAATTTTCCTAACATTTTACCATCACCAAATCATATCCAAAACACCATAGATTCCAAACACATCATTCAAGCCTAATTCAAGCTCCAACCAACAACAAACTAAATTCCATCAATAATCTACTTAATCTATGCTAAGATTAAGTTAAATTGTATACTTACAAGTTTCTCCAAAGCTTGGTTGAATGATCCAACTAGTCCTTGCAACATTCCTCCTCAAATCACCCACTTAGCTCACTTAGGTGAAGTTTGGAGGTTCAAGGGTTAAGGAGGCTTTTTCTTTGGCTTCCTCTCCAAGTGGACGTGACTCTCCTCTCCCAAAAGATCTCCTATGATCTGAAGATGGATATATATATATAGAAATAGATGGCTTGGAGAAGAAGAGAAGGAAAACTAACTAAGGCCATGGGTTAATCTCAAACCGTGTGAGGTGTGGTGAGTTGTCCAACTTTGGTTAGTGCAATCCTCATCCAAATCTCCCATAATCTCCAATGATTTCCATCCTATGGCTATGCTTCTTCCTCATCTAAAATCATTTTAGATCAATGGCCCCAAATAATCACCAAATATAGATATACAAGTAAGCTTCCAAAAAGTCTAAAATACCCAAGATGAGCTTAGCTGGCCACTGCCCTTCCTTGCATCCTCAAGGCTTCTAGAACATTTTCCTTACCCTTATCCACACGTCCAAGGCTCCCTTAGCACCCTTAGAGTAGCTGGAAAATATCTCATTACCTAATTCCCAAGGTTTGGTCACCACTTGGTTGGAAACAAAGGGGATAGTTGACTGTTTTGGCTAATCAGATTAGTCCTTCACTCTTGTTTGGTTCTAAGCTAATTATTCTTCTAGAAGCTCTTCCTCCACCTAACACATGCTCTCATACATGTATCTAGCAGATAACCATGAGGAGAACCAATCAAATTCGAACATCTAAGGTGAGGTGGTGAAGTGATTCATTTTCGGGCTCCAGTTTGCACTTAAAACAGATCAGTCCCATTCCAGCCCAATTAATCCATTTATACACTTCGATTCTCTAAAACCTCCAATCATAAAAGTTATAGATCTATGTCTTAGGGTTCTATAGGAACTGGAATCACTTCATTTGGAGTTCATATGACCAAGTTATGATTTTTCTAATAAAACTCGACAGATAAACCCGAGAACACTAAATCCGGGTACACCAAATGTTGGATAGATGATTCCTCTTATTTCACACGAAATTCACTAAATAAAATATCCTCATTTTCCACATCTCTACACACTTGTCCAGATCTTAGGATAATTGAGAAAATAATCCAATGGCTTAATCTTATCCAATGTTCTTAGTCAACCTCAAGTCAATACTTATCTACTCCAATTCAGACCTGATACTTCAATCTCCATTTCTTATTTGATTAAGTCCTTATCTCTTAAACATCAAAACATAAAAGTTGTAGATAATCCTCTTAGCTTTCCATAGCCTCTTGAATCACTCAAATCCGACATCAAATGAGCAAGTTATGACCATTCTACTAAAAGACGTCTGTCTGTCCCTGTATCTCGCTCGAGCCAGACATCAAGCGAGAGTTGAGCGAAGTCTCGGGTCTAGGCACTTTTCCACCTTAACACAAGTCACACTTATACCCAACCTTATTCCCAACCTTTCAATATAAGAATCTTATACATATATTCCAAAATTCCTAAAAATAGTTTCGGAGAAACATAATCATCCCATATATGAAATTTAAGCGGATGTCTAAAAATCCGGGTTGTCACATTCTTAATGTGGTAAGATTTATTTTTAATCATCAAGTTTTTGGTGTGAAATGCTTTCTACTTTGGTTCATTTGATCAATCGCTTACCCTCTCCTACGTTAAATCATGTTTGTCCTCTCTTTAAATTGTTTGGCAATTCTTCTTCATATTCTGATCTTCAAGCATTTGGTTGCATTTGTTTTATGTATCTCTCTACTCATGAATGACATAAACTTACTACTCAATCTATTAAATATGCATTCTTGGTTATGCTATATCTCAAAAGGGTTAAGTTTGTTATGATCCCCATACTCAGTGTTTATGAGTTTCTAGGAATGTGATTTTCTTTGAAAATCAATATTAATTTCCATCTCATGTTGAGTTATCGTCTTCATTTTTATCTTTTATGCTTAGCTTCTCTAATTCTCCCATACTTGTAGAAAGGTTTAAACTTGATTTTGTGTATGAACGACGTCATCATCATGAGTTTGGTTCCACTTCCTTTGTGCCCCCTCAAAATCTCGACTCGTCGCTCGATCGTGCTACAGTTTTCACCACTCTTTGCCAATCTACTCGTCATTCTCAACCCCTGATCAGTATGATTTCTCATCCCTTGTCTCTCTTGTAACTATTTTATCCTATATTTTCATTCCTTCTTATTAGAAGCAAGCCATGAAACATGACTGTTGGCAAAATGCAATGCAAGTAGAATGTCAAGCACTTGAGAAGAATCACACTTGGGATATTGTTCCTTGTCCCCTACAGTTAAACCTATTGGGAGTAAATGAGTTTTCTTTATAAAACTTCATTCTGATGGCTCTTTGGATTGGTACGAAGCTCACCTTGTTGCTCTGGGTAATAAACAAGAATATGAGGTTGACTTTGAGGAAACTTTTGCTCATGTTGAGAAAATGACCACAGTTCAAACCATCTTAGCTATTGTCGCTTCATAGTCATGGAAACTATATCAAATGGATGTGAAGAGCACCTTTCTTCTAGGTGATCTTAAAGAAGAGATCTATATGAAGCTTTCCTCTAGTATGACTACTTCTCTCCTCATGATATTTGTAAGCTAAGACTTTCTCTGTATGAGCTCAAGTAGGCTCCCCAGGTCTTGTTTGAGAAGTTTCGTAGTACATGTCTTACCTTCAGCTTTATACAAAGTTAGTCTGATTCTTCTCTTTTCTTCCACAAGTCTGTGGCTAGTATTTTTTTTTTTTTTTTTGGTTTATATGGATGATATCATCATTATTGGCATTGGCTGTGGTTTGATCACTAAGTTTTAGAAGTAGTTGCATGCAACTCTCCATATGAAAAATCTTGGCCAGCTCATATACTTCTTGGGATTGGAAGTCTATCATCGGGATAATGGTATTCTCTTAAACTAGCGTAAGTATATTCAAGATCTTATCACGTTGGTTAGTTTTGAGGACATTTCTTCTTCTGATACTCCTATGGAGGTAAATGTCAAATATAGGAAAGATGTAGGGGATCTTCTGGATAATCCTAGTCTCTATCAGCGCATGGTTGGGAGTCATATCCATTTGACCACTACTTGACAGGATATCTCCTATGCCGTTTATTAGGTCAGCCAGTTTATATCTTCTCCTCGGCATCTTCATCTTGATGTAGTTCATTGCATTATCCGTTACCTTCGTGGGTTGTCTACTTGTGATTTATTCTTTCCTACAAGCTCATCTTTTTAATTTGTTGCCTACAGTAATGCTGATTGGGCTGGGTGTTCAGATACGTGTCGATCTACTACAAGTTAGTGTATGTTTTAGGTGATGCCTTGATTTATTGAAAATGTAAGAAACAAGATTGTGTTTCTAAATCATCTACTAAGGCTTAGTATCGTGCCATGTCTACACCTTGTTACGAAATTGTATGGTTATGTGGTCTTTTGGAGGAGCTTGGGTTTCCTCAGAGTAATTCTACCCATTTTCATACTGATAACACTAGATCTATTCAGATTGCAAACAATCCCATTTTCCATGAATGCACCAAGCATATTGAGGTTCATTGTCATTCAATCTACGATACTTTGGAGAATCAAGTAATATCTCTTCCTTATATTTTTTTGATCTCCAAGTGGCCGATGTCTTCACCAAATCAATAACTCAACATCGGCATCAATTCCTTTTTGGTAAATTGTTGCTGGTTAACTTACCTGCATCAATTCAATGGGTGATGTTAATGTATATAATTGGGAATGTATAGCTGTCACGTATCATATTTTTTGTTATACATATTTATCTTTTTGTTTATACTAGTTGTACATACAATATCCTTTTCTTGCAAAATGGATTGATTTCTAGGGACTGTTAGTTTAGTCTTATCATGTATAGTGTATAATTTCCTTTCTTTGTAAAACATGGTGTCAGCGCCCCAGCTTGCGCTTGGGTTCGCACGCAAATTACGATATCGGAGACGAACGTCACAAGGAAGTCATCCCTCACCTTTACGTGTGAAAGCATTGTTTAATATTATATTTTGTTTTTCTTTCTCTTTTTTTTCGTCTCGCAGTGGAAAAAGGTCCAGCCAAAACATTCGACAAAACGTTCACGCTTGTCGCACATCACATGGTTAACGAAATAAAACCAAAATTAAACATCATATACATATACATCAAAGTTAAGATCACCAATGTAAACAATTTATACAAAAGTACTTCCCAAAACAACAGGAAGACTTTTCCTCAAAATACATCGATGGTAAAAAATAAAGATATTAACGATCTCCTCCTCTTCTGCCAAACATACTAATAGGCGAGTTCTTCCTTTATTTTCTTAAAGTCCGGACCGTAACGAAGACTGTCCAAACTCAGACCTGGGCCTACATCACACATCATCCCAGTGGATGATGTAAATAGGCATCCCATGTGGAGGAGCTCATCCACTCCTAGCACCAAACAACACCCCGTAGGGCGTAGGTCATCAAAAAAGTATGTCGCCATAGGAAGCGACTCTGCCGCCCACTGACCCAACAGGTCTAGGGTCACTGGCCCAACAGTATCGGTCTTAGTCAGGCCCATGAGGGTCTGACCCATCTTCTCGAGAATCGTAATCCGGGGATCCATCATTTCCTTCAATAACTTCTACCGTTCCCAAGGGAGCGATAGTAGAGATAATAAAAAATGGGTGAGATTTCGGGAGAAATCTCAACAAGTATACTAGCACTTAAACCAAAACATTTCAAATATACAGATAAGTGAACAAAACATTCGTAACTAATGCATATGCAATGAATGACTGACTCATACACATGCTCATGAAAACTTTCAAATGGACTTGCTTCCTTCAGATTTCTTTTCATGAAAACTTTCACATGGATTTGCTTCTTTCAGACTTCTTTTCATGTCATTGCTTTTCAAATCATTTTTTTAAAACATTTCGTATCTTTTATTCTTTCTTAGGCGCCATTTATCATAGACAGATCTTTTCTTATGGCTCAAAAACCCATCTTGTCATGACTTATCACATTGGATATATGAGATACAACACGGCTCCCCTAAGCACCGCGTGTTCCCTACTGGTTACTGCATCATCTTAAAGTGAGTGCGTCATATATCTTATAAACGGCAGGTCCTTACACCTTATCCGTCCTTGGCACCCACCAGCGTTAGGTGCTACTGCGCTCCGGACACCTTTTGAAACCATACACGGTCCGTCGACTGTTCTTCGTCGACCCAGGGGCTTCCACTTGACTTTAAACACTCCTGAGTGGACAGGGAGTTCCACTAGGGTACTACCTCGTCTCAGTTTTTGGGGTTCTTATAAAAATTTACTTCTTTTCTTTCAAAAAATTCAATCTTTTCTTTTCTTTTCTTAAAAACATATTGGATTTTAAAAACATGCTTTTCATGGCTTATGCATGAGACATGCAACACTCATTTATTTTCATGCAAAACCCGAGACGAGCTCGAGTGCATTCATATTTCATTTTCTTTTCTTCCTCATAGGGATAACTTTACAACTTCCTACTTAGACATCATACTCTACATCCAAAATTTGGGCCTAGGATTGAAGTGGGGTACTCGGCCCATCTCCAACCTATCATGGCCGAACCCTCCTAGGGTAATAAAAGCACTATATGGACTCAAACAAGTTCCTAGAGCGTGGTACGAGAGACTTAGTGGTTTCTTGATTGAAAAAGGCTTTTCAAGAGGAAAAATTGATACAACTCTTTTCATTAAATACGAAAATGATGATATTCTTTTGATTCAGATTTATGTTTATGATATAATATTCGGTGCTACTAATGAAAATATGTGCCAAGTTTTTGCTAAGACTATGCAGGAAGAATTTGAAATGAGCATGATGGAAGAGCTTACATTCTTTCTTGGATTGCAAATTAAGTAAGCAAAAAGTGGGACATTCATCAATCAATCAAAATATCTTAAAGAATTACTGAAGAAGTTTGGGATGGAAGGTGCTAAGGAAATTGGAACACCAATGAGCCCATCCACTAAACTTGATAAAGATGAATCCGGCAAAACAGTTGACTCGAAGGTATATCGAGGTATGATTGGTAGCTTATTACATTTGACAGCCAGTAGACCAGATATTATGTTTAGTGTATGCTTATGTGCACGCTTTCAATCATCTCCAAAAGAATCACATTTAATTGCAGTTAAGCGCATTCTTAGATATCTTAGTAGTACAATTAACTTAGGGTTATGGTACCCTGAGCACACATCTTTCAATCTAATTAGCTACACAGATGCAGATTATGCTGGCTGTAAAATAGATCGAAAAAGCACTAGTGGAGCATGTCACTTCTTAGGTCGTGCACTAGTTTCTTGGTTTAGTAAAAAATAAAATTTTGTTGCACTATCTACTGCTGAGACAGAATATGTTGCTACGGGTAGTTGTTGTGCTCAAGTTCTTTACATGAAGCAACAACTTGAGGATTTTAAACTTATGTACAATCATATTCCAATCAAATGTGATAATACAAGTGCTATAAATCTTTCAAAGAATCCAATACAACATTCTCGGACTAAATATATTGAAATTAGATATCATTTTCTTAGAGATCATGTGCAGAAGGGCGATATTGTATTTGAATTCACTAGTACACATGATCAATTGGCAGACATTTTCACAAAACCCCTACCAGAAGATAGACTACGCATGATTAGAAGAGAAATAGAAATGATGCATGCCATGGATATCTGCTAGATACTTTTATTTCATTATCTTAAATGACCTACAGAAACTTGAGACGTTTAGCCCCATCATTCAAATGTATTTGCTCCTCATAAATCATCATGCCATCCTTGTCTAAAAGATTAGACAATTGAAATGAAGAGGTAAGCAAGGATTTCAAATCCTTATTTTGTTGTTTTAACTCTACTATTTTTTTGTTTGACTCATAAACAAGTCGTTGAAGTACAGAAACAGTCTCGCTAAACTTCTCAATTTCGCGAGTTTTGGACTGCAACCGAGCAGAAAACGCGACAATAGATGATGGGTATCGAGTTCCGAGACCCACAAGCTCGTAAATGGCGTCATGATCTGATTTATTAGCTAAATCAGTCTCTTGTTGTTTCATGGCATCCACGACAGATGCATACATAGATTTAGACTGAGGTGAAGGATACCTCAAATCTTGATCAAGAGAAGCACTGAAGGGAAATCTACAAGCCATTAAAAAATTGTAGAATGAGAATGCAAGCAAATTGCAAAGATGAGAAGAAAACTTGATGCGAAATAGATAAAACTAAGGATTGCTCTTATAGAAACGAAAATAAGAACAAGACAAACTTATAAATCATGATAATATCTCATTTTTCAGCAACATCAAGCGGATCAAATCTCTGTACCGAATTGCCAGAGCTACGCCTCCAGCCTTTGCAGGTTTTGTCGGACACGGGTGGTTTCAATTATTCAGGTCTTTACAAAATCTCCTTCCGCACCAAATTACCGAAACTAGGCCTCCAGCCTTTGCAGGTTTTGTCAAACACGTGTGGCTACGCACCGAATTCTCTACAGTCTCTACTAACACAGCGTTTTATTTGTCTATTGGTTATTGTAGGAATATATTTTATTGAGTTAATTATGATTCCTTTTTAATGATGCCAAAAGAGGGAGAAGTTTTAGACTAGAATATTAATATTGTTTAATTTGCTAAACTTGTTATATATGCTTGGAATTATATTTATATTTTTGCTTGAAAAACTAACGCACATTCTCAGAGGGAGCTTAAGTATTAATACAGGCTTCAGGTTCTATCAAGCATTTGTCATCATCAAAAATGGGGAGATTGTTAAACTCAAGGTTTCAAGTTTCGTGTAAATTGACACATGGATTTTGATGATAACAAATGAATTCAAAAAATAAAGGAGTCTCAAGCTCAAATTTTCCACACAATAGAATCAATCATATCAAGGAAGCAAGTATGAGCAAGAAGGGAACAAGTTCACATTAAAATCATAGAATAATATTGTAAATCTCTTAAAAATTCGAAATTAAGATTAAGGTTCAAAATTAATATTTTATCATAAAATATTAAAATACATTTTCCACATGTGCATGAAAATTTTGAAAATTAAAGGTTTGAATTTTGAAAATATTAAGATGATTGATTGTCATCTTTCACATGTGCATGACATGATTAAAGGTTTGAATTTTGAAAATATTAAGATGATTGATTGTTATCTTTCACATGTGCATGTTTTATTTGAATATTTTCAAAAGTGATAGATACTTTTCTTGACTTATGCAAAAAGTAGATGTCTTTGTTTGAAAATTTTGAAAAGTAAAGTGTGCTCCTTTTGTCATATGCAAGAAGATTATGACTCGTAGAGAGCCGTCATTTTCTCAAGAAAGAATCAGTTTTCAAGAAATATTAAAACGTTTCGATAAGAAACCGAAGAATGTTTCTACAAATGATTTACAGCATGAAATTGGAATTATCAAGCAAGAAATTGTTGAACTCAAATATGAGATTAACAATCTTAAACTTGAAAATTCATCTGTAAAACAAGATTTCATTAATTTTAAAATTGAACAACACTTTGATCAAAGTCCTTCCGATAATGAGGAAACAAAAGTTTCTGACCATGATGGTCCTTCTGATTCGCCTAAGGCTGTTTATTTGTTAAAACAACCAATGCCTACCAAATGGTATGCTAAGGTTGAAATTGTTGTTTGCCGAGAATTTTCATTCTCTGTGATTGCTTTGATTGATTCGGGATTGGATCTTAACTGTATCCGTGAAGGTTTAGTCCCGACTAAATATTTTGAAAAGTCCACTAAGAGACTGTCAGAGGCTAATGGCTCAAAGATGAAAATCAACTATGAGCTAAATGAAGCTCATGTCTGTCAGTACAATGTTTATTTCCGAATCCCTTCTGTTCTGGTCAAGAATATGACTTGAGACGTAATTTTAGGGATGCCTTTTATTAATTCCATTTGTCCTTTTTTGATTGAGAAAGATGGGATTACCACTGATCCCTTCGGACAAAAAGTCAAATTTAAATTTGCTTCTAAATTTGACGTTTACACGTCAAAAGGAAAATTGTCTTTAGTCTCTGCTAAGATTCATCATCTGAATTCCCTTCAACAAGAAGTGCGATTTAGAAAAATTTCTGAGCATTTGACTAAACCATTATTGCATTCAAAAATCGATGATTTTCATAAGAAATTGGTTTTTGAAATTTGCTCTGATCTCCCAAATGCTTTTTGAAATCGAAAAAAACATGAGGTTTCTCTGCCTTATGTTAAAGATTTTTCAGAGAAAAATATTCCCACTAAAATTTGACCTATTCAAATGAATAGTGAGACTTTAGAGTTTTGTAAAAATGAAATTGATGATCTTCTTCAGAAAGGTCTTATCAGACATAGTAAGTCACCCTGATCGTGTGCTACTTTCTATGTCCAGAAGAATGCCGAGATTGAGCGAGGGTCGCCCCATCTTGTTATTAATTACAAACATTTGAACAAAGTGTTAGAGTGTATAAGATATCTCAACCCTAACAAAAGTGACTTAGTTCATAGGTTGAGTGATGCAGTAGTATTTTCCAAGTTTGACCTAAAGTCTGGATTTTGACAAATCCAAATTAAAGAGTCAGACCGTTATAAGACTGCTTTCTGTACACTCCTTGGGCACTACGAATGGAACGTGATGCCATTTGGTCTAAAAAATGCCCCTTCTGAATTTCAAAATATCATGAACGATATTTACAATAGTTTTTCTCATTTCACTATTATTTATATCGATGACGTTCTGATATTTTCTAAATCTATTGATGATTACTAGAAACATTTGTTGACTTTTCTTGACATCGTCGGACATAATGGTTTAGTGGTTTCTGATAAGAAAATTAAAATTTTCCAAACCAAGATTAGATTCCTTGGTTATGATATTTCTGAAGGAAAAATTAAGCTCATTCAAAGATCTATTGAATTCGCTGAAAAATTTCCTGACATTATCTTGGACAAAACACTGCTTCAAAGATTCCTTGGATCTTTGAATTATATTGCTGATTTTTATAAGAATTTAAGAAAACAATGTCGTCCTTTTTTTGAACGACTCAAACTCAATCTTCATCCGTGGACCGATATCCACACAGATTTAATCAGGCAGATCAAGGCATTTGTTAAAACTCTTCCATGCCTTGGAATACATGATTCCAATTCTTTTAAAATTGTCGAAACCGATGCCTCTGACATTGGTTATGGTGGCATTCTGAAACAATGTGTTTCACTAGGTTCATCCGAACAAATCGTTCGATTCCATTCTGGAACCTGGAATCATGCACAATTAAATTATAGTACTATTAAAAAAGAAGTTTTATCTATAGTACTATGCATATCTAAATTTCAGTCTGATTTATTAAATCAAACATTCCTTGTTCGCATTGATTACAAGAGTGCCAAATATGTTTTAGAAAAATATGTTCATAACATTACATCTAAACAAAATTTTGCACGTTGGCAAGCGATTTTAAATATTTTTTATTTTGATATTGAATATATTAAAGGATCGGATAACTCTATTCCTGATTTCCTTACCCGTGAATTCTTGCAGAAAACATGAGTAAGAAAAAAAAGCCTGAGAGTTCCCAGAGGCCCCCGCCTCTCCTTACTCCCCCGTCTTCCCTACTATTACCCACAGTAGCTTTCCCCCTGGAAGTTGCTAATAGATATACTGTTCTGGGAACGATACCCAGATCAGTAATCCTAAATTCTTTTGCTGTGGCCTTAACCACACCACATGATCCCTTATCCAACCATTTGGGAAAGACAAGACCCAGATTGCCTGCTCCTAACAAAGCAGAAAGTTTCCAGAAGAATTATTATCAGAATCTGTTTTACATCGATAACACGATAGAAACAGATCTTTTTAAAATTGCTTCTCATTATTTTTCCCCAGGTTGGCATTGGGTTCCTCAGAATCCAACAAAAGACTTGAAATTTTTTCTTTCAATTTTGTCTCATATAGGGTCAATTTCTTTGAAACCACTTTACGATAAGGTGGATCCTTCAAAAATATTTTCCCACAATTGTTATTTGGTCAATGTTTTGACCTCTCAGCAATGAGGACCAAATCCGAATACTCTCAAAAGTATTCCGGATACTCCGATTCGGTATAATTGTCATGATTATATCGATTCTTAACTCCATTTTCCTTTTTACCAGACTCCAAATTTGTCGCATTCTTGGTTTTTCAATTTTGACAAGAAATGCAATAACAAATTTTCCCTCTGGTTCCAACAATAGTGGCAACAGTTCGACCCATTCTAAATATTTATCTAGATAGCTTTCAACCTATCATAAATCATCTTCAAACAGTTGTTTCAAAGATGGATCTTATGAATGCCAAGATGCCATTCTTAATCTATTTTTGATGTGATATATATATATATATCTATAATATAAATATATATATATATATATATCATATAGATATATTAGCTATGTATAAATATATGATTGTTATAAAACTAAAAATAAAACTACTACTATTATAAGAGAAAATAAACTCTTAAGAACTGAAACTTTCTTAATAAACTCTTAAGAACTGAAACTTTCTTTCTCTCTCTATATTTTCTTATGAATTTCATTACAACTGAAGCCCATATTTATAGGCGTTGAAATTACTATGCAAGTCACTATGCAAGTTACTATGCAGATTTAAAATAATAGTGGTGGGGTCATTCACATAATTTAGTGGTGGGACATAGGGGCGGCGGCCGACATTTGTTTATAACACTCCCCCTTGAATGACCACCCATAAAGAATCTGCCTCGTTAAAACCTTGCCAAGGAAAAACCCAGTGGGAAGAAAAACCAATGGCGAAAGAAAAAGAGTACAGTCTCTTTATGTATCCACAAGTGCTTTAAGATTGCCTCATTAAAACCTTGCAAAGGAAAACCCAATGGGATAAAACCTTAGCGAAGGAAAAAGAGTACAATCAGCACAAGTCTTCAGGACTTTTACTCCCCCTGGAAAGTGCATGACAATAGTTTTTGAGTCTTCACATTTTAATATTCTGCACAATTTTCTTGAATGTCGCAGTTGGTGATGTCTTCGTGAATAAATCTACCAGATTATCACTTGATCGTATATTTGATATATCCTCCTTTGATTTGAGTGATACAAGCAGCATTATCTTCGTATAAAATTGTTGAGCTATCAAGATACCACACTTTTCTTGGATATGTTGAGTCATTGATCTCAGCCAAATATACTCTCGACTTGTTTCATGAATTGCAATAATCTCTGAGTGATTTGAAGATGAAAAATAATATCTGGTTGACAAACTTAATAGAAATCTGATACCTGCAGTAATACTTAAACTCCCCTTGATAATATGCGTTAGTGTTTCAAGTAATAAGCAAATATGATTTCAGTATATATAACAAGTTAAGAATTCAAACACGATCTCCAACTAAATAATGCATTAGAGAGAGTATGATAATATTTTCATCTAAAATTTTCTCCCCCTCATTCGGCGTTATTAGGAAGAACTTGTTTATATACGGTGGAAATAATATTGGAAACCATCTATGTATGATAAAAGCTGTAAAAGCTTTGAGATTTAATATTATCGATTCGGCGGAAAATCAAATCCGCTTGACATTGTGGACAAACGAGATCTTGAAGAGATTTGAAGGCTTCGGGTTGTTGTTTAAATATAACCAATTTTACCATTGGTTTACTCCAGCAAAAATATTTCGCATTCCTCATAGATTCAGTTGTTGTTCATCCAGAACGATATTATGTCTGATAGAAATTCTAATGTCCCAGATTTAAACCACGAACTTTTTATACCTCAACCACTTATATTTTCTCCTGAGGCTGTAAACACCATGATAGGAGCAGAGATATATCTATCTAGTAAATCTGATCCTGAAATTGTTGCAGCATCAAGAACCCTCAGTGCTCAATATGCTGCCTCTCTTACAACCATGTCTCAAAGGCTATTGGCAAGAACGAGTGAGGTTGATCATCTTAAAAATCAAATATCTGAGTTGCATCAAACGCTTGCAACTAAAGATAGAAAAAATAAAGATTTAAAACAAGATAATAAGGAGCTGAAGAAACTTGTAGACTGGTATTCTCTTGACCTGAAAACACGAGTAGAAGAGCTGGAACGAGAAAGAGCTCAGATACAAAGTCAACAACAGCAGCTAACGGCAGAGGTTCAACGTTTACAAGAAAATAGGGATAGCTGTAATTAATCTCGCTGGCTTTTGAAATTATGCATCCAGCATATCTTGTAAAGTGAGATTTGAAGAGATGATGGTTTGTCTTGTTCTTATTTCCAATTCTATAAGAACCGTCTTTAGTTTCATTTAGTACGCATCAAATCTTCTTCTCATATCTATAATTCATCTGTATTTGTATTCTTATTCTACAAATTTCCAATGGCTCATCAATTTCCTTTTACTATTTCTCACAATCAACATATGAGGTATCCTTCACCTCAATTACAAGTTGATCCTGCATCTTCCGCAAGTGCAATGCTGCAGCAAGCAAATGATCTGGCTAATAAGTCAGATCGTGAAGCTGTTTATGAGCTGGTGACTCTCGGCACCTGATACTCCTCCTCTATTGTTGGATTTTCCAACCGATTACAATCCAAAAATCGTGAGATTGAGGAGCTTAACGAGAAGGTTTCTGTACTTCAACGACTCGTTCAAGAGTCTGACAAAAAAATTGCAGACTTAAAGCAGGAGAATAAGGATTTAAAATCTTTACTTACCTCTTCATTTCGACTGCCTAATCCTTTAGATAAGGATGGTACGTTGCTTTATGAAAAGCAAATGTATTTGAGAGATGAGGCTAGAAGTCTCAAATTCTTGTAACTCATCTATGAATTGAATAATAAGATTTTTCCTTTTCAAATGCATTCCTTGAATTTATAGCAACCCTTGTGATCTTTTCAAGAGTTCTAACAAGGTAAATCATCAACGTAAACTGCAATAATGACGAATCCAGATTCTGATAAAACACATGAACATATAAGATTATTCTTAAATCCTTCTTTCAATAAATACTCGTTGATTCAATTATACAACATGTGTCCGGATTGCTTTAACCCATATAAAGATCTTTGAAACTTTATAAAGTACATACTCCTAAATGTACTTGGATTAGATGCTTCAAGTATCGTAATAATCTAATGATGCTTATAAATATGCAGTGACCACATTCATTAACTGCATATCTAATCCTTTTGCAATAACCAAATCGATTAAAAATATGAATGTGATTGCATTCATAACAAGGAAATATGTTTCCTCATAATTGCTCTCGGGTTTCTACAGGAAACCTTGTGCAACAAATTATACCGCATAATTTCATTTCGCATTACGCTTTCGTATAAATACTCACTTATATCTGACAAATATTACACCCTTTGGTGTTTGGACAACAGGTCCAAATGCATCTCGCTTCACTAGCGAGTTTAATTCAGTTTTAATAACTGCTTTCCATTTTGGCCAATCATTTCTACGTCGACATTCTTCGACGGTTTTTGGCTTATTACTTCTGGTAATATCAAGTGTTATCATATATGTTGTCGACAACAGTTTTATTTCTATCCATAAATTTTCTAGTACTCATGAAATGTATTGAGATCTCTTTGTTCCTCTCCAGGGGAAAACATTTCATGAAACACCTCTACAGGAGGTTCCTCTTCAGGAGGTTTCCTCTTCAGGAGGATTATATTTTATACAGAAAATACGGTCTCTTCATGAGCACCGATTTTTATTTTTCTTATGCACCAATAGGTCTTCAACGCTTCAGGTGTATCTTAGACTCATTTATTTCTGTTTTAACAACTCGTCCTTCAGGGACTTCAATTCCTGCTTAAGCATTAACAGCAGTAATATATGATTTTACAACACCTTTAGTGTCAGTAAATATATCATGTAATTGATTTGCAACACTTTGCAGATAAATAATCTTCTGAACTTCTGGTTCACATTTATTTGTAAGAGGATCAAATTTAAACAGGACTTTATTATCCCAAGTAATTTCTTGTCGTGCTTCAGGCACCGATATTTCATTATTTCAAAACATGATGAAATATTAATAAGCTTATATATATAAAAACTTAATATAAATAAATCAAGTACTTGGCCGTACAACAGGTACGTGACTACTGTTTAGTCATATTACATCTATGACAAACATCTTCATCTTTTTATGAAGAATTATTCTGAGGGCCTTTACCTTTATCTGAGTTTGATCACTTCTGGTGATACGATATATTTTTATCATTTTTAGTGTTGTCGCTTTTGGGACCAACACTTCTATAATTTTTCTACCACGTCTACGCCCTTAGTTTCCATTCACTTCTGGGAATTGTGTAAATTCGATATCATTAATAGGACGTAACTGGTGTAACAAAAACTCATTATTTAGCTCAATCACTGGAAGATAAAATAAAAGTTCAAAATATTTGTTGAACTTTCACTCTCGATATTGCTACTGCAGGAGCACATTCGAGGTATGAAAAATAATGTCTTTTTTTATATATCATCATCAGTGACATTTTCACTGTATAATTTTAATATTGAGCTGATTTTAAAGAGTGCAGAATATTCAATACCACTCTTAAAATCTTGCAACTTCAAGTGCAATAAATCATAATGATCTTTTGAGAGGATTACATCTTCTGGTGCTTATATCACTCTCTTAATTCATTTCACATAGTAAGATGATTTTTCATCATGAGATACACAGCACGGTCCTTCAGGGACACATGGTTTTCTTCTATGATTGTATCTTTCAAATTCATCATCATATCCAAATAGATCTCATCAAGGATCTGGATAAATAACATTTTTCAGAAATGTCAATAGTAATAAATCTCAATATTTTACATTATATTACAAAAATAAATCTGTGAATTTAATAAATATATTCACATTATCATGAGAATAAAAATAAAATTTTATCAAGTAATATTCAGAAATATTACCTTTAATATTTATCTCAAGGACTGCAAATAATATATTGAAAAACTTACTTGAAATAGAAGACCATTAGCTTCAGTATCGGTAGAACCTCGTGCTGATAACGTGTTATAAAACTAAAAATAAAACTACTACTATTACAAGAGAAAATAAACTCTTAAGAACTGAAATTTTCTTAATAAACTCTTAAGAACTGAAACTTTCTTTCTCTCTATATTTTCTTATGAATTTCATTACAACTGAAGCCCATATTTATAGGCGTTGAAATTACTATGCAAGTCACTATGCAAGTCACTATACAGATTTAAAATAATAGTGGTAGGGTCATTCACATAATTTAGTGGTGGAACATAGGGGCGACGGCCTACGTTTGTTTATAACAATGATATATATAATATATATTAGCTAAAAATATGGCTCTCGTGTGGAAATCAAATTCGATTTAATTGCCGTAACTTATTGGCCGCGGTGATCCACCGCCCTTTCACAACAGGGAGCAGTTTTTTTTTTATTATTTGATTTTAATAACTGCATTGGGAGCAGTTGAGGTGGAAGTAGTGGCGACCGGTCAGACTCGGATAAGGGTTGCGCGATGGCGTGAAGTGATCGAGGTGCCAGACCTTCTCTAATCTCATTCACATTCACATTTACAATATTGTTACTCTCTCTCTCCCTCTCTCTCCAATTTGGGCAGACAGCATTCCACCGCAGGACAAAAATATCCTCTTGTTTCCAGTACCGTCTTTTACCTTGTTGAATTTCAGAATTCCGAACTCGCTGTCGGTGTTGGCGCACAGTGCACATCCCCGAGTTACAAATGATAATTATGGAGAAGACAACAAACCAATAGCTTAGATGACAAATTATAATAAATGTATAGACTTATGCATATACACATCCGATTCCTGTTTTGTTATCCAAGAAAGGTTCCTCTGCTAACTTCGGGGAGGCTCTCGTTGATGGGTTCTGTTTAGCTCTGCCCCTCCTGTATCGGTATGTCCCGTCTCTTTCCTTTTCCCTTCGGCTGATAACAATTTGTGTGGTTTTTGGGTATGCAGTTTTCTGCTACTGAGGCTTTTACCGAATACTATTATGTTCTTCTTTTGGTGCTACCTGCTACGTATGAGGGGGCTGCTTAGGTAATGGTGATTGGTTTTACGAGCAGTAAAAAATCTTAACATGAAAGCTTCACACTTTTTGGGTTATAAGTATGGAGCCAGTTTTTCTTTGCCCAACTGTTCACTTGCCCATTAGGGTACTTATGAGGGTGTAATTTGTTCTTGGATAAGGTATGGGTGCGGCTCAGAAGGTTGCATTTTACCATTTACACTGCAATTTACTTTGAGAGATTTATCTTTTTGGCTGTTCGATGGAAGTTTGGGGTGTGAGTGCGGATTTGATTTGATGGAACTGTAGTAGGACAACAAGAGGAATTATCAAATGTGTTCAGAAATATTCTTTCTTTCCTCGAAATGATAGCACTTTAGCAAATTTGAGAAAGGTTTGGGCTGAGTGGAGGCGGTGTTATCAAATATAGTGGAGACATGGTTGAAATTGAGTTTCACCTATTATGATACCATGTTAAATTTCCCGTTAATCCTAAAATTTGATCTGATAGGAAAGAGTGGATTTGATCCTTTTATTCTATTGGATGAAATGTAATGAGTTTTACTAATTGTGAAGACCTTCTGGTCATGGAGTTCAATTTTTTGGTTCCTTTATGATTTTTAATTTTGCTAAACTTATATTTAAGATTTTGTTTGACCAGAGCTAATTCAGGTGTAGCGAGTGTCTTTGTTGAGTCAATTGGGGTTCATATGCTACGTATGTAATTGATCACGATGCTGTATGGAGCTCAAAATGACTGTATCCAGCTTTTACGATATCACATGTGATATGAAAAACTTATGCCTTTGAGTAAGGGAGCATTCCAAGTGTATGAGTATTCCGAGTGTACGAGTATTGAAGCACCCCTAGGTAATAGATAAACCATGCAAAAATAAAATGATATTATTCATTTGTTAGGCTAGAAAACTAGGGACTTTTTATGTGGCAAAAGAATTGGCCAATTTGAGAACAGAGCTTCAAGATAGTTAGATATTTTAATTTTTACTTAATTTATTTATTGAACTAGGTACTCTGGAACAGAGAGGAAAAGGATTCTGTCTCTCCTTTAAAAGGATTTGAAATATGATTTATTCTCTTTGTAGAGGTTTGTATCTGATGGGCTGGGAGACCTGTTGAAATTTGCATGTAAGTGTTGAACAGATATACATAATTCGAGTAGGCCAAAATAGTTTAAGCTTCTGAATTGAAGTAATATCCAAAAGTATTTCAAGGCCTCATTGAAAGACTTTTCAAGTGTTAAATCTCCTTTTTTTTTTTTGTGATAAGTAAGAGATAATTTTATTGATGAGAATGACAAATGCATAGTCCGTGTACACTGGAAGTATACAAGAGAACACCTAATTACATTCTATGGTCAGTAAAGAAAGACAAGAACTTATGAACATCATTCTCATTAAGTACAATGGCTGGAAACCACAACAATAAAGTTTGAACAAAAAATTCTGAAACTCCGTCATTGGTTTCTCCTTGTCTTCAAATCAACGATCGTTTCGTTCTGATCAAATACACCCCATAAGACACAACAAAATCATCCTCCACACTGCCGCCACCTGAGGACAACCTTGTAGCTTCTTCCAACAACCCAAAAGATCCACCACCCTTGTTGGCATTACCCAAGGAACATCCATCCTGCGAAAAATCTCATCTCATAGCATCCTTGCCACCTCACAATGCAATAAAAGGTGGTCTGCTAATTCTCTATTCTTCTTGCACATGTAACACCATTCTATTACTACGTATTCCCGCTTCCTCAAGTGTCAATCTACCTAATGATAAAACCCTATAGATGGCAAATGCTATGATTAATAAGAAATTAGGACTATATTGCGGGAATATCCAGTACTTCATGTTGGACCATGTGGCATTGACATGCACAAATGTTCTAGATTCATGCTACTTTTGCATCATGCTTGGGATCTTGTTGTCAATGCCATAAATGGACACACAAAATTAGACCCCCTACCCCCTTGGGTGTGATGGGCAGGGTTGTATTGCGCCGAATTCGGGTGAGTTGAGACTGTCCAAGCTAGGCTCGAATATTAAAATAGTCCTAGCTTGAGCTCAGCTTGTATAAGAGTTGAGCTCTAAAGTTTAGCTCGAGCTCAAGCTCGAATGGTAACCTAGTTGAGTCCTTAATCAAGTTCAGCTCAGCTTGACTCTTTTGGAGTATTTTTTTAAGTTTCTTATTTTCTCAATTTAAAAATAAGAAATAATAAGAAAATTAAATAATTAATAAAATGAATCAAAATTGCAAATTTCACTTGTGTGTTGAATATAAAAAATATACTAATACAATATTACATTTTGTACTTATAACTATAATCATACTTAATATTGATATGCACTCACGCATATATGTCATTTATATATTTTTGTTATATATTTCTCCTTCATATCTAATTCGCTATATATATATATATATAATATGTACATTTATATAAAATATTTTTTCTAATATATGTGTGTAAATATGCAAGCAAGCTTATAAGTCGAATTGAGTTCTATATGAGCTTGGTTGCGAACATTAAATGAGTCGAGTTTTATACTAGTTGTATCGTTCAATAATCGATCATGTTCATGAATGGGCTAGTTTTAATAAACGAATCGAGTGCAAGTTGAATTTAATTAAATTGGATTCAAGCTACTGGTTGAGCAGCCTGTTCTGATTAAATCCCTAGTGTTGGGAAGGTTTCCGATGTAACTCTCCCTCCCACCCTACTCTGCCACAAGCTTTGTTCATAACTGGTTCCTGTTTATAGTAACAATGACATCTTTACCTTGACTAGCAAAATCTTTGTTTGGAATATCTAGGGTGAATAATGCTCATTATGTAACTTGATTATGTTAGTGAGAAACAACAGTCATCATGGTAGTTTTGATTATTTGGACTAACTACTATATATGCTGGTTGTCTCAAGAATCAGTATTTACTTTGCAGGCACCCACTAGTTAAAAGACATTATGATGAGTAATGTTATAGAGGATGATGATTCATTCACAAAGCCCCTTGGAAGACGGTCTGTGCTTTACTATGGCGTGGGGCACATGCTCAATGACATCACTGCTGCCTGTTGGTTTACTTATCTCTTATTGTTCCTGACAGAAATTGGACTTTCTCCTAGGTATATATACTATTACCTGTTCAGCAGTTTGATAATCACATTACAGTTGTGATACGTTTTCCCTTTTAATTCTAGCTTGGCATGCTGCGAGTATGTGTGAATTGTTATGTTGTTCAAGCATAGAATTTATCCTAGGTAATGCTAATTTGGGATTATGAGGTAAAGGCTGCACATGGATGTGCAAGAATAAATATGATATGTGCCAAACTTGAACTCTCTGTGTGTGCAGCATTGAGAATTGTAGGTTGTTGATAAGAATAAGCAGTTTTCTAAAGAAAGTTATGGTTGAAGTGTGTTCTTCCTTTATTTTGGTTCACTATGTGGATTCCTATTTTCTGTGCTTTATTTTTCTAATATATGTGGAAGACATTAAATGACATATCCAGCCTTTACAGTGAGTTGGCAAATAATACTGCAAAATATTCTGTATTGAAACGGATCACAAAGCCGATTATACTTACACGTACACACTTGGAAGAATTTTATAGGACTAAGATTTTCATGCAATAGGAGAAATAGTTTTGAATGATTTAAGATTGTACTTTTGATTGATGCAGTCTCATTATAATGTCCAAAACTTGCTACGGAAATGCATTTTTTTTTGTTGTTGTTTGACCCCTGTTATGAGGTAGTAATATGCAAAATGGCATAATATCCATGGTAGTAGAACTATTAGAAACCATCAGTCCCTTTGCTCAAGCCATCAAAGAGTGGCCACAGTATATATTTAGCATATAGTATTCTATGGTGCCTATGGAAGGAGAGAAATAACCGGACATTTGAAGATAAGGAGCGTTCATTGGAAGAACTTAGATTATTTTTTATTAGAATATTTTTCTATGGGCCACCAAATAGATTTTCGTGGCCTCTGAACCTACCAGTTCACTCCTTGATCACTCTGAGCTGGACGAGAAGGATGGGGGCATGCTTAGATGATTTTTTGCACTCTGACAGTGAAGATCTATTGATCTTTGATGAAGACAAATCCTAGAGACTTGCCTCGGTTATAAGTGGGTATATTGGCTTGGACGAAATTTCTTGGTGGAAGAGACACAAGGCACGCCAATGGATTGTAGGGTGGGTGAACCTATCCCCCTAAACTTTACTGTTCACTCTGGTATTTTAGATTGAGTATTTCATAAGGTCAAGGATATTCAAATTCAAGAACAGAAGATTGTGTGAAGAATTAGCTGGGGCTCACAGCTGTTGGGACCTCTCATGGTGTATTGGAGAGACTTTAATATTATAAGATTTATAAGTGAATCCTCTGGAGATAGAAGATTGCAGCCAGCAAGGGTAGAGTTCTCAAAGTGCATCTTTGATTTGAACTTGGTTGATTTGCCACTGGTAGAGGGTTATGCCACATGGTCTAATAATCAGACATGGTTTCGGTTGGATCAATTCTTAATATCATCAACATGGGCAAGTCACTTTCTGGATGTACGGCAAAAGCAAATGTCTCGTCTTTGTTCGGACCATGGGCCTATCATGCTTGATTGTGGTGGTTCTAGTTTTCTTTTGATAGTGGTCTCCATAGAGGTTGATGGCATTTCAAATTTGAAAACATTTGGCTGAAATCTAAAGATTTTGTAGATAGGATTAGACAATGGTGGTCCTCATATTAGATACGAGATACCCCTAGCTTCATCTTTGCGGGTAAACTAAAAGTTCTAAAAAATATTTGAAACTTTGGAATACGCAGTCTTTTAGAGATATAGGGGAGAGCAAGAAAAGCAAAGTGATGGAGATTCAAGAGTTAGAAAGGCTTCAAGAGGGCCGGTCTCTTACATAGAAGAACTAGCTTGGAATATAATGTTGGGTGCAGATTGAGAGGATTATTTTATTAGAAAAGACGTCTTCGCATATAAACCCAGAGCATTGTGGTTAAAGGAAGGAGATCAAAGCACAAAGGTCTTCTATAGAATTGCAAACTCTCATATGAGAAACAACACAGAAATGATGAAAATTGACAGTGTTGAATGTAGGGAAGAGCAAGTAATTCACAATCATGTAGTTGATTTCTTTGAGCAGTTACTAACCGAGCAAGTGGGATGGCGACTTTCCCTTGATAGTCTTGTTTGTTACTCTATCAGTCCAAGTGATGTGTCTCGGATGGAGAGAGCCTTTGAAATGGCTAATGTTTACGAAGTAGTGAAGAAAATGGTTAAAGACAAGGCACCGGAGCCTGATGGTTTCTCTATGGGCTTCTTTTAAGAATTTTGGGAAGTCGTAAGAGGAAGATCTTAAGAAGATGTTTCAGGAGCTTTTCTTGGCTGGAAAATTTGAAAAAAGTCTTAACATCAATTTTCTTGTATTGATACAAAAAAAGGTGGGGGCTATAGAGGGTTAAAGAGTTTCTTAATCACTGTATCCCATAAAGAGGATGCCCTCGATGCAACACCCAATGGAAGTCTCAGGTACTTCATAAGAAGAAAGGCTATCTTCCACACTACCTCACTTAGTCGGTTCACAAGCACTTTGAATATTATCTTGTATATCCCATTCTAGTCTAGTAGCAGATGGTACGTCATTCTATCTCTAATGGTGGTTTGGGTATTAGAAATATGAGGACTTTTAATTTGGCGTTACTTGGAAATGATTGTGGAGATATAATAAGGAATCAGGAGCCATGTGGAAGTTGGTGATTGAGAGCAATGGAGGCTTATGGGGGGAATAAGAGGATGAAGGTCTTTACTTGACACACTTTCATTTGGGTAAGAGTCCCAAGATTAAATTCTGGAGAGAGATTTGGTGTGGTAACAATGTTTACAAGATTTATTTCCTTCACTTTTCTAAATTGCAAGAGTCAGAGATGTTTCAATGGCAGAATTCATGGGGATATCGGGGGCACAAATCCAATAGAATATTAATTTAGTCGGGCGGCACAAGATTGGGAAATGAGTAGATTTGCCGATTTCTTATAGCCTTTTGTACTCCATAAACCCAACAATAAACAAGAAGATGGATTGTGGTGGATACTCGCAAGGAAATGTGTATTCTCGGTTCACTCTTTTTAAGGCTCTTACACAAGAGCCCAATATTCAGTTTCTTTAGAGAAGGCTTTGAAGGCACAAGGCACCTCCCAAAGTTGTATTTTTTGTGTGAACAACTTCCTTGGATAAGTCATCACAACCGACAACTTGAAAAAACAGAGGGTAATCATTGCAGATTGATGTTGCATGTGTAGAAGAGGGGGCGGGTTAGTGGACCATCTCCTACTACATTGCGAGATAGCAAGGGTATCATGGAATGAGGTGTTCAATAGATTAGAGATAGGTTGGGTTATGCAGAAGACAATGGTTAAAATGCTAGCCAGCTGGACAAATATAAGAGGCATGCAATAGATTAAATCAGTTTGAAAGATGATCCCTATATGGATCATGTGGTGTTTGTGTTAGGAGCACAATGAGTGCACATTCAAAGACAAGAAGAGATCGCTGGGAGAGTTTAAAGTTTTATTTTTTAGAACTCTGCGTACTTGGGCCATTATTGTTGACTTCAATGGCATGGACCTACATGATTTTCTTGTCTCTATTGCACCTTCTTAGTTAAGGCATACATTTGTTTTTTTCTTGTGTATTGTAGTGGGCTATGCCCATTCATTGACTAATTAAATTTGTTTACTTATTTAAAAAAAAAAGGATTTTTGTGTCCTCGATTTTCATGAATTTCTTGATTGTATTTGCTCTTCCTAAATCAGTGTTACCTTTTGTATACCATCTTGTGTACTTGAGTAATGCCTATTCATAGCAAAATAATTGTTTACTTATAAAAAAAATATTCAGCATATAGTAAGAAACAACCACCTCCCTCCCAAGTGCTGCCCTAAATTTCACTTAGAAAGGATACAAAAATAGAAACACGCATCTAAACATAAACTAGAAACTAATGGGGGCTCCAAGGATTCTAACATAGACTGCCTATACAAACCAGGCTCTAGCGCAATGTTAGAGACTGTCTGGGGGTCCATGAATAATTTATTGTCACCATGATACGCTTCTTATTTACATGATACGCTCTTTTGTACATATATACTTTCCTATTTAGTCAGAATCTGTATATAGGCATAGTTTTCTTTTGTATAGACAAATTGGATAGCTGTAATTTAGGCTTGATTCTAGCCTTGTATATTGCACATTCGTGCCTATATGATGAGAGGAAACCCTCATAGATGAGGTATTCAATCCATTTAACATGATATCAAGAGCTGGTTTCTAGGTTTACGAATTTTTTCATTTTTTTTTTTCTCTCGGGCTTCTCTCTTTTGGGTTGTCGGCGGCATCTGTGCTTGCCTTTGGTTCTGTTCTGGTGATTTGGCATCATTTGGGTTCAGTTTTGGCTTCTCCTTTTATTTTCGGCGTCTCTGGTTGGTGTTGGACTCTCTCATTGGCTCTGCCTGACGTCGATTTTGGAGTTCCTTGGCATTTTCGACACTATCTGAGTGTATTTTGGTGTATTTCGGCATCGTTTGGTGGTTATCTTTGGTCGCACCTTCACTTCTGCATTTGTCGGCGATTTCGGTTCGGCGCCTCCTGTTCGGTGCCACTGTTGAGTCTATCGGCAGTTTCTGGTGGTGCTTGTGTGGTGGTCAATCACTTCTGGGGTGGTTGTCGACGGGTCTTGGTTCGGATCTTTACCGTCTGCCTTGCCGTGCGTTCGCTTCATTCTGGGCAGGTATCGTTTCTGCCTTGCTGAGTGTTGCTTCAAACGGCTTCTTCATTGTGGGCTTCTTATTTGTTTTGGGCAATTTGTTGGGCATCTATACAGACCCTCTCTTGGCTTATTTGGGTTTGTTGCTGTTTACGGACATTATGTCTTCTGATTTTTTTACTATGAAATTCACGAGTAAGAATTATTCTGCCTGGGAATTCCAATTTTGTTTAGTTGTTATGGGGAAAGAGTTATGGGGTCATATTGATGGAAGTGATCTGGCTCTTACTGATGTGCCTAAACTGGCTCAATGGCAGATCAAAAATGCTCGGGTGATGACATTGATTTTAGGATCGGTGGATCCTCTTATTGTTCTTAATCCGAGGTCATATAAGACTGCTAAATCTATGTGGGAATATTTAAAAAAAGTATTTAATCAAGACTACTGCCCGACGTTCTCAATTAGAGTACGAGATTGCTAGTTACACTCAGGACTATCTCTCCATTCAGGATTATTTTTCTGAGTTTAATAATCTCTATGGAGAATTTACTTACATTATTTATGCCAAGGTACCAGAAGAATCTCTCTGTGTTGTGCAGGAAGTTCATGAGCAAAGCAAGCGCGATAAGTTTTTAATGAAGTTACGACCCAAATTTGAAGCCACTCGCTCCAATTTGATAAACTGTAATCCCATGACATCTTTAGATGTTTGTTTTGGGGAGTTACTTCGTGAGGAGCAGCAGCTTGCCACCCAGGCCACTTATCAACACGATAAAATGATACCCAATGCAGTGGCTTATGCTGTTTAAAGAAAAGTAAAGGGACGAGACATGCGGAAAGTTCAATGCTTTAGCTGCAAGGAATATGGAAATATTGCTACCAACTGTACGCGAAAATCTTGCAACTATTGTAAGAAGCCAAGGCATATTATCAAAGAGTGTCTTACTTGTTCCTAGAATTGTCAGGCTAATGCTTATCAAGCTAGTGTGGGTTCTGCTTCTTTTGCTACTACTAGTGACTCATCTATTCTTACTACTAAGAAGGTACAACAGATGATTATTTCTGCATTTTCATCCTTAGGACTGCAAGGTAATGGTTCCCTTTTCCCTTCATGGATTATTAATTCGGGTGCATCTAATCACATGACTAGTTCTACTAATACTCTTAGCAATGTTAGAACTTATATTGAATCGACACACATTCAGATTGCTAACGGTAGTCAGTTACCTATTCATGCTATTGGGGATGTTGATTCCACTGTTAGAGATGTTTTTGTATCTCCTCAGCTTTCTACCAGTCTTATTTCAATCAGGCAATTAGTTGATAATAACTGTGATGTTCGTTTTTCTCGGGATAGTTGTCTTGTGTAGGATCAGGCGTCGGGCAAGATACTGGCAAAGGGGCCTAAAGTTGGACGTTTATTTCCTATGCACTTTTCCATTCCTGTTGTTATCTCGTTGCTTGCAACTCTGTGACCAATAATTGTGAAGTATGGCACAAACGGTTGGGTCATCCTAATTCAGTTATTTTATCTCATGTAATAAATTTTGGTTTGTTGGGCAATAAAGATCAATTTCTTTCTTCTCTCTCTTGGGATTGTTCCACATGCAAATTAGGTAAAAGTAAGTTTCTTTCTTTTCCTTCTCATGGAAGTCATGCTGAACGCTGTTTTGATTTGATTCATAGTGATGTGTGGGGAATTTCTCCTGTTATCTTACATGCAAATTATAAATACTTTGTTACATTCATTGATGATTATGCAAATTATACCTGGATCTATTTTCTTCGTGCTAAATCTAAGGTCTTATGAGTTTTTCAACAATTCACTGCCTATGTCGAGAATCAATTTTCTTCTTCTATCAAAATTCTGAGGTCTAATTTAGGTGGTGAATACATGTGTCGTGAATTTCATGCTTTTCTCCAACAAAAAGGCATTGTTTCTCGGCGTTCTTGTCCATATACACCTCAGCAAAATGGTGGTGTTGAATGTAAAAATAGACATTTGTTGGATGTTCGTACTTTGTTGCTTCAATCATCTGTTCCACCTAAATTCTGGGTTGAAGCATTATCTACGGCTGTTTATTTAATTAATAGATTGCCGTCCGGTGTTTTGAATTTGAAACTCCTTACTTTCGTCTTTATTATTAGCATCCTAGATACCTTGACATGCATACTTTTGGTTGTATTTGTTTTATTCATTTGCCTTTCAATGAACGTCATAAGTTATCTGCTCAATCAGTTAGATGCGTATTTATGGGTTATAGTACTTCACACAAAAGGTATGTTTGCTATGATCCAGGCTCTAATCGATTTCGTATTTCTTGTCATGTTGTGTTCTTTGAAAATCAGTCATTCTTTCCTTCTCATGATGAGTCTTTGCCTGAGATGCATGTTTTGTCTCATTTTGATGACTTGACTCCTTCTATTGACCGATTCAAATCTGGATTTGTATATGAAAGACGACGACCTACTTTGCGCCTTCCTAAGTCTGGTCCGCCATCTGAGCCTGTTCAGACTGAATCCTCTCCGGGTGATACGGATACTACTCCAGTTCCTCGCCGTTTGACTAGAGTGTCTCGTCCGCCGAACCGGTATAGTTTCTCTCATACCTCTCTTCATGTTACTCTGTCTTCTACCCCTATTTCGTCAGGTTATTTTGAGGCAACTAAACATGACTGTTAGCGTGCGGCAATGGCCGAGGAACTTCGGGTCCTTCAAGACAATCATACATGGGATGTTGTCCCTTGTCCTACTCAGGTGAAAGCTATTGGTTGCAAATGGGTCTATTCCATTAAGCTGCGTTCTGATAGAACTTTGGATCGGTCTAAGGCTCGATTGGTTGCTCTTAGCAATAGGCAAGAATATGGGATGGACTATGAGGAAACTTTTGCTCTAGTTGCCAAGATGACTACAGTGCAGACTGTCCTGTCTGTTGCTGCTTTCCAAGGTTGGCATCTTCATTAGATGGATGTCAAAAATGCCTTTCTTCATGGAGATTTCAAAGAAGAGATATACATAACCATTCAACCTGGCTTGTCATCCTCTTCTTCCTCAGATGTCTGTAAGTTGAAACGATCATTGTATGGGCTGAAACAAGCTCCTTGGGCATAGTTTGATAAATTCCGCTCCACTTTACTCCAGTTTTCATTTAAGCAGAGTGCATATGATTTTTCTTTATTTTTCTACAAGACATCTCTTGGCATTGTCCTTCTTTTGGTTTATGTTGATGATATTGTCATTACTGGAACAGACTCTACTTTGATTACTCGACTACATCAGCATTTTCAAGCCTCATTTCATATGAAGGACCTTGGTCCTCTTACATACTTTTTAGGCTTGGAAGTTCATATTAATTCCTGTCATTTTCTTGAATCAGCACAAATATACTCAGGATCTGATTGCATTGGATGGCTTTAGGATACTTCTTCTGTGAATACTCCTATGGAAGTAAACACGAAGTATCGTCGGGACGAGGGTGATCTCCTTTTTGACCCCACTATGTATCAACAATTAGTGGGGAGTCTGAACTATTTGACTATTACTTGACCTGGTATTTCCTTTGCAGTGTAGCAGGTTAGTTAGTTATGCAGGCTCCACACCATCTACACTTAGCTGCCGTTCGTCGTATCATTTGATTTTTTCGAGGTTCTCCTAGTCGTGGCCTATTCTTTCCTACGGGGACTCCTCTTCAGCTTGTGGCTTACAGTGATGCAGATTGGGCAAGATGTTCTGATACGCGACGATCTGTTATAGGTTGGTGCATGTTTCTTGGTGACTCTTTGATATGTTGGAAGAGTAAGAAATAGGATCGCGTCTCCAAATCTTCCACCGAATCCGAATACTGTGCGATGTTTGCTGCTTGTTCTGAGATTCTCTGGCTTCGTGGTCTCCTTGCTGAGATTGGTTGTGATCAGTCCGATCCTACTCCTCTATGTGCTGACAATGCTAATGCCATTCAGATTGCTGCTAATCTCGTCTTTCATAAGTGTACTTAACACATTGCGGTGGATTGTCATTCAATTCGGGAAGTATTGGACTCTCGTACCATTTCTCTTCCTCATATTTCTACTGACCTCCAGATTGCAGATGTGTTTACGAAGGCCATGACATGACAACGTCATCAGTTTCTTGTGGACAAATTGGTGCTTCTTGACCGACCAGCATCAATTTGAGGGGGGGTGTCACCATGATACGCTCTTTTATTTACATGTTATGCTCTTTAGTACATATATACTTATTACGGAGATAATTTAGGGATAGGTGATAATTAGTTGTAAATTGAGTGTAAATAGTTGACTAAACTAAGTAAACAATTGAGGCACCAAAATTAAGTAGTTGTAGGCACCGAAAGTATTAGTTGAGGTGGCAGAAATATTTGACTATGTGATGTATAGATTTTCTATATAATTGAAAGGAAATACAAGGAAAATATATTCAGACCAAAATTGACATGGTATTAGAGCCTCTCCGATTGCTGTGGCCTTAGTCTGAATCACTCGGTGCAATCTTTGCTCTTGGTGAAAGCAAGTTCACTCTTGCTCTTAGTGTGGGCCACTCGACGTCTTATGAGGTTGTTGGTGCCTTCTGTGTGTGACGGTGGTGAACTTAGTGTGTCCATTGATTCGGTGGTGACCCACTTTGTGGGTATTGTTCTGTGGGAGTTGACCTCATCTGTGGAGGTTTTCGACTGTTTTTGGTGGTGAACCCGACATTAAACCAACTGTTTTGGAGGTATCGGTAACCTCTATGGTGAATCCGACTGTTTCTGGGTGAGTTTCTGGTTGTCGGTAACTTCTATGCAACCCATCAGTCTGGTCTGTGGTCGTCAGAGCTCTTTGTGGTGGTGCTCAGCTACTTGGTTTATAGGTGGCTTCTGTGCAACTTCCGGCGTGTAGAGATCTTTCCGGTGGCTTTTGTGTGGTATTTGAATTTTGCTGTTAGTCAATTCAGGAGATTAGAAAATTAAGGGAAGAACCGAAGAGGTTAGTAGTCAAAATTTCTTTCGTTGACTTCATATATCTGGACTATCAGAAATTATTTTTTTGATACTAAGGACTGGTGTATCATCGACATCATCCAACTTTTCCAACGCTCATTTCAGATACTGATCCGCCATCTGATTCTGTGGTTCCTATACCTCGGCGCTTCATCCGGGATAGACATATACCTGATATGTATGGTTTTTCTCATATCTCATTTACTGCAACTCTCGATACTGTTTCTATTCCTCACCCTTATGCTCAGGCAGCTTCTCAAGTATGTTGGCAGCAAGTTATGAAAGAAGAAATTCAGGCTCTTCAAGACAATTACACTTGGGATATTGTGACTTGTCCATCTGATATGAAACCAATTGACTGTAAATGAGTGTACTCAATTAAGTTTTGATCTGATGGCTCACTCGATAGACATAAGGCTTGACTTGTGTCTCTTGGGAATCGCCAAGAGTATGACATTAATTATGGAGAAACATTTGCCACCATTGCCAAGATGATTACTGTTCGGATTATCTTGGCCCTTGCTGCCTCACAAGCATGGTCTCTCAGGTAGATGGATATAAAAAATGCTTTTCTACATGGAGACCTCAAGGAAGAAATCTATGTCTCCACTTTCTGGCATGTTTACTACACATTCCTCATAGGTTTGTCAGCTATGCCGGTCCTTGTACGGATTGAAACAGGCTCCACGTGCATGGTTTGATAAATTTTGTTCTACTTTACTTACCTTTCAATTTACTTAGAGTTAGTTTGATTCCTCTCTTTTCCTTTGCAAGACTTCTACAAGAATTGTGTTGCTTTTAGTATATGTTGATGACATTGTGATCACTGACTCTGATATTGAATTAATTCAGTAATTACAATTGCATCTCAAGGCATCTTTTTATATGAAAGATTTTAGTCCTTTGCAGTATTTTCTTGGTCTTAAGGTCCAAATTACTCCGTCTGGTACATTGTTATATTAGCACAAATACACAAAAAGTAATCTTATTGGTTGGTCTCCAATCAGGTAATTCTGTTATTACTCATTTGGAGGTAAATCTCAAACTTCATCAAGAGGAAGGCGAGCTTCTTTTTTAAGATCCATCCTTATATCGGCAACTAGTTGGAAGCTTAAACTACTTAACAATTACTCGACCTGACATTTCTTTTGCCGTGCAGCAAATCAGTCAATTTATGCAGACCCTTCGACATCTTCTTTTAGTTGCTGTCCGCCGCATTATCCGATATTTCAAAGGCACTTCTACACGCATATTGTTCTTTTCTAAGGAATCTTTCTTACAGTTGGTGGGATATAGTGATGCTGATTGGGCAGGTTGTGCAGATACTCGTCGCTCTATTATTGGTTGGTGCATGTTCTTAGGAAATGCTCTCATTTCTTGGAAGAGTAAGAAACAAGACAGAGTTTCCAAATCTTCTACTGAGTCTGAATATCGTGCTATGTCTTCCGCTTGCTCAGAGATCACGTGGCTTTGTGGGTTATTGGCTGAATTTGGTTTTTCTCAACTTCATTCCACTCCTCTTCATGCGGACAATACCAGTGCTATTCAGATTGTTGCTAATCTTGTCTTTCATAGGCGTATGAAACATATTGAAGTCGACTGTCATTTCATACGAGAAGCCTTTGACAAACATATCATCACTCTTCCTCACATTTCCACCGAGCATCAAACTGCAGACATATTCACTAAAGCACTTTCTCGACATCGGCATCAATTATTGGTTAACAAATTAATACTTATTGATCTACCGGCATCAATTTGAGGGGGGATGTTACGGAGATAGTTTAGGGATAGTTGATAATTAGAGGTGTAAATTGAGTGTAATAGTTGACTAAACTAAGTAAACAATTGAGGCACCGAAATTAAGTAGTTGTAGGCATCGAAAGTATCAGTTGAGTTGGCAGAAATATTTGACTATGTTACGTATAGATTTTTTATATAATTGAAAGGAAACACAAGGAAGGTTTATTCAAACCAAAATTAACACTATGAACCTTAACTGTGTATCGAAGGTCTATGGTGAATTGCATCACACTAAGTTCAACAGGTAGAGTGGTGCTGACAAGCTGTCGCAATGCTTTTACAATGGTCAGCTTCTAACTGAGTTTTATTGTATTTGTACTTGGCTTATGTTGTTACATAGTGCCAAAAAAAGGTGTTCATTTCTTTTTCTGTTTTCTTTTTTCCAATTTTCTTTCTGAAGGTTGCCAACCTCACCTTATACGCAATTGCTCTAATTGTCTTTGCTGTCACAAAGCAGAAACAAATGCTGATGTTGAAAATCAGGTGCATTTATTGAATGAAGTTGTAATTAATTATCACGAACGTTCTTCTGGATTTTCAGATCCATCATTATATTGGCAACTAGTTGGAAGCTTAAACTACTTAACAATTATTCGACCTAACATTTCTTTTGCCGTGCAGCAAGTCAGTCAATTTATACAGACCCCTCGACATCTTCATTTAGCTGCTATCCGCCGCATTATCCGATATCTCAAAGGCACTTCTACACGTGGATTCTTCCTTTCTAAGGAATATTCCTTACAGTTGGTGGGATATAGTGATGCTGATTGGGCAGGTTGTGCAGATACTCGTCGTTCTATTACTGGTTGGTGCATGTTCTTAGGAAATGCTCTCATTTCTTGGAAGAGTAAGAAACAAGATAAAGTTTCCAAATCTTCTACTGAGTCTGAATATCGTGCTATGTCTTCCGCTTGTTCAGAGATCACGTGGCTTTGTGGGTTATTGACTGAATTTGGTTTTTCTCAACTTCATTCCACTCCTCTTCATGCGGACAATACCAGTGCTATTCAGATCGCTGCTAATCTTGTCTTTCATAGGCGTATGAAACATATTGAAGTCGACTGTCATTTCATACGAGAAGCCTTTGACAAACATATCATCACTCTTCCTCACATTTCTACCGAGCATCAAACGGCAGACATATTCACTAAAGCACTTTCTCGACATCGGCATCAATTATTGGTTGACAAATTAATACTTATTGATCTACCGGCATCAATTTGAGGGGGGATGTTACGGAGATAATTTAGGGATAGTTGATAATTAGAGGTGTAAATTGAGTGTAATAGTTGACTAAACTAAGTAAACAATTGAGGCACCGAAATTAAGTAGTTGTAGGCACCAAAAGTATCAGTTGAGTTGGCAGAAATATTTGACTATGTTATGTATAGATTTTTTATATAATTGAAAGGAAATACAAGGAAAATTTATTCAGACCAAAATTGACAATACTTTCCTATTTAGTCAGAATCTCTATATAGGCATAGTTTCCTTTTGTATAGACAGATTTGATAGCTGTAATTTAGGCTTGATTCTAGCCTTGTATATTGCACATTCGTGCCTATGTAATGAGAGGAAACCCTCACAGATGAGGTATTCAATCCATTTAACATTTATGTAAGCAAACATTTATAACACTAACAAATAACTTTTTGATTCCTTACATTTTGGTTAGAACTGTTCCTGATTTGGGTTATTAGCTATTTCTGACTTTCCTGCATTGACTTTTGTTTCCCGCATGGTAGTTTATATTTTAGCCCCAGTAATATTTTTATTTTCCTTTTTTTTTGACGTCATCATCCTATTTCACAGGGATGCTGCTACAGTCATGCTTTCTGGTCAAATAGCTGATGGATTCACAACCATATTTGCTGGTGAACTGGTACTTTGAAACCAAAAACATTTCTTTGTCTGGACTCAAAACCTTTTATGCTAATAAATACTTGACAAGTTATTGTACAATTAAACTAAAACATTCTTTGTCTGGACTACATGGAAGATTTGTGGTCAATGTTCTGGTATTAATTTTCATAATCATAAATAACTTTGGGAAGTTGAGATTTTTTAAGTTGATATTCTGCCCTAAAACATTTTAGAAGGTGCTGTTTATTTGTGAATATTATTATGACCTGTAATTTGAAAGAACTTGTGCTTTTACTTCTAGCACAAGATTATAAAATAAATAAAGGAAATAGCAAGCACCTTATCTAACCAGTGCTTGGATCTGCATGGGAATTTGCACGTATGCATCAACTGAAGCTCCTCTGCGGGTTTAATTTGGTTAACACAAAACCAAATGGTATCTTTAACAAGCTACTGTGAAGGCATGTAATTTCAGCTTTTCCTGTATATCTGTTCCTAATGTTGACAGAAACGAATGGAACATTTTACATTTCTCTAAATAGTTATCGTTTACCTTTAGAGCAGTCTCCATATATGCACACATTTCTAGAAGAAAGTATGGGAGATATCATGTCTGGGTGCTACATTTTCATGTCCTACACTTTGCTGTGTGCATATATTGTAATTGCCTGGGTTTTGATACCCAGTTATTTTGCCTCCTAGATAATTGAAATTAGAATTCTAGAATTTTTTTTCATTAAAACTTTGCACCGTTTTTAGGTTTTATCTCTTGTTTTTTTTTTATTAATAATAATATTTATTGATTGAATGCAACTAGGCAAATTCTATGTACACAGGAAGTATACAAAAGATAAATCTAATTACATTCTATTAAGCTGAAAGTAGTCAAAAACTCACGAACATCTTCTTTTAGAATAATAGCAGAAAACCATTGAATCAAAGAAGATACAAAAAAGTTCCAAATTTTCCTCATGGTTCTCTCCTTGTTGTTGAACCATTTCTCATTTCTCTCAATCTAAAGACACCACAATAGATACAAAGGAATCATCTTCTACGTCACAGCTAGTTGATTGCATTGATGATGTCTTTTCCAGCAAGTTAGGAGATCCGCCACGCCTTTGGGCATTACCCAATTTAGTCTTGCCCTTATCATGATGCCATCCCATAAAGTCCTTGCCACTTTGCAATGTAGAAAAATATGATCTACCGACTCCATTTTTCTTGCACAAATAGTACCATTCCACGACTATCATCTCTCTTTTTCTTAAATTGGCGGCCGTCAAAATCTTACCTAACGTCGTTGTCCATACGAGAAAGACGACCTTAGGTGGCGCTGCAACTTTCCATATGTCCTTCCATGGGAATCCAACCGGATGGTAGACTTGTAGTACCTTGTAGAATGACTTGACAGTAAACTTTGTGTCTGGAGTGATTTCATAGCATTCTATTCCTCCCACCTCCTCCTATTTGTCTAGAATAAAGGAAGTTGTAAAAATCTGCAATTGTCTTAGCTTCCCAATCCTGGATATTCCTTGAAAAAGTCAGATTCTAATACACTGTCTCGTTAGCTAGACACTTCACATCAGAAACAATACTTTGCTAGTTTTCAACTAAACTAAAAACCCTTGGGAATGCTGAAAATTTAGCTCTCTTCGCACCATTTGTTGAACCAAAAGCCAATTCTTGAACTGTCGCCAACCTAAAAAATAATGTGTTGTAAACACATTCCACTCCATAAGTCTACCTATCCTCCTTAGTGCATCAATCCCCCCGTTCACATCCGTATTTTCCCTCCACAAACAATGACTCCTCTTTCGATTAAAATATCCACAACTACTTCCTTAATAAGGCTTTATTGAAAGTGGTCAAATTACGTAGCCCCAACCCACCCAACTCCTTTGGAGTACACACTTTTGGCCAATCCACTAAATGAATTCATGTTCCTTTCCCATGCCATCCTATAAGAAATCTCTAAATAGTTTTTCAATCCGGTTAGCTACTCTTGCCGGTAGAGGAAATAAGGAAAGATAGTAGGGAGATTGGAGAGAGTGCTTTTAATGAGTGTTAATCTCCCATCCTTTTATTAATGAGTGTTAATCTCCCACCCTTTGAAAGATAAAGATGCTTCCACCCTGACAATCTTTTTTCTATCTTCTTTGCCACTCCATCCCAAATAGATTTTGCTTTAAAAGAAGCTCGGAAAGGAATTCCAAGATATCTCATAAAAAGGGCAGTCACCTTACAACCCAACAAGTCGTCTAGATGGTTGATATTCTCCACCCCCCACCCCCCCCCCCCAAAAAAAAAAAGAAAAAAAATGGAACCAATTCTGACTTTTCCAAGTTGACATTCAGACCCCAAACCGCCTCAAAACATAGAAGGACAATCCTTAACGCTTGAATTTGATCACTGTCCGCATCATAGAAAATAAGCGTATCATCCACATACAATAAATGGGTGATAGATAACCCATTATTATTGTTCCCCACTGCAAAACCTGCAACAAAACCACTCTGGACAGCAGCATCCATCATTCGACTCAATGCTTCCATTACTAAAACAAATAAAAAAGGAGAAAACGGGTCCTCTTGTCTCAATCTTTCAAACTCAGGAAAAAACTACAAGATTTTCCATTGACTAATACAGAAAAACAGGCCGTCGAAATGCAATGATTAACCCAACCACACCACTTTTCTCCGAATCCACATATCTTTAACAAATAAAGCAAAAAATTCCAGCTTATATGATCGTAAGCCTTCTCCATGTCCAGCTTGCAAAGTACTCCAGGAATACCGTCTCTAAACTAGTTGTCCAAGCATTCGTTTGCTATCAAAATTGAGTCCAAAAGTTGTCTACCCCAAACAAAGACATTTTGAGATTTGGAGATTATCTTGTCCATCACCAAGCTCGTGTGACTTGCAAGTACACCTTTGATTTAATTTTATAGATCCCACCTACCAAACTTATTGAACGAAAATCCTTCAACTTCGTAGCTCCCGCAATCTTCAGAATTAGGGCAATAAATGTTGCATTAGGAGATCTCTCAAAATTGTGGCAAAGGTCAAACTCATGAAAAATCCGTATCACATCGTCCCTCACCACATCTCAACACTCCTGAAAGAAAGCCAAGGAAAAGTCATTGGGACCCGAAGCTCCCATACTATACACCACATGATGTATTTCAGATTCCTCAAATGGTCTTTCCAACCAACCTGCAACGCTATCCTCCAATTGGTCAAAAGATAATCCACTAGTTTAGGCTACCATCCTGCCATTTCTTTGAAAAGCTCTTCATAATAGCTCATTATATGTTCGTGGATCTCCTGTTGGTCTTGGTACTTCATGTTTCCCAAATGAATCTCCATGATAGCATTATTCTATGGGAAATTAGCTATTTTGTGAAAGAACTTGGTGCATTTGTCTCCTTCCTTCAACCAAGTCAGCCTAGACTTTTGTCTCCAAGAGATTTCTTCCCTTAACAAAGCCTGCTCTAACTTCCTTCAACCAAGTCAGCCTAGACTTTTGTCTCCAAGAGATTTCTTCTCATTGCCCCTCCGGTTTCAAGAGAATTCAACTCCTCTCAAAGAGACTCTTTTGCTCATCCGTGTGTCTAAACACCTCACTATTCCACTTCTTTAAATCTAGTTTGAGAGTTTTAAACTTACTAGCCACAATGAAATTGGGAGTGCCATGGAACAAATAAGAAGCCCACCAATTTCTCACCCTTTCCTCAAAGTTAGCCACTTGTTCTCAAATTTGAAATATCGTTTCCCTCCATATATGCCCCTGCAATCTGACAAGATGGGAAAATGATCGAAGCAAATCGAGGTATCTCTTTTGACATAAATCTGGAAACTACGTGATGTAGATATTAGAAATTTATCCAACCTTGAGCCCCCTCTACTATTGGACCACATAAAGACCCCCTACCAAGGAGAGATCAATCAAATTCAGATCAAAAATCAACTTCAATAAGTCCACCATCGTCCTTGTCAAAGACAAAGCCCCTTCTCTTTCACTAGGGAAGTGTAGAACATTAAAGTCTCCACACACGACCCAAGGGAGTTCCCACAAAGAATATAAGCCCGCCAATTCCTCCCACAGATAAATTCTCTCTCTATCAACATTAGGCCTATAGATTCCTGCAAGAGCCTACTCCTAACCATCCTCAATGTTCTTGAAAGACCCAGCAATAGAGAAGTTACCAATACACACCTCATCTACATCAACTACTCTCCTATCCCACATTAACACCACCCCACCTGAAGCCCCCAAGGAAGCTACATAACTCCACCCCACAAACGCGGTACTGATAGACTGCGGATGATGCTTCTATCAATAAGCTGTAGTTTAGTCTCTTGAAGATACACGATGTCAACTTTCCAACCACGGAGAAGGGATGGGATTCCGAGTCGCTTATTAACATCATTGATCCCCTCACATTCTATAATAAAATTCTAGGCTTCATAAAAAATGCAACTCCCCTGACCTTTCACCCTATCCTACCCAACACTACCCTTCTTATTATCATAATTGATGGAGCATGTCAATCTTTTTAATTCCTTATCTTTTTTTATAGCGGACTTCATAGCCTTCAGTCTACCTGCTTCAAGAGACACCAATAAGGTAGTAGATTGCTCCTTGTACCCTGCAATAGAAATGCCCAAGAACTGGTGTAGATTCGCCACTTTTTTCAACACCCAATCTGAGGAGTTAGGCGTTGGGCTTGGTGGGATATCACATAGTGGTATGGGGCTGCCCACGTTACTCATTACATCACCCCATCTCTCTGAAGTTCCTACTGACTCCACCTCCCATCTCATACAGCTGTGCTGTTACTTGGGCCACTTGCAACCCAACATTCAAATCTGTTTGAATCTCGAGATCACCTTTACCCTTCCTCCCTTCCATAGAACTAGCTCCCGTGAAGGTGACACCCCCTCTGGAAGGCTTACCGGCACTTTAGGCAGCCCACTGTCATCATCCTAGGCTTCATCAACTTCACAAACCTCCAACCCCTTGCCATCCTCGGTTTCCACCTTTGGAAATGATCTTGCCAACCCACCATTCTCATTGATGGCGGTTGACGAACTTTTTTGTGTTGGAGGAGGAACTGTCGGAATCTTTTTCGGCGCCCCAGACGAAGGGCATGAGCTCTAAACCAAAATCGAGATATCGGTATTGGAAGCCTTAGTTTTTTCTTTCTAAACACGTTGTGGGCCTGAAATCATGCCCAACCTAAAGCCCTTAATCCCTTTAGTAGACCTTAGCCCTACACCCTTAGTCCCTTCAGCAGGTGTACACTTCCTCTGGCCCGAGCCCTTATCCTCACCCTTTTTATGTCCCATTATTTCCTTAGAGCCCGAATCATGGCCCAAGCCCATCTCCATAACCCTCTTGCCTTAATGAATCTTTTTAGGGTCTGAATATCTTCCAACAGTTCCCCTATTCTTCCCTCCATGTTTGCCAACACTTGCAGGTACATTTCCTCATTCGAGCCCAACATAAGCCTGCCATCCTCCTTCCTCATCTGGGCACCCTTTGAAATAGCCATGCACGGTAGCACTTCATGTTTCGTCGCTCGAGGCACTGCCCTATGAGCTTGGAGCACTTCGTTGTACATCCGCAAACCTTCTTTTTGCCATCACCTCCACCCACCTTCGGCTTGTTTTCATCCTGCACAGACCTATTTGAATCACCCATTACTCTGTTCCTAGCATTCAAAATAGAGAAAGGCAAGGTAAACTCCTTCAAAGTTTCAACAAAGCTCCTCCACCCCTCCCTTCTCCTCCCTTATGGCACCATTATCATGCCTCTTTTCTTCTCGTGGCCGTACTCAAAAAGAGACAAGAACCTGCCATTGGGATTACAGCCCTCCGAACAACTAGCACCCTATTCCTGGTCTTGGAGTTCCTCATTTGGTTGACCCAATGACGCTATACGTTCCCATACAACTGAAACCAGCCATCCCGAAGCTTCATAATCAATAGAGAAGTATTTTGCTACCCTACGACTTCTCTACGTGATTCTCCACCATTGCTCATTTTTATTTCTGAACGCAATCACCTTTTGATCAATAAAAACCTCACTTCACATCCCCATCTTAATCAGTAGAACACTAAACACCACGTGCGGCTGAATCCATGAACAAACCACCGCAAACAACCCACTATCAATGGAAAAAGGTAACCAGGAAAGAGTGTACAGAGAGAAAATTTTAGGAGAGAGAAAAAAAGTTCCTTAAAAAAATTTTGATTTTCTCTTGTATACCCCCTATGTACTTGGGTTTTGCCTATTCGTATTAATATAATCTAACTGTTTACTTATCAAAAAAAAAATTGCACCTTTTTTATGTTGGAAGGGAATTGATATGTTGCTTACTGGAAATCATTTTTCTTGATCTTGTTTTCTTGATAGATAGACAGATTTGGACATTTCAAAATATGGCATGGTGCAGGATCTGCTTTGGTTGCCATTTCATTTTCTTCTGTCTTTGGTGGTTGCATTCCTTGTAAGATCTTTGCTACCTCTTCATCGACATTACAAACTGTTGGCTACAGCGTGTTTGCAGCGATCTTCAATGTAGGTTGGGCGGCTAGTCAGGTTTCACACATGTAATCACCTTCTCAATTTACAATATTCCAGTTGAAATATGCAAATCGTCATTTCTAGCTATGCTTCTTATATATGCAAAAGCGAAGAAGCACCACTGCCACTCCTTTTAGTGGTTTTTATGCTACCTCATAATTTTTAGGATATTTAATTGCAACCTAACATGTGATAAGCTAATCGGTAAAATCTATTTACCTTTACTCTTTTTTGCTTTCCTGTACATACGATGGTACAAGCCTAAAAATTTGAGTATTTTATGAAAGGATGATCACATAAAATTTCAAAAGAGGGAATTTATGGAAATTCTTTGTAGAATGAAGGTACCATTGAAAAATTTATCCAGCTCTTAGAGCATTGGTATTGGATTAGCCAAATGTCATTGATTTTCATGTTTTAAAGAAAATTCACTAAATTGAGCTAGCATTGGATTAGCTAAATCTTTTTCATCTTAACTATTTGCTACAGTAACTTCATCCTACATTTCAAATATGAAAAGTATTGTAGCTCCTTCAAATGAATATTTTATTATTTCCTATCTCCTTTTTCTCATGACCTCATATCCTTCTCTATGTACATTTCTTTTTCAAGAACAAAAAATAGTAAAAGTTTTTCAAGAGAAAATAAAAGAAACATTGATAAAAAAAAAATAAAAGGTAAAAAAATCAAATAATAAAAAGTTATTTCCTTCACAGAGGTCGCCATTTGAGAAAAATATAAGAAAAAAAGTGAGTGTGAAAATAAATATAAATATAAAAGGATTGGTCACTAAACAGATTGGGGATTATGAAAATTAATATAAAAGTATTTAAAAAATAAGAATTAATAAAAATAAATAAATAATAAAAAATAATAAAATTTTATTATTATAGAGAATGTGATGACTAATCTAATCTAGACTTTGAGTTTTGAGTGATTAGCTAAAAGTGAAAAGTCACCTTCTTCAAATTTTGAAGATTAGAATAACCGATCTAATGTCAATGCTCTTACATTGGGGAAATGAAAAAGGAAGAGACATGATTCCTCAAACTTGAGCATTTTATCACTTATGCTATGTGTTATGAAGATAATTTAGGGATAGCTGATAATTAAATATAAATCGAGTGTAAATAATTGACTAAACTAAGTAAACAATTGAGGCACCGAAAGTATTAGTGTAGGCACCGAAAGTATTAGTTGTAGGCACCGAGAGTATCAGTTGAGGTGGCAAAAATATTTGACTATGAGATGTATAGATTTTCTATATAATTGAAGGGAAATACAAGGAAAGATTATTCAGACCAAAATTGACATGGTATCAAAGTTTCTTTGATTTCCGTCAACTTAAGTCTGAATCACTCGTGCGAATTTTTTTGGGAGAATTCTCTTTAGTATTTAGCAAGTTATTTCTTGTTGTTAGTGCCTTCTGTGTGTCAAACCGTGTGGGTTTGAGCTTCTTGAGATTGGGTTTTCAGAGTTGTGTACTCTGTTTTCTTGAAAATTTCTTATTCTAGTGTATCGGTGGTTGCTGGTGCACTTTGGGGTGGCTGTGTGCCGATCGGTATCTCGGTATCTTCCGTGGACGTGGGTAACTCTAGTTATTTAATTGATCGGCTATCTCTGTGGTTGTCGGAGCCATCGTCTGTGGTCATCAGCGATCTCTGTGGTAGAGCTCAACTGTTTCCGGTTCGTCGGAGTTCTCTGTGGTCGTGGAGCTCTCGTCTGTGGTCATCGGCCATTTTTGTGGTTGAGCTCAGCTGTTTGGGTTAGTCGGTGAACTCTGTGCAACTTTCGACGTGTGTTCTGCCTTAGACATTTCCGGCGGTTTTTGTGGTAGAAATCTCAACTCATGAGTTGATCTCAAGAGATTGGAAATTAAAGGAAGAGGTTAGTAGTCAATTGCCATTATTTGGGTGGAATTATTTTGTGCTTGTCGGTGGTGTTGACTTCCTAAGTGGATCATCAGGAATTATTTTTTATTCTAAGACACATCAATACATTTAATTTTCTCTAAGCTGTCGGCACATTTAAAAAATAAATAAATAAATAGTGGGTTTAGTCAAAAGGATGGGTTTAGTCATGTCTACCGAAAATTTCATTATTCAATTTAATGGAAAGAATTTTCCGACATGGGAATTTCAATTTGAAATGTTCTTAAAAGTAAAAGAATTAGTAGATCATATTGATAGTTCTGATAAAATTTCCACTACTAAAAATGAACTTACCCAATGGGAAATCAATGATGCTAAGGTGTTTCTTAGTTGTTGGGAATACTTGAACCACATCTTGTCACAAAACTTCGATGCTTTACTACGGCACAAGCTATGTAAGACTACTTGCACCGTATTTATCATCAAGATAACAGCGCTCGGAAGTTCCAATTGGAGTTGGAAATCAATACTTTTAGTTAAGGTAACTTGACTATTGAACAGTTTTATTCCGCTTTTATTAATCTTTGGAGCGAATATTCTTCTATTATTTATACCAAAGTACCATTGGCGGCACTTGCGGCTCTTCAAATGGTTCACACTGAGAGTCAACGCAATCAATTTTTGATGAAGCTTCGATCTGAGTTTGAACCTGTTCGAGCCAGTTTATTGAACCGTAATCCAGTTCCTTCTTTGGATATTTGTTTGGGAGATTTATTGCGTGAAGAACAACGATTATCCACTCAGATGGGTATGACTTCTGAAAAAGTTGTTTCTGAGCCTTTAAATGTAGCCTATGCAGCACAAGGGAAAGGGATGAACAAGTTGCAATGCTATAGTTGCAAGGAGTTCCGTCACATCACTCGCAATTGTTCTAAGAAAATATGTAACTACTATAAGAAAAAATGTCACTTTATCAAGGATTATCGGATGTGGCCCCAAAATTGCCAATCCCAAGCATTCAGAGTTGATGTTCAGTCATCTTCTTCTGCACCTCCCACTGTGAATTGTGATTCTTTTGTTCTCACACCATCAATCCTTCAACAGATGATTGTGTCTGCTTTTACTGCTTTAGACCTACAAGGTACATGTAATAACTCAATTTCCTCTTGGATTGTTGATTTGGGTGCTTCTAATCATATGACTGCTATTGAGACAATTCTTCATGATGTTCGTAAGTATGAGGGCACGCAAAATATTCAAATTGCCGATAGTAGTACTCTTCCCATCACTGCTGTCGGTAATTTAGGTCCATTTCGCAGTGTCTTTGTCTCTCCTGAATTATATACTAATTTGATCTCCGCTGGACAATTGGTTGATAATAACTGTGATGTTCACTTTTCTCGTGGTGGTTGTCTTGTGCAGGATCAGGTGTTAGGGACAGTGATCGCGAAGGGGCCTAAAGTGGGACGTCTCGTTCCTTTACAATTTTCCATTCCTAATGTTATTTCTCTTGCTTGTACAGCTACAGCTAATAATAGTGAAATATGGTATAAGAAAATTAGGTCATCCTAATTCTACTGTCTTAACTCATCTTTTAAAAAATTGATTATTGGGTAATAAAGATTTGTCTTCCTCTTCCAATGTTTTTTTTATTGTGCTACTTGTCGTCTTAATAAAAGTAAAATTTTACCTTTTCCTATACATAGTAATCGTGCAACTACTTGTTTTGAGCTCATACATACTGATGTTTGGGGTGGGAGTCCTGTTATTTCTTGTAACGTCCCGGTCCCGTAGGGGTCCGAGAGTTACTACCTATCACAACACTCGCATTCAACACTATAATTAAATACTCCAAATTTTCAAATATCATATAGAATTTGGTCTTAAAACTCATTTCCTCAATATCATCAATACCAAAAACAATGCTAACTCACCAGAATACAATAATATTTTCTTACTAAACCTTATCAATGTTCATATAAATTCTCTATACTTAATCAACCATTCTTGAGTCATCTCACCCAATACTTCATAATCCAATCTTTGGCTGAAATATCCAAACTCATCTGAAAAATATTTAGAGATAAGGGGTGAGTTTAACCACAACTCAGTAAGTAAAGAACATATACCAAAGTGCAAACATGAACATTTTCAAAAGAAACTTCATATACATGAACTAGAAACCTTTTTATTTTTGTATACAGATTTTCAAAAAATATATTATCAATAAAATAGAACGACTTTTCAATCACTTTACATTTAGAAAATTACTATTTATTATCAAAAACGCTTTGGCATAGGGAACTGTACAATCTCATCTTATCCTCATATCCGAACATGTACCATGTTTAACCCCTATGGTAGAGTTGTGCGATCTCTGGTGGCCAAACCAGGCAGTATCATATTGTGAGACTTTTCCTTATTTGTTTTTGGAGTTCCGAGTGTACACACAGGAAAGAACCACATACAGGACCACTTTATTTCTAAAGTGGTTGCACTCCTATCATATCATATCATATCAGGGTGGTACCAACCATGTCACGTGAATCCATATCATCATATCAGAACCATATTCTGAAGTAGATCGAACAGATCAAAATGCCAAAAGTTTTCATATCCATATCATATCATGTTATGTTATATCAAATCATGTACCAAATTTGTTCATATCATTTTTTTAAATATTTTAAACATTTCACATCACATAAATAAAACATTATTTTTCATACTCGCTCTTTTATGTATTCCAGAAACATGTCAATATTGCTCATGTCTACACTATGCATGAAATAAATATTTTTTCTCTTTTTCATATAGATTTCATGAGTAATGCAAATAATTGACCGATGTTGTTTTTTCTAAGTTCTTATTTATAACAAAAATATGCAAAATTTTCAGAAAGTCAACCTCGGTTTCAGAGTTGGTGTAAAGCTAAGTATAAGAACCCCACTTACCTGGACTTCTCAACCTTTCTTAAATTTTTCTTAAAAATGCCGAATCAAATCATCCGTCATCTATAAAATATTCACGTAGTTCATTAAATCCAGTTGAACACATACTTCATATTTAAACTTGAGATATGAAAAATTCGTCATCTTCCCTAAACATCTAAACGTCATCTTGAAAACAAAATCTCCCAAAATGTTTTAGATTTACTAAATTTTTCCGAAGTCCTAAAATATTATAAATTCTCTAAAATCTCGATTTTTACTTAATCCAAACCTCTTAATATTCCAAAAATCTCCGGCTAAAATATTGAAAGTCCCACTTATAAGCAATTAAAATCAGACTATAAATTATAAAACTATAGCATAATTATTTCAAATCTATTAAAAATAAGAAAGCATTATTTTGTTTAATAGAATAAAAGTAAACTTAACTAGTTCCTTTTAAAGGGTTTCGAAAACATAAATTTACATTTATTATTCACTACCAGAACTCATATTTTAAAAACAATATATTATTACTAAAATAATATAGTTCAAATCTCTCTTTATTTTCTTTATATGGTATACATAAATAAAATACTTACCAAAATAAAACTCAATTTAACAGAATAAAACTCAATTTAACAGAGACCCACATAGAGGGTGTTTTATTAACAAAAATGAATATAAATGCATGGCCCTATATGAGAAACACTAAAACACAAGGGCACGGAAGTTTTAAACTCTAGATTCGTGACCAAGTGGTAAAGGGGTGCTCACCGAGAAATGATGGAGTTGCGACCATGCTTGGTGGTAGGCGGCTATCTCGATCATGGAGTACTGTGAAATACAGAGAGAGATAATTGATAGAGAATCTGTGTGATGATAAAACGGAAAGGTCGTGAAGTTGTTGGGGAGACTCGAAGTGGCTTACCGGAAGGGATATGGCGGATAGGGGTGGCACATTCGGCTGCATCTGAGTGTTTTCCGCTTGTTCCAGGGTGAGGTATGTGGCTGAGGTGAACTGTGTGTGGAGGGCAATAGTATGGGATGCTCTGTTTTCGAGTGTTTAAAACAGGGGATTTCTAGGCGACCTGTCAGCTGTGTGTGGTGTACAAAGGTGGTTGCCGAGGGTCTCGGATTGGCCTTCCGTGATGATAAGGACAACCTACTGGTGGAGGCAGCGACAGGGGTAGCTGAAAAATGCAGTCTTAGTTTAAATACCAGAAAAACGCCGTGCATGGGACGGCGACATCCATGGAGTTTTGCGGCTTGAGGATTCTTGATGAAGAATATTTGGCTGTATACGTATATGTATAAAAAGAGGTTATTGAAAAGCCAAAAGGAACCCTAGAGAGATGAGGGATGGAGAGATGTATGCATGGGTTTGAGGGCTGTGCTAGAAACTGCGACGTGAAGAATAAGGTATTCGCAAAGGTCTCCATGTGTGACCTGTAAAATTAACGTGTAAACATATAAAGGTGTCGCCGTGAATCCTAGTATAAAATGTGCATGCAAAGGATATGGAAAGTGAAGGAAATCGTAGTTTGAAAGGAAATTTTTAATTGCACCGAAAATAGATGAAGAAGTTACTAGATGGCAGGTGTGCATGGCGTGGGTTTAGGAGTTATATCTATTAATAGATAATCAGAACAATAATCAGGAAAATAAAATAAAAGAAATGTGAATAAATATCTATTAAGCACAAAACTGTTGCCGTGAAGAACTGAAGATAGGAACGTGCAAGCCATGGATGTGAAGAATACACTAAGAAAGAAAATCGAAAGAAATCCTGCGTGGGATGCGAATCCGAGTAGAATTTTAAACACATGATATCGATATCTTTAAATACAAAAAGAAAACAAAAACAAATTTGGGTACTTTAGAATTTTAAAGGAAAAGGAACACTAAAATCCGTTTAGAAAAAAAATGGAAAAAAAATAACTAAATAAACTCAATCCAAAATTTAAATATTTGAAAATCTCAAATGGACCATAGATGCATTTAAAACTAATAATTTTATAAGTTTGGCGTCGGAGTGGGATGTTACATTTCTCATGGTCAACATCATTATTTCGTGATATTTATCAATGATTATAGTCGATTTACTTGGAGATATTTTCTTCGCTCTAAAGTTGATGTGTTTTCTGTCTTTTAAAAATTTGTTACACTTGTTGAGACATAGTTCAGTACTTGTATCAAAATCTTACGCTCCGACTCAGAGGGGGAGTACATGTCTCAATCCTTTCAGCTTTATCTCCAACAAAAGGGAATTATTTTCCAGCGTTCTTACCAATATATCCCTCAACAAAATGGAGTCGCTGAGCGTAAGAATCGTCATCTCTTAGATGTTACTCGTACTCTTTTTGGTTTCTCTGTGCCTTCTCATTTTTGGGTGGAAGCTGTATCTACTTCTGTATATTTGATCAATCGTTTGCTTACAGTTACTCGAATTTATGATTCTCCTTATTTTCAATTATTTGGCATACCTTTTGAGTATCACTATCTTCATACTTTTGGATGTGTTTGTTTTGTTCATCACCCTTCCATTGATCGTCACAAGCTTGCCGCCCAGTCTGTTACATGTGCATTTATGGGCTATAGTCCTACTCAGAAAGGATTTGTTTGTTATAATGCCTATGCAAACAAAATCCGAATCTCTCGAAATGTGATTTTCTTTGAAAATTAATATTTCTTTCAGTCTCAGGTTATTTTTGAACCTCCAATTGCTCCTTTTCCAGCTTTTGATACTGTGTCTTCTTCTATTGAGCGGTTTAAACTAGGACTGGTCTATCATCGACGTCATCCAACTTATCCAATCGGGTTAACTCTGTTCTTACTCCTTTAGAGGTAAATCTCAAGTTTTGTCAGGAGGAAGGCGAGCTTCTTTTTTAAGATCCATCCTTGTATCGGCAACTAGTTGGAAGTTTAAACTACTTAACAATTACTCGACCTGACATTTCTTTTGCCATGCAGCAAGTCAGTCAATTTATGCAGACCCCTCGACATCTTCTTCTAGCTGCTGTCCGCCGCATTATCCGATATCTCAAAGGTACTTCTACACGCAGATTTTTCTTTTCTAAGGAATCTTCCTTACAGTTGGTGGGATATAATGATGCTGATTGGGCAGGTTGTATAGATACTCATCATTCTATTACTGGTTGGTGCATGTTCTTAGGAAATGCACTCATTTCTTGGAAGAGTAAGAAACAAAACAGAGTTTCCAAATCTTCTACTGAGTCTGAATATCATGCTATGTCTTTCGCTTGTTCAGAGATCACGTGGCTTCGTGGGTTATTAGGCGAACTTGATTTTTCTCAGCTTCATTCCACTCCTCTTCATGCAGACAATATTAATGCTATCCAGATCGCTGCTAATCCTGTTTTCCATGAACGTACGAAACATATTGAAGTCGACTGTCATTCCATACGAAAAACGTTTGACAAACATATCATTACTCTTTTTCACATTTCCACCGAGCATCAAACTGCAAACATATTCACTAAAGCGCTTTCTCGACAACGGCATTAGTTCTTGGTTGACAAATTGATACTTATTGATCTACCAACATCAGTTTGAGGGGGGATGTTACGGAGATAATTTAGGGATAGCTGATAATTAAGTGTAAATTGAGTGTAAATAATTGACTAAACTAAGTAAACAATTGAGGCACCGAAAGTATTAGTTGTAGGCACCGAAAATATTAGTTGAGGTGGCAGGAATATTTGACTATGAGATGTATAGATTTTCTATAAATTGAAAGGAAATACAAGGAAAGATTATTCAGAAAAATTGACACTATGAACCTTAACTGTGTATCGAAGGTCTATGGTGAATTGCATCACACTAAGTTCAACAGGTAGAGTGGTGCTGACAAGCTGTCGCAATGCTTTTACAATGGTCAGCTTCTAACTGAGTTTTATTGTATTTGTACTTGGCTTATGTTGTTACATAGTGCCAAAAAAAGGTGTTCATTTCTTCTTCTGTTTTCTTTTTTCCAATTTTCTTTTTGAAGGTTGCCAATCTCACCTTATACGCAATTGCTCTAATTGTCTTTGCTGTCACTAAAGCAGAAACAAACGCTGATGTTGAAAATCAGGTGCATTTACTGAATGAAGTTTAATTAATTATCACGAACGTTCTTCTGGATTTTAATCATAGTACTTTCCAAAATGAGCAGTACCGCTGGATTGCATACTTTTCAATTTTCTTTGGATGCTGCTTTGTGGGCATATTTCTTCTTGGGACGAAAGAGCCAAGGTCAGATTAATATTCTTTACCAATGAATTTTATTGGGAGTGTTTTGATGGTGCTTTCTTAACGTAGCAGGAAAAATAAATGGATTTTCCCCTTCGTTTTGTAGATGAGCTCCTCATTGTGATCCTACCATCCTGTAATTTTTAATGTAATATCATTCTCTACTTTGTTTGGTTAAGAAGTGGAAACTGAATACAAGTGTAATTTCCTCTTTTATTTTTTGCCCATGGACCTATATTAATGAAGCCCTCATGTTTTAAGACTACATATGTAATTAAAAGTGTAGGGTATTTTATGATGCATTTGATAGGAAACTAGCTGCGAGAAATCACAACAACAACTACCATAGATTTTCATTATGTTTCAATTAAGCATTAGACAACATTCATTGTGCTGGTCGAACCCCACAGTCCCCTCTGAAGACAATCATGTGTGTACACAACTTGATTACAAGAGTCATTTGTTTCCTTTTGCAGATCAAAGGTAGGAGTACAAGGAAATAGCCATGCGAGGATTGCTTGGGCATATTGGTTCAAGAGGGCTTTATATTATGAAGTTGCTCTTGTTTACATGCTCACCAGATTAGTAACGAATATTTCGCAGGTCAGCATGTTCTTGCTTAAATGTTCTCATTTTAAAAAATGGGAAAGCATGTGTTGAACTTAAGTTTTACTTTTTGTAACAACAAATGAGATGTTATTTTTGGGAATATCTTCAGCCTCCAAAAAGAGAATTCCCTTGAAGGGACTTCATGGAAAATCATTCCCAGATGTGATTTGCCAAAATTGTTGAGCTACCTTTGTAGTTCTGATATAAAGATGGCTTCTTGTATGCAGGCATACCTTGCATTCTATGTTATTAATGATCTACGAATGGCCCAATCAGCTAAAGCTCTGGTATGTACACAAACCTTGTCAAAATCTAACTTCTTTCAATCCTATAACATTTTGGGAAATAATGCAAGGCTGATTCTTTTGTCAAACTAATGGGAGCAGGTTCCTGCCATAATCTATATTTGCAGCTTCATCATATCTATGATTCTACAGGTTCCCTTATGAAACTCAGTTCTTTGGTTGAATCTGATTCATGCATATTCTTATTCTTTTTTCCATACATTTTCTTTGCTTTATTGATTTCTAATCTCCACATTGCAGGAAATTGTGTGGACTGGCCAACGCCTGAAGGCCTATTATTCTGCTGGAGGCCTTATTTGGATATTTTGTGGTGCAGCGATCCTTCTCTTACCTAGAAGCATGAGTGCTTTCATGTACTTTATATCAATATTTATTGGAATTGCAAATGCTTTGATGACGGTATGATCGAATATTCTGTTCCATCAATGTTTTACTTTATTTTATAAGTACTAGGAAAATCTATTGACAAGTAAATAGGCGTAGCCTATTTAAGAAGGTGAAATAAGTGAGATTAAACAAAAAAAAAAAAAAAAGGTACATAAACAAATAAATAAAAACGCTTTCCTGCTAGTTTATAAAAATCCCCAACTGTACTTGTTGATTTGAAATTGTTCAGAATAAGTCAATAAGTGGTGTGGGAAGTTATTAGTTAGTAAATTTATCTTCTTCCTACCTTATTGGCAGTCATGACAAAAGATTGAACTTGATTCTATCTCCAGATATGATTGTTTTGATCGCTATATGCATATAGACAATGGATAAGATTTCAACCACTCTTATAAAGTTTAACAGAATGATCTGATATTTCATGGACTTCAATACCTCTTGAACCTAAGAGCATTTTATGAATTAATATGGAATCTTACGCAAATCCTCACAATTTCTCAATGTACTTGGGATATTTGGAATAGTCTTATTTATTTATTTTTTTTATCAGTCATCAATGGTAAACTCAAGATCAAGAAGCTTGGATCAGATCAGGAGAATACAGATTTCTTTAGTCAATGCTATAAAACTTTACAGCAGACAAATTGACATAAGAAGTTGTAGGAAACTGGTTGTTATTGTGTCATAATTATGATTCTCAAGTCTAGCATATATTTTGTGTATATGCGTGGAGAATGGCGGCCAGGCGCTTGCTGTAGAATATCCTAATTTCTTAGTTGCAGCTAATGTGACTGGTAGTTTAATTTTTTATTATTTTAATTTAACTTTGTCTCAAATGGAACAGGTGACTGGGGTAAGTATGCAGAGTGTTCTAATTGGTGAGAATCTTGGCGGCTGTGCATTTGTTTGTGGATCATTGAGTTTCTTGGACAAGATCTCATGTGGGCTTGCCTTGTATGTTCTTCAGTCTCTCCAAAGTAAGTTGTTTGAACCTACATTTTTACAAAACTTTAAACATAAAAGATTCTCTTATAAACTAGGTGCTTGTTGTGAACAGTGTTTGCAGACCCTAATTATGCATATTTTTAATATGCTTTGTAACTACCCAAGGAAAGCCCAAGCTACAATTTGGCTTATAAAGGCTTATACTTAAAAAGGACCTGATATCCAAAAAAAGGGCCGGTCAAAGTTGTAATCGGGGGGCCCTTTGGAATTATAAAAAAAGGAAAAACCTCTCCCTCATAGGCAACATAGGATCCCATTCATCGTCCTCTTTATATTCAATTCAAAGTGTTACACCCTGTACCATGGGATGGGGAGAGAGGTTGGAGATCTTGCTCATAGCTCCCTTGCAAGGATTTTGTGCTAGTGCTCTCAACTAGTGGCTTCCACAGTGTGAAGGTGTCGTGACGGTCAGAGGGCCACCCCCCTCTTTTCTTGCAGTAGCAGCTGCGGGTGAGGCACAAAAGGTGTCCTCCAAAGTCTAGAGCCCAGGTCCACCCTTCACATCCCATTAGCGAGTGAGTTGCAATAGGGGAAGTGAGGTTATCCCCTGTTCTCCGACCATATTGTGGTTGAGGGGAAACCCTTTCCCTTCCATTTTGTGTGATGGAGGTGTCAAATTTGGTCTAAATGCCTTTTCCTTGTATTTCTTTTCAATTATATAGAAAATCTTTACATTACATTAGTCAAATATTTTCAGTTCTTTAAATCAAGTTTTCGGTGCTTTTCGGTGCCTTAATTGCATTCGTAATTATCTACTTAGTTTAGTCAACTATTTACACCTAATTTACAGCTATTATTTAATTATCTGATAACATCCCCCTCAAATTGATGCTTGTGGATCAAGAAGTATCAATTTTTCAACCAAAAACTGATGCCGATGTCAAGAAAGCGCTTTAGTGAATATGTCTACAGTTTGATACTCAGTGGAAATGTGAGGAAGAGTAATGATATGTTTGTCAAAGGCTTCTCGTATAAAATGACAGTCAACTTCAATATGTTTCGTACGTTCATAGAAAACGAGATTAGCAGCGATTTGAATAGCACTTGTATTGTCTGCATGAAGAGGAGTGGAATGAAGTTGAGAAAAACCAAGTTCACCCAATAACCTACGAAGGCAAGTGATTTCTGAACAAGCGGAAGACATAGCACGATATTCAGACTTAGTTGAAGACTTGGAAACTCTATCTTGTTTCTTACTCTTCCAAGAAATGAGTGCATTTCCTAAGAACATGCACCAACCAGTAATAGAATGACGAGTATCTGCACAACCTGTCCGATCAGCATCGCTATATCCCACCAATTGTAAGGAAGATTCCTTAGGAAAGAACAATCTGCATGTAGAAGTGTCCTTGAGATATCGGATAATGTGGCGGACAGCAGCTAGATGAAGATGTTGAGGGGTTTGCATAAATTGACTGACTTGCTGCACTGCAAAAAAAATTTTAGGTCGAGTAATTGTCAAGTAGTTTATGCTTCCAACTAGTTGCCGATATACGGATGGATCCGAAGAAAACTCGCCTTCCTCCTAACAAAGTTTGAGATTTACCTCCAAAGGAGTAAGAACAAAGTTACTGAATTGGAGACCATCTAATGAGATCACTTCCTGCGTGTATTTGTGCTGATGTAACAATGTACCAGACGGAAAAAATTGAACCTCAAGACCAAGAAAATACTTCAAAGGATCAAGATCTTTCATATGAAAAGATGCCTTAAGATGCAATTGTAATTGCTTAATTACTTCAATATCAGAGTCAATAATCATAATGTCATCAACATATACTAACAGCAATACAATTCCTGTAGAAGTCTTGCGAAAGAAAAGAGAGGAATCAAATTGACTCTGAGTAAATTGAAAGGTAAGCAAACTAGAGCGAAATTAATCAAACCATGCACGTGAAGCCTGTTTCTATTCGTATAAGGACTGGCGTAGCCGATAAACTTCTGAGGAAGGTGTAGTAAACATGCCAGGAGGTGGAGACATATAGATTTCTTCCTTGAGGTCTCCATGTAAAAAAACATTATTTACATTTATTTGCCTGAGAGACCACCCTTGTTAGGCAGCAAGTGTCAAGATAGTCCAAACAGTAGTCATCTTGCCAATAGGGGCAAATGTTTTTTCATAATTAATGTCATACTCTTGGTAATTCTCAAGAGCCACAAGTCGAGTTTTATATCTATCGAATGAGCTATTAAATCGAAACTTAACTGAGTACACCCATTTACAGTCAATTGGTTTCATATTAGATTGACAAGTCACAATATCCCAAGTGTGATTGTCTTGAAGAACCTGAATCTCTTCTTTTATGGCCTGTTGCCAATAGGCTTGAGAAGCTGCCTGAGCATAAGAGTGAGGAATATAAATACTATCGAGAGTTGCAGCAAACGAGGTGTGAGAAAAACCATATCTATCAGGTATGTCTATCCCGGGTGGAACGCCGAGGTAGAGGAGCCACAGAATCAAGTGGCGAATCAGTGTCTGGAAGGAGCGTTGGAGAAGTTAGATGACGTTGATGATACACCAATCCTGGTTTAAATCGCTCAATAGAAGAAGACACAGCATTAAAAGCTAGAAGATGAGCAATTGGAGATTCAGAGATGATCTGAGACTGAAAGAAATATTGATTTTCAAATAAAATCACATTTCGAAAGATCCAGATTTTGTTTGCATTAGTATCATAACAAACAAATCCTTTCTAAGTAGGACTATAGCCCATAAATGCACATATAACAGACTGAGCGGCAAGTTTGTGACGATCAATGGAAGGGAGATGAACAAAACAAACACATCCAAAAATATGAAGAGAGTGATACTCAGGAAGTATGTCAAATAATCGAAAATAAGGAGAATCATATTTTAGAGTAACAATAGGCAAACGATTGATCAAATACACAGAAGTAAATACAGCTTCTATCCAAAAACGAGAAGGCATAGAGGAATCAATTAAAAGAGTACAAGCAACATCTAAGAGATGACGATTCTTACGCTCAATGACTCCAATTTGTTGAGGGGTATACGGGCAAGAACGCTGGGAAATAATTCCCTTTTGTTGGATATAAAGTTGAAAGGATTGAGACATGTACTTACCCGAGTCGGAGCGTAAGATTTTGATACAAGTATTGAACTGTATCTCAACAAGTGCAACAAATTTTTGAAAGACAGAAAATACATCAGTTTTAGAGCGAAGAAAATATATCCAGGTAAATCGACTATATCATCGATAAATGTTGCGAAATATCGATGTTGACTATGAGAAATAACAGGACTCACACCCCAAACATCAGTATGTATGAGCTCAAAACAGATAGTTGCACGACTATCATGTGTAGGAAAAGGTAAAATTTTACTTTTACCAAGACAAGTAGCACAATCAGAAGAGATATTGGAAGAGGAAAACAAATTTTTATTACCCAATAAACTATTTTTAAAAAGATGAGTTAAGACAATAGGAATAAGATGACCTAATTTCTTATGCTATATTTCACTATTATTAGTTGCAGTTGTACAAGCAAGAGAAATAACATTAGGAAAGGAAAACTGTAAAGGAAACAGACGTCCCACTTTAGGTCCCTTCGCGATCACCGTCCCTGACACCCGATCCTGCACAAGACAACCACCACGAGAAAAGTGAACATCACAGTTATTATCAACCAATTGTCTAATAGAGATCAAATTAGTAGATGATTCAAGGGAGAGAAAGACATTGCAGAAGGGATCCAAATTACTAACAGCAGTGATGGGAAGAGTAATACCATCAGCAATTTGAATATTTTGCATGCCCTCATACTTACGAGCATCATGAAGACTCGTCCCAGTAGCAGTCATATGATTAGATGCACCCGAATCAACAATCTAAGAGGAAATTGAGCTATTACCTGTACCTTGTAGGCTTAAAGTAGTAAAAGCAGACACAATCATCTGTTGAACTATTGCTGGTATGAGAACAGAGGAATCAGAATTCACAGTGGGAGGTGCAGAAGAAGATGACTGAACATCAGCTCAAAATGATTGGGATTGGCGATTTTGAGGCCGCATCCGACAATCCTTGATAAAGTGACTTTCTTTCTTACAGTAGTTACATATTTTCTTGGAACAATTTCGAGCAATGTGACCAAATTTTTTTGCAGTGGTAATACTACAATTTATTCTGTCCTCTCCCTTGCGCAACATAAGCAACATTAACAACTTCAGAAGAGATCCTATCAGAGGTCATACCTATATGAGTAGATAATCGTTGTTTCTCCCTCAATAATTCTCTTTAAGCAAATATCCAAAGAAGGAACTGGGTTACAGTTCAATAAACTGGCTTGAACAGGTTCAAACTCAAACCGAAGCTTCATTAAAAATTGATCGCGTTGACTCTCAGTGTGAATTATTTGAAGAGCTGCAAGTGCCTCCAAGGGTACTTTGGTATAAATAATGGAAGAATATTCGCTCCAAAGATTAATAAAAACGGAATAAAATTGTTCAATAGTCAAGTTACCTTGACTGAAAGTACTGATTTCCAACTCTAATTAGAATTTTTGAGCGATGTTATCTTGATGATAAATACGGTGCAAGTAGTCCCATATAGCTTGAGTCGTAGTAAAGCAGCGAAGATTTGTGACAAGATGTGGTTCAAGTGTTCCCAACAATCAAGAAACCACCTTAACATCATTGACTTCCCATTGGGCAAGTTCATTTTTAGTAGTGGGAATTTTATCTGAACTATCAATATGATCTGCTAATTCTTTTCCTTTTAAGAACATTTTAAATTGAAATTCCCATGTAGGAAAATTCTTTCCATTAAATCGAATAATGGAATTTTCAATAGACATGACTAAACCCTTTTTTTTTTAAATGTGCCGACAGCGAAAAAATTTAAAAATTAATTCTGATTTCCAGATATCAGAAAGTAGCATCACCAGCAAATAATTCCACCCACTCTAACCTCTTCAAGTTTGGAATTTAAGTCTCCTGCAAGAGCAACTTCTTCTTGCGAACTTTGAGACAAGTGCAGCAACAGAGATGATTGAGAAGTCGAAGAACACCTGAGTGCTAGGAGATTGAAATTCAAGTGCCGAAACCCAAGTGCCGATTAACCCCGACAACTGAGCACCACAGAAAGCTTCGATAATCATAGACGAGAGCTTCGACGATTACAGACGAGAGCTCCGACGACCCAAAACTCACCCAAACAGAGATTCCCGTCGGGCTCACCACATAAACAGTCGAACACCTCCAGAGGTGAGGTCGACTCTCCCAGAACAGGAAACCCACAAAGTGGGTTACCACCAAATCAACGGATACACCAGTTGCAAGTTGGAACTTGCCGAAGCAGAGAAGAAAAGAAAATTCTTTCCGTTGTACACACGAAGACGACCTCAAAGATGTCGACTGCAAGAGTAGAAATCACTCTCTGCTATTCCTTCCAAGAATTCCAATCAAAAGATCGCACCGAATGATTCAGACTAAGACTATGGCAATCAGAGCGACTCTAATACCATGTCAAATTTGGTCTGAATGCCTTTTCCTTGTATTTCCTTTCAATTATATAGAAAATCTTTACATTACATTAGTCAAATATTTCCAGCTCCTTAAATCAGGTTTTCAGTGTCTTAATTGCATCTTATAAGTGTCGTAATTATCTACTTAGTTTAGTCAACTATTTACACCTAATTCACAGCTATCCTTTAATTATCTGATAACAGGAGGTAGGGACTTGAGGGGAAAACCCTCGCTCCTAATTTTTGTCTCATTTTGAATTTTTTTAGTTTCTAATTTTTTGTATTCATGGATTTCTCGGAAATTTTATTTGTAGTTTTTGGTTGTATAATAAATATGTATTCATTTTTTAATTATGTTTTAATGTTTTGTTTTGTTTCTTTTTGTCTATAAATATATATAGAGAGAGAGAGAGAGCTGTAGATGGGCTTCGCCTATTCCATCTGCTAAATAAAACTTCTTTTACTTATAAAAAAATGAAAGATTCTAAACAGAAGTCTGCACACCCACTTAAAATGTGATTTTATTACTTTTTTACCCTCTTTTATTTTACACTTAAAAACCTTCGGTGTGCTGGGTGCGCAGGTTTCTGTGTAGTATTACTCTAAAAAAATATATCTATAGAGTTTTGCTATTTACAAGTCTAGTGTGTTGACACCACTTGATGTGAGACCCATTCTAATTATGAAAAAATTAAAACACAAACTTTTTCATCATTGTGGGACCCACTTTAGTGGTGTGTTGGGTCTATAAAAGTAAAGAGTTGCAAATATTTTTTTCTGTGATTATTATTTTTTTTAGCATGTTTGGCGCTTGGTCAGTAGTTTGCTGGCAATTTACCATTAGATTTCTTTACATATAGTTGATAGGACTTTTTTTGTTTTTAAAGCTCAACCTTACAAATGAACAGGTTTTGTTATTTTGAATATGCAGTGGCTGTTTTTAAAGGTTGTAAACCCTAGCTAAATATTTGTTTTCCCTTTCTTAATGAATACTATGTTTTTTTTATCACTTTTATCTTTTGAACAGAAAACATATACCTATGTCATTTCGCAACTCACTTGGGTAAGCAAGTTGTTAAACCTCGGTACATAAAACCATTAACCAATCTCTAACCTGCTCCAAAAATAGGATTACATATTCAATTCAGAAGCAAACTATACAAAACCAAATCCCATACAAAACTTTTGTACAAAGTTATATTAACTATTTCTTTCTTTTCCGATCGCCTAAAAGGAATAAAAGAAACATCTTGTTCTTTCTTCAATAATTTTTAATCTCTAATGGACCTCTCAATAGGATTCAAACCCAGAAGAAGTTCTGATCATCTGTCAGAGAAAAAAGAACAAATGGATCTTATAGGATTCCCAAGAAATTCTTCAATTTTTTCTGGAAGCAGATGATCATGAGCCCAAACAATGGATTCAATAAGTTCTTGCCAATAATCACGTCCGTTGAATAGAAACGTTAAACTAAAAGTCCATACAAAATGAGCACCTAGGAAAAAAAGGCCATATGCAGATAATGAAGAACCATAAGACTAAATTATCTGAGATGTCTGTGCCCATAAGAAATCGCGGAGCCACCCATTTGAACTAATAAAGGACATCAAGATTTATCTACTGTAACAAAACCTTTCACCGCTTTTGGAATACACTTAATTTGTGAAATCCCTTAAATTCCCTTTATTAAAAAACAAATCCCTGTTTTGCCAAAAAAATAAATAGCAGCCATATTAATCTCTCTATAAACATGATTCATCCGAAAACAACAGCCCCTCCTTAGGGTGACAATATCTTCTCATAAATCTACACTCCCAATAAACCTTTCCAACACCTAGCCAATCTACTACAATATTTTAATCAGATGCAAAATCTACTAGCAAACATTCAAGCTCTTACACAACTTAGTCCATCCCTCACTCCACCTATTATATCTTGCATATTGTATCTCGCGTCTTGCTTGCCCATTTCTCACTTTTGTCCTGACTTGCCGTCCATCTCCTAATACCCCCTAAATTTTGGTGACGCTATCATGCACAGGAACTTTGAAGATTCTGCCTTTTTAGTTCACCCTAAGAGAAGGACATGCAGTGCCCTTTTGGCTCTTCCCTCGGTTGGTCTTTGGGCTTTGTCAAACACGTCAACATCCTTTGATATCACTGCTCCATTCCACATCCCCTGGCATTCCTTTCTGTTGTGCTCCCCACTCTACATGTTCCTGATGGTGGTTACAGTGCACTTCCCTTGTGTGGGCCACATGGTTGCATGTCATTGCTCAATTTGTCGTGTTGGTTTTAATGTGCACGCCTCATTGGTTCAGTCCTTGACAATCTTTGTATAAATCCTCACTCTTCTTTCTTTCTTCTTCATGCTAGAACTTCTCCCCCCTATAGATTTCCTCTGTTGATTTGCTATTCTTTGTACCTCTTGCTACATTAAAGGCCTATTGCAAGTAAGCCGATGATGCAAATCGTCATCCACCATCCTCCCAGTGGTCCCCTATGCGCCGCCGTGCTTCTCCTCAGCTTTGGTATTAGAACTCCAACCATAGAAAGAAGAATATGCCTCAACAGAACAACCTTCAAGACTCTACCTCCACCACATGGACCCGGTTACAAGCTATGAAGAATCACCAAAGCAAAAATAAGATCATGTCAGTGTGCAAGGAAGATGGGACAAGAGTAGAGAATCCTACTGGGAAGACATAGTGGGGTTTTTTCAGAGACTACTTAGTGAAGTGCCATCTAACACGCCTATCAATCAGGAGGTGCTTAGGAAGGCCCCACCTCGAAGACTAACCCCTGACCAGTGCAATGATCTATTGAGAGGGGTTATTGAGAGTGAAATAAATGATGTTCTCTTCTCTCTGAAGGATAACAAGGCACCAGGCCTGGATGGATATAATGCTCTTGAACTATATCATAAACAGATCTTCCCCTCCACACCAATCACGAGTTTTTCTACATTCCTCTCGTATATCGTCGTAACGCCCTTAATGCTAGGTTTTGAAAAAGGCTTTTCATGTCATTCCCATTTAGGTCCGATTCGGATCCCTCCGTTGTTTTCTTTTCCTCCCGCACCTTTTCCTCGAAAAGCTACTATCAATAATAACTTGCATTCTTTGGAATCCCCAAAAAAGGCTGGCCCAACTTAAATAGGATATGCTAGCTTTCTTTGATCTAACATTCTTGCCAATATATTATCCTCATTTTGTTCCGGGTTGTAATCTCTAATAAAAAATATAGTTCCATATGGCTTTTGTATATCCCACTTTAAGAATAGATGTAATAATCCATATTTTCACTTGTTTTTTTTAATGCTTAGTTTAATTATAATTTCTTTAGAGTTATTTTGGATGAACTTTTAGGAATTTTAGTAAGGTGTTAACTAGGAAAATTTAATTTGGACCTAGAAAGAGATAAATTTTCAAAATTTGAGGAAGAAATTTAAGAGGAAGTGATAAAACCAAAGATCAAACACTCAGTGTACTCGGAATGAGCTCTCGGGTTGGTCTGTTGGTTTTTTGTGTAAGGATCATAATTTCTTAATATGAGGTCCAAATGAGGTGATTTCAATTCGTATATAACCTTAAGAAGGAGATTTAGGACTTTTATGTTTTGGGTTTTTGAGGATAAAGAATGGATCAAGGACTAAATGCGGTTTGAAGCGGACGGACAGGACTAGGAGTCAACTAGTAACCGACTTAGATGATTTATCTTATGTTCAGCCATGTGACGAAAATTGTGATTGGCTATCAAACTTTTTAAGGTCTTGACATGCATGAGAAAATGTGTCAAGTTGAGATATTCTCAAGTAAGTTTTAACATGTTTCGGTGAATTAATTATATCTCTCTCATCGGATCTTATAATGAAGTGATTCAAAATCCTATAAAATCTTAAGAAGATAATCTTAAACTTTCATGTTTTGAGTTTTTGAAAAATCAAATTGTATCAAGAACTTATTTGGGCTGGAACGTGGCTGGTCTTTGGAGAAACCAAATGGCTGATGCATGCATAGGTCAAGAATTTTTCAGATTTTACTTCATCCTCTTTCCATGTGTTGGAATCATTTTAGCCATTTATCAAAAGGATTTTTAGGCAGCCCAAAGATTAACTATTGGATCAAAACATGACTCACCAAGCCTAAGATTTAGGGGTGATCATGAAACCAAAAACTTATAGGACACATTACCTAATCAGTCAAGCAGAATGGCTGAAGTGCTCAAGTCCTATTCCCTTACTCCTCACGCCTCTCATGCTTATAAATAGATGCATGGACTTATCTTATTTCCCCATGAGAGATACCAGTCGGCCATAGTGAGAAATAGCGAAGAAAAATACACAAAAATCCACTCACACCACCTAAGCACCAAAAGAGAGCTAATTGAGGGCATTGAAGAAGAAGTGGTGAAAAGCCTATCCTAAGTATCAAATATAGTTTTGGAAAAATTTGTAAGTGCATATATTAACTTAATCTTAGCATAGAATAAGTAGTTTGATTATTGGATTATGTTTTATATTTATTTGACCTTAATCTTTGTTTATGTGTTAAGTTAAAACATATTAAATTTTGGAGTGGTTTTTATAATGAAAAAATACGAGAAAAATTATGATACCTTATAAATATATTCTATGATGTTATTATAAGAAGATTATGTGAAAATATGAGGTTTTGATTTGGAAAAAAATGATAAACCAACTTTAGAAAGTTTCGTACTTAATAGGGTTATTATTGACAGATTTGACGTCTTTTAGTAAATTTGACATAACTTGTTCGTTTGATATCAGATTTGAATAATTCAAGAGTCTATAAAAAGCTAAGAGAAATATTTACAATTATATTTTGAGTTTTAAGGGATAATGACTCAATAAAAGGCGAAATTGGGATTGAAGTTAAAATCGAGTTTATCATAGTAGGCATTGATTTTATGAATTGATGTGACGTAAATATATGTGCATGTGATGTATGCTATTGTGAAATATTCTCACATATTTATGTGGACATAAAATATGTATGTCATGAATCTAAGTTTATGCATATGCATGTTAGAAGTCTAAGTTTACGCGTATGTTGCATTTTGTCACATATATGTGTCGTCATAAGTCATGAATCTGTTTTAAGAAAGTATGTTAAGAAAATTTTACAAGTGGAAAGATTAATAAGTCAGTCATGTCATAACGGGGACTAGCGATATGCCCGTATAACTGATGTGTCGGTAGGGACCTAAACCTATCGATAATATGAAAACTGACAAGGACTTAAACCTGTCGATGATATGAAAACCGGTAGGAACCTAAACCTGTCGATTATATGAAAGTCGGTAGGGCTCTGTCGATGATATGAAAACCGGCAGGGACCTAAGCCTGTCGATGATACGAAATAAGTAAAACTCACAATGTTACGAAAGAAAATAAATAAGAGTTTAAGTATGATATAGTGCGTCCATGAAGAACACAAGTTTAAGTTATGCATGAGTCACATGAAACATGCCATAAATGCATACTCTGACTGTCTGCCTTGTATGTGATTATTTCACAATGTATATGCTTTTATTAAGCAAAGACTCATCATGAGAAGGAAAGAATGACTGATTTTCAAAGAACACAACATGATGGGAAATACGAAATCGATTAGAGCATGGATCATAGCAAACATAACCTTTGTGTGAAGTACTATAACTCATAAATGCGCATATAACAGATTGAGCAGATAACTTATGACCTTCATGGGAAGGCAAATGAACAAAACAAAGACAGCCAAAAGAATGCGTGTCAAGGTATCTAGGATGCTGATGATAAAGACGAAAGTAAGGAGTTTCAGAATTCAAGACACTAAACGACAATCTTTTTATTAAATAGACAGTTGTAGATAATTCTTCAACTCAAAATTTAGTGGAATAGATTATTGAAGCAATAGAGTATGAACAATATCCAACAAATGACTATTTTTACATTCAGCAACATCATTTTGCTGAGGTGTATATGGACAAGAATGCTAAGAAACAATGCCTTTTTGTTGGAGAAAATCATGAAACTCACGAGACATGTATTCACCACTTGAATTAGACCTCAAAATTTTAATGCCAAAAAAAAAATTGGGTCTCGACATAGGCAGTGAATTGTTGAAAAACAGATAAGACCTCAGATTTAGCACGAAGAAAATAGATCCAGATATACTTTGTATAATCATGAATGAATGTAACAAAGTATTTATAATTTGCATGTGAGATAACAGGAGAAATTTCCCACGCATCACTATGAATCAAATCAAAACAGCTTTCAGCATCACTATCATGAGAAGGAAAAGAAAGAGACAGACTTTTACATAATTTGCATGTGGAACAATCAAAAGAGAGGAGAAGAAAATTGATCTTTATTGCCTAACAAACCAGAGTTTACATGAGATAAAATAATAGAATTAGGATAACCCAACCGTTTGTGCCATACTTCACACTTATTGTTCACAGTGTTACAAGCAAACGAAATAACAATGTTCACAGTGTTCGCAAGTATCTTGCCCGACACCTGATCCTACACAAGACAACCATTATGAGAAAAATGAACATCACAGTTATTATCAACTAATTGCCCGATTGAAATAAGACTAGTTGAAAGCTGAGGAGATACAAAAACATCTCTAATAGTGGAATCAACATCCCCAATAGCATGAATAGGTAACTGACTACCGTAGCAATTTGAATGTGTGTCGATCCAGTATAAGTTCAAATTTAGGTCGTAATTTCATTAAAAATTGACCTCGCTTACTTTGTGCATGAACTTCTTGCACAACAGAGAGATTCTTTTGGTACCTTTGCATAAATAATGTTAGTAAATTCTCCTCAGAGATTATTAAATCCAAAAAAATAATCTTGAATGGAGAGATTGCCCTGAGTGTAACCGGCAATCTCGTACTCTAATTGAGAACATCAAGCATTATTGTCTTGATTATAGACTTTTTTTTAATTATTTCCAATAGATTTAGCAGTCTTATATGGCCTCAAATTAAGAACAATAAGACTAAAATCCATGTCATCACCCGAGCATCTTTGATCTACCACTAAGTCAGTTTAGGAACATCAGTAGGAGCCAGATCACTCCCATCAATATAACCCCATAACAAATAAACGAAATCGAAATTCCCAAGCAGAATAATTCTTACCCATGAATTTCACGGGAGCCCAAACACTAACTCAGAAGATACCAAAAAGGAAAAACCCGAGACAGGAAAAATATTCGTAGTTGGCTCTTGATACCACGTCAACTAGATTGAATGCCTCCTCTGTGAGGATTTTCTCTCATTATATGGGCACAAATGTGCAATATACAAGGCTAGAATCAAGCCTAAATTACAGCTATTAAATATGTCTACACAAAAGGAAATTACGTCTATACACAGATTCGGACTAAATAAGGAAGTATATATGTACAACTGGTGAGAACTAAATAAGGAAATAGAGAGCGTATCATGGTGACAATAACTCCAGCTGAAACAGATATTTGAGAGGCTAAGTCAGGGCCCACTAGTTAAATCATTCTTTCCATATCACGTTTAGCAATAGACAAATTTTTGAGACACGTAGACTGTCCTCTCACCGTCTCTAAATTATCAGCCAATAAACCCATCCTTGACCAATTCTCAAACCAAAAATTAGCCTTTCCGTTTGTTACGCCCTAATAGAAGGCTCAAATGACATGGTCTATACTCTAAAATGACTAGTCAATGATATAATTAGAGTCTAATTAGAACCTTATAAAGAGTAATAATTTCTTATTCCCAAATAATGTGGGATCCCATACACCACCCATTATTATTCTTATCATATGAGGTATCACAATATTCTTTAACAAACTATTGAGTCCCTTTAACAGCCTTTTTCAAAATGGATAAAATGGACGCACACAGCCTCGAACTGTTGCAAGAATGAGAGACCAAATAAGGTGAGCAGATTCAACATGCTTTGCTACAAAAGTTCAGACCATAATGTAGATCCATGCAACAAGTTCCAAGCCAACTTCACGTTCAAACCTTTCTTCACTTCACCAAGATCCCATATCCCCAAACCACCTTCCTCAATAGGTACAAACCTTTTTCCAAGCCACCCATTTTTTCTTCACCTTACCCGCGCTATCACCTGAAAAGAAATCTTAAAAAAGCTTCCTGATTAAAACCAGAACCTCGGAAGGCATATTCAAGATCTATAGCATATGAAGAGGCATGCTTGACAAGACACGTTTAATTAAAGCAAGTCTTTCCCATTTGACAGCAATCCAGACTTCCATGTTGCAAGTTTCTTCTTAATATTGTTAACCAAAGGTTCCAAAACATCAGCAGTGAGCCTTCCATTATGCGTTGGTGCTCCCAAGTAAGTACAAGGAAAATGAGCATCTTGTAATCCAGTGGCAGTTAGGACAATATTTTTCCTTGCTGTCTGATGCTTGAGAGGGGAGAAATAGCAGCTTTCATTGTATTTACAAACTGACCAGATAAAGCTTCATAACTATTTAACACTTCTTAAAGAGCTTGAAAAGAACTTCTAACGCCATTTACAAAGACAACAATGTCATCAGCGTATCTCAAATTCCATACAGCTGGACAGACTCTAGGACTAGAAAAAGCCTTTAATTCTTCAGCAAAAGCTTGATGCAACATTTTTACTCCTTAAGCCAGTATGAACAAATAAGGAGATAGTGTATCTCCTTGTCTCACTCCTTGTGAAGATTGAAAGAAACCTTTATGAGCTCCATGCATCATAATTAAAAAATAAGGAACCTTCACAAGCTTAGTTCACTGAGCAGAGAAGCCAAAAGCCAATAACACCTTTTCTAGAAAAACCTATCCCGACTTATCACTTGCTTTAGCCATATCAATTTTAACCAAAATATCACTTATCAAAAAAAAAAATTAACCAAACTCTTACAACCCCTAATCTTTTTATTCAAACAGGTCACCACTTTCTTGGGTTAAGGAAATATACTCCACTGTTGTTTTCATCCATACATCCACCTTATATTAGTCCGGCTGGATTGGGTTACTTATAGTTTCCAGATTAAATCATCTGTTAATTATCATCATCATACTGTTATTATCTCGTTAATTTTCTGGTCATCAGTCACAGGCATTTTTATGTTCTCTCTGTTTCTTCCCTTGCTGTGTGTAAAATTCATGAGTACTCTAAATCGCCCATTATAGTCAGTCTAAATTTTCTGTTTGATACCATATGCACTCAGATGCAGGTTCCTCCCCAGAACTACAGTTGACGAAGTCAGTGCATGTCTATATTTCAGTTACAAGGTGTGGTTTGGGTCTCATACCACCATTTTGCGCACTAGTCGGGGTGGCAGTTACATACACCATGAAACTCCATGCCCCCATTTCAAAACCTATAATGGAGTCCCTGTTGGAATAGTCTGTGACAATACGATTTCCTTCAAATTATATCGGAAGATGTTGGGGAATATGCTGCCAGTTTGATTCTTAAACTGAAAGAAAGCTCTATAGTGTAGCAATTCTATAGGAGAAAACAAAATGTTTAGCTACAGATATGGTTAAGAATGCCATGGGAAGTTTCTTTTGTAGTTCTTTCATTTAAATCATTGTTATCATGTCTTCAGGACATTATATTTGCAATATGTTATATTTCATTAACGAAAATATTCCTTCATTGAAGTTTTACAAAACTAAATGTATCCTCCTCACAATTATGCCGAAGGAAATCAATTCTGGTCTTTAAGACAGGAATCATGTACATTTATGTTATTTCATTATGTGATCAATGAATGAACACCATCACAAAAAAGGCAGCTTAGCTGTCTAAACTCTTTGCAATTGTTTGATTGCTACATAATCTCTATTGGTCCTACTAGTGAAGCTTTTCTGTGCAACAATCTTGCAGGAAAGTCATGGCATATTCCATGTTTGTAGCTTGCAAGTGGGTTTCTCACGAGGTGATCCAGTAACAACTAACCATCTTTTATTAATGTCACATACTACTTTGGCATCGACACGGCAAAAATTTAAGCTAAAATTGATGGTGCTAACCACCATCTGCATATCGCCCTGCCCATTCTGCTTTCGATCTTTGGGTAACTACTCCTTCAAAGAAAAGCGTTAATTATTCTCATGCATTGAGGCAAGAAAATGTCATGTTACTTGTACTCGTTTTCGCCTCTGTACAGGCGTGTATGAAAGTAGACATTCCAGACGGATCTCTCTCAAAGTACATTACGTAATATCTTGATTAAAACTAAGATTAGGTGCTGTGGAGGAGCCAGGGTAAACAAGTGAAGCTCAATAGTTATGAGTGTACAATACCGGAAAGGAGAAACTCGTGAATTACTTGGTACTTGATCGAGAATGAAGTATGTAAACATAACCAAACCTCGCTGTGGAAGTAGAACATGCTTATGGTTCAAATGATCAAGGCCTAGCAGTAAAATCAAACGTGTAGATCATGAGAAATATTTATAGCTTGAGATTAATTGGCTCATACTCACTGCGTAGGTAATCAAAAGACGATCAGCCACTTTAAAAAAAAAAATGCAAGCTGATAAATGAGTCCTTCATCTTTTTAATAGGATGACAGGTTTTTTCCGGGATTCCCCCTTGGGTAAGTCGCGCTTAACCTTGATCAAGTGGGTCAAAACTTTGGCATAGCGACTTACCATTCTCTTGAGCTTCAATCCCTGAAATCCCTCTTCTTGCTGCTTTGTGACTAGTTGAAGTTGCTTTTCTTGAGTGAAGTGTTGACCAAGTGAACTCCTGCTTTTGATCAGCTGCTTCAAGCTCTTTTTACGATCATCCTGATCTCCTGCTTCATCTGGTCTGGAGGGAGAACTCTCGTCTCCTTCATTCAGAACAGCTTTCCAAGGAGTAGTTGGGGAATCTTGATTGGCATCTTGGAGTTTAGACGGCCTTCTGGTTCTCTTTGACATGCTAATATCGTAATGGTGTTTGCTTGGATTGGAATCCCTTCCCATTGCTTCGCAAACCTGTATGAACAGGGCAATGGTTTTTTCAGCTGATATAGAAGAACAAGAACCATGAAAGCTTGGAAGAAAATGTGGTTTGGGGGAGTTTACTTGGTTAACAATTCAAGGGGTTAGTTTAAAGGCCTCTCAAAAAGGTAGAATGTCTGCTTTCAAACTGCCTAGTTTTCACGACTAAACCACCTAACTCCCTCCTGCTAGCTACAGGTAGCTGATCACACAGAATTTGATCGAGGGTGAGTAACAATTACCAAACTACTGCATCTCCTTGTATTCAGCGCAATCAGAGCCGCCCGATTGAATGGGTGAGGTCCCTCCATACGGCATCAAATGGTCCAGGAAGAAAACATCAATTAGGAATAGGATCCACCCTTTCGTACTGTTACTACAAGTTTTTCTTTTCTTTTTCTTTTTCTTCTGTTTTTCTGCCACCCTCTCTTAAGTAGGTGCTTTCAAGCTTTCAACCACAGTAGCCAGTAAATTTCAAGCAATTTTCTTCACCATCATTTTAGCGTTTCAATCAATGCTTTTAACAAGAAGGTCTGACAACCGTTTTTGGCCTTCTATGAAGGTAAAAGAAACAGAAATTGAAGACATATGTAGATGTTGGTATTCAGATACATACACAGAACGCAGCAACACAATATGGCTGTGTATTGTGCTATTGAAATACAAGGTTTAGTATTTCTTACTACTTTTTGGATAGGATCACTCAGTAACTTATTAAACATCAAGATCTACTTAAGAGACAGTAGAAGAAACTTCTTTTAAAAAATAAAATAAAAAATGTGCGCTTCGTCCATATGCAATAAGGTGTACGGGATGGAAGGGAGGAGGGAAATTGTTGAAATAGATTTAGGTTAGCTATGGATAAATCCAAATCCTCTCCAGTTGCCTCATTGCAAGCGTGTGAACAATTATCTAACGAAAGCAACCATCGTCGACACCAGTTGATAAAGAATTAATTATATATTCACTATAGCAAGGCTCTCTCCATTTGGTACTAGAAAGAATATAGATACTTTTTTCATTATTTCAAAATTTATGATATCTCCGTAAGGTTAGCTATACAATTTAACTACTAAAATAAACCGTATAGTCTGATTTTTACATATTACTTTCTGACTTTTAAAAATGGTTTTTTTTCATCCTTATTTTCTCAATTTCAATTTTTTATTATTTTTATTTTTATTTTAAATCCACTCACATCCCTGCCTAGCCACTCCTATCTCTCATTACGGAATATTTATTTAGTGAGTTGAGATGAAATGAAAATTGAATAAAATATTATTTTTTAATATTATTTTTGTTACAATATTTGAAAAAATTAAATGATTTATTATATTTTATTAGAAAATATAAAAAAATTATAATAATTAAGATTAGATGAATTGAGATACTTTCTCAATCCAAATAAGGAAGGGTAACCGTCCTATAATTGAATACAGGACCTTTGCGATCTTCATTTATTTTTTAAAATCTTATTTTTTGAATTTGTTCGCATTAATATTTTATTTTTTGTAACACGATAAGCATTTTTACTGGTGATGATATGGTGCATGAACCACGAGACGGGGGTTTTCTTTAGTGGCTCAAAAGGATTTATAACAAAAGAATAAAAATGATGGAAGTTGAGAGTGCAAAGATGAACAAGTTAACAAAATAATCGAAAGGATTTAATGCCCACTCACTCAGTAGTCTCCCTACACTGCTTAGTGTTCTTCACAAATCCCCACTAAACACAAATCTCACAGCTCAGTAACTCAACCTCAGAAATAAGAAATGGATATGGGTTCCCTCATATCTCAAACGAAAGCTTTCTCATGGTAAGAATTGAAGTTGGAACCTACACCATAAAAAGAAAGGATTATCTCAGACGTAGTTCTAGTATGAAGATTAGTAGTTGATAGACCTCTTAACAAAATGACAGTTCATACTAGCATTGAGGGAGCTTGGAATTTCATCTAACAGTTTCTCATTGAATATCTTGAGCCTAACATGCTTCTCTTCACTTTTTATTCCTCTCAAGATAAACTTAGAGTTCTAAACCAAGCCTCTTGGAATTTTAAAAGCTACTTGTTAATCCTAAAACCATGGCCCTGAGTTTGACACTGCAAGAAACTGATCAAAGGCACTCTATTTTTAACATCCAAGTTCATGGCTTCCCCCTTGATCACATGACAATGAGGAATGCTACTAATATTAGAAATTCTTTAAGAAAACTAATTATGGCTTAAGAGGACCCTATTTATGGAGTAGCATTCAGAAAATCTATTGTTGCCCAGATGACTAACACAAGAGGGGAAGTGAATTGAGTTGTATTTAAAAAAATAACAATTATAAATCAAATATATAATATAAAATATAAATAAAATATGAAACAACAATAAATATAAAGAGTAAGGGTAAGAGAGAAGTAAACTCAATATGTTAACGAGGTTCGGCCTCACTGCCTACGTCCTCGCCTCAAGCTACCTCTTGAGGATCCCCGAATTCACTATTCAATCTCCTTCAGGTGGAGATAGAAACCTATTACACTTTTGAGCAGCACCGCTCCAAAGAATTCGTGTAGAACACCCTCTACACTTCTAATCACCTCACACTTAGTGATTTAACTATTCCCCGTGTAGAACACATTCTATACACACAAGGGTTATACACACCCTTTTACTAATACAAGAATTGATAGTGGGTAGGCTATCAGAAAAAAACTTCTCAATGAATGAAATAAAAACAATACAGCACAAACTATATCTCTCAAAATTAACAAGGGTTAAGGCTCAATACTTAGAGAAGAGAGAATGAAAACTTTGAATGAATGTTGTATGCTCTTGATGTTGTGAATGTGAAGCTCTGAAATGATCTATTTATAGGCATATGAGACTTCATATTCAAATTTAAAAAGATCCACATGTCAAAGACATCATCATTCACTTTTCAAAAATTTCAAACCTAATCTTTTTACTTTTTGCATGTGACAAAAGGAGCACACTTTACTTTTTAAAAATTTCAAATCTAATCTTCTACTTTTTGCATATGACAAAAGGAGCACACTTTACTTTTCAAAATTTTCAAACAAAGACATCTACCTTTTGCATAAGTCAAGAAAAGCATCTATCACTTTTGAAAATATTCAAATAAAACATGCACATGTGAAAGATGACAATCAATCATCTTACTATTTTTAAAATTCAAACCTTTAATCATGTCATGCACATGTGAAAGATGATAATAAATTATCTTAATATTTTCAAAGTTCAAACCTTTAATCATGGCATGCACATGTGAAAGATGACAATCAATCATTTTTTAAAATTTAAAATTTAATTTTCAAAATATTCATGCACATGTGGAAAATGTATTTTAATGTTTTATGATAAAATATTAATTTTGAACCTTAATCCTAATTTCAAATTTTTAAGAGATTTACAATATTATTCTATGATTTTAATGTAAGCTTGTTCCCTTCTTGCTCATACTTGCTTCCTTGATGTGCTTGATTCTATTGTGTGGACAATTTGAATTTGAGACTCTTTTATTCTTTGAATTTATTTGTTATCATCAAAATCCATGTGTAGATTTACACAAAACTTGAAACCTTGAGTTCAACAATCTCCCCCTTTTTGATGATGACAAATGCTTGAAAGAACCTGAAGCCTGTATTAATACTTAAGCTCCTCCTGAGAATGTGCGTTAGTTTTTCAAGCAAAAATATAAATATAATTCCAAGCATATATAACAAGTTTAGCAAATTAAACAATATTAATATTCTAGTCTAAAACTTCTCCCCCTTTTGGCATCATTAAAAATGAATCATAATTAGCTCAATAAGATATATTCCTATAATAACCAATAGACAAATAAAACGCTGCGTTAGTAGAGACTGTAGAGAATTCGGTACGTAGCCACACGTGTTCAACAAAACCTGCAAAGGCTGGAGGCTTGATTTCGGTAATTCGGTGCGGAAGGAGATTTTGTAAAGAGCTGAATAATTGAAACCACACATGCCCGACAAAACTTGCAAAGGCTAGAGGCGTAGCTCTGGCAATTCGGTGCAGAGATTTGATTCGCTTGATGTTGCCGAAAAATGAGATATTATTATGATTTGTAAGCTTGTCTTGTTCTTATTTCCGTTTCTATAAGAGCAATCCTTATTTTTATCTATTTCGCTTCAAACTTTCTTCTCATCTTTGCAATTTGCTTGCATTCTCATTCTATAATTTTTCAATGGCTCGTAGATTTCCCTTCAGTGCTTCTCTTGATCAAAATTTGAGGTATCCTTCACCTCAGTCTCAATCTATTTCTGCATCTGTCGTGGGTGCCATGAAGTAACAAGAGACTGATTTAGCTAATAAATTAGATCATGACGCCATTTACGAGCTTGTGGGTCTCGAAACTCGATACTCATCATCTATCGTCGCGTTTTCTGCTCGGTTGCAGTCCAAAACTCGCGAAATTGAGAAGTTTAGTGAGACTGTTTCTGTACTTCAAAGACTTGTTTATGAGTCAAACAAAAAAATAGTAGAGTTAAAGCAACAGAATAAGGATTTGAAATCCTTGCTTACCTCTTCATTTCGATTGTCTAATCCTTTAGACAAGGATGGCATGATGATTTATGAGGAGCAAATGCATTTGAATGATGAGGCTAAACGTCTCAAGTTTCTGTAAGTCATTTAAGATAATGAAATAAAAGTATCTAGCAGATATCCATGGCATGCATCATTCCTATTTCTCTTCTAATCATGCATAGTCTATCTTCTGGTAGGGGTTTTGTGAAAATGTCTGCCAATTGATCATGTGTACTAGTGAATTCTAATACAATATCGCCCTTCTGTACATGATCTCTAAGAAAATGATATCTAATTTCAATATGTTTAGTCCGAGAATGTTGTATTGGATTCTTTGAAAGATTTATAGCACTAGTATTATCACATTTGATTGGAATATGATTGTACATAGGTTTAAAATTCTCAAGTTGTTGCTTCATGTAAAGAACTTGAGTACAATAACTACCCGCAGCAACATATTCTGCCTCAGCAGTAGATAGTGCAACAAAATTTTATTTTTTACTAAACCAGGAAACTAGTGCACGACCTAAGAAGTGACATGCTCCACTAGTGCTTTTTCGATCTATTTTACAGCCAGCATAATCTGCATTTGTGTAGCTGATTAGATCGAAAGATGTGTGCTTAGGGTACCATAATCATAAGTTAATTATACCACTAAGATATCTAAAAATGCGCTTAACTGCAATTAAATGTGATTCTTTTGGAGATGATTGAAAGCGTGCACATAAGCACACACTAAACATAATATCTGGTCTACTGGCTGTCAAATATAATAAACTACCAATCATACCTCGATATACTTTCGAGTCAACTGTTTTGCCGGATTCATCTTTATCAAGTTTAGTGGATGGGCTCATTGGTGTTTCAGTTTCCTTAACACCTTCCATCCCAAACTTTTTCAGTAATTCTTTAATATATTTTGATTGATTGATGAATGTCCCACTTTTTGCTTGCTTAATTTGCAATCCAAGAAAGAATGTAAGCTCTCCCATCATGCTCATTTTAAATTCTTCCTGCATAATCTTAGCAAAGACTTGGCACATATTTTCATTAGTAGTACCAAATATTATATCATCAACATAAATCTGAATCAAAAGAATATCATCATTTTCGTATTTAATGAAAAGAGTTGTATCAATTTTTCCTCTTGAAAAGCCTTTTTCAATCAAGAAACCACTAAGTCTCTCGTACCACGCTCTAGGAGCTTGTTTGAGTCCATATAGTGCTTTTGTGAGTTTGAAAACATGATTTGGAGAAATATGATTTTCAAAACCTGGAGGTTGCTCAACATATACCTCTTTATTTATAAAACCGTTTAAGAAAGCACTTTTAACATCCATTTGAAAAAGTTTGAAATCTTTATAACAAGCATATACAAGTAGCATTCGAATAGTTTCTAATCTTGCGACTGGTGCATATGTCTCATCATAATCGATTCCTTCTTCTTGATTGAAACCTTGGGCTACAAGTCGAGTCTTATTTCTAGTAATGACTCCGGACTCATCTTTCTTGTTTCTAAAAACCCATTTTGTTCCAATAATAGTATGATTTTTGGGTTTTGGAACAAGTGTCCAAACATCATTTCTTTCAAATTGATTAAGTTCTTCTTGCATAGTTAGAATCCAAGATTCATCAAGAAATGCTTCATCAATATTTTTAGGTTCAATCTGAGATAGAAAAACAGTATGATTGCAAATATTTCTAAGAGATGATCGAGTGCTTACATCTCGTGAAGACTTTCCCAGAATTTGTTCCACTAGATGATCTTTCACAAATTTCCACTGTTTGGTTGCATCTTGTATTAAATTTTAATGATCTTTCCTGATGTCTCCATGTTGGACTTCCTTTATTGTGTTCTCTTTGTTGAGATTGAGATTTTTCGTATTATTTATACCTCATGTTTCTTCATCAATAGATTTTTTGGAGAGTAGAGAATTAGATTCATCAAATACTACATGCATAAATTCTTGTATAGTCAAAGTCTTTTTATTGAATACTCTATAAGCTTTACTATTAGTAGAATACCCGAGAAAGATACATTCATCAGATTTTGCATCAAACTTGTCTAAATTATCCCTATCATTTAAAATAAAATATTTGCATCCAAATACATGAAAGTAACAAATGTTGGATTTTTTCTCATTCCAAAGCTCATAGGGGATTTTATCTAATTTGGATCTTAGCATAACTCTATTTATAACATAACATGCAGTACTTACTACTTCGGCCCAAAACTAACTAGGCAAGTTGTTCTCATTGAGTATTGTTCTTGCCATTTCTTGAAAAGATCTATTTTTCCTCTCTACTATCCCATTTTGTTGAGGAGTTTGAGGAGCAGAAAAATTATGCACAAAACTATTTTCATCACAAAATGTTTCAATATTTTTATTAACAAATTCTTTTCTCCTATCACTTCGGATACTTGAAATAGTATAACCCTTTTCATTTTGAATTCTCTTGCATAACTTGGTAAATGCATTATGTGCCTCATCTTTATGAGCAAAAAAGATGACCCAAGTATATCTAGAGAAATCATCAACAATAACAAATGCATAATATTTTCCTCCTAAACTTGCAACTCTATTTGGTCCAAAAAAATCCATGTGTATTAGTTGCAGTGGTCTAGTAGTGGAAATATGTTTCTTGGTTTTAAAAGAAGTTTTTGTTTGTTTACTAAATTGGCATACATCACAAATTTTGTCTTTAAAAAAATTTGCCTTTGGTAAACCTCTCACAAGATCATTTTTTGAAAATTTGGAAATAAGTTCCATGTTAGCATGACCTAGTCTTCTATGCCATAACCAATTAGTTTCATTTTGAGCTGAAAAACAAATAGGATCTTGTGAGGTAATTTCTTCAAAATCAATTGTATAAACATTGTTGCTTCTAAAAGTAATAAAACAAATATTATAATCATGATCATTCAAAATAATGCACTTATCTATTTTGAAAGTAACTGTAAATCATTTATCACATAATTGACTTATGCTCAAAAGATTATGTTTTAGACCTTCAACAAGTAAAACATCTTCAATTATGAGAGAAGACTTATTACTAATTTTACCTATTTCCACGATCTTCCCTTTCGAGTTGTCTCCAAATGTCACGTGTCCTTCTTCTTTAGATCTAAGATCAAAAAACATAGTCTTGTCTCTCGTCATGTGTCTTGAACATCCACTATCTAAAAACCATTTATTTTTGTTTGTGGAGGACTTCATGCACACCTATAAAAACAATTAAATTGATTTTTCTTGGTATCCAAATTCTTTGGAACCTTTATTTATTAGTATTAGAAGAAACAAGATTTTTAAGTACCCATATGGCCCTAATAGTCATTGTATGTTTTCTTCTAATAGGACAATCATGATAATTATGACCATTTCTATTAAAAAAATTATAAATAGCATGTGACATATATGAAGAACTTGAGTGATTATAATAGTATCCTTTTTTAACAAAATTATTTTTATGAAAAGAATTTTGAATATTGGACTTTGATGTAGAAGGATTATCAAAGAAGTTTTTATAAGATTTGTATTTTTGTTTCGGCATATATCCCAAACCTGTCTTGTCAAAAACACATCTTTGACTACCAAGAAATTTTTTAAAATTTCTTTGTTCATTCGTAAAGTTTTCAATAATATTTTCTAAATCAGTTTTCTTTTTCTTCAACTCAAGATTTTCATCTTTTAAAACAATATTTTCTTTTCTTAAAATATCAATTTCGTTTGTTAAAGAAGAATTTTTCTTTTTCAAAGCAGTATACTTGATACCCAATTTTTCAAATTCCTCATATACCTCTTCTAAAATATTTTACAATTTTTCATATGAAGGATCTTCAATATTATCAAGATTTATTACCTCAATATCATCTTTAGCTATAAGACAAAGATTTGAGCTACTTGAATCATCATCCCATGTAGCTTTCATTGCTTTTTTGCATTTGTTTCGATCTTTCTTTAGTAGAGAACAATCTGACTTGATATGACCAAACTTATTGCATTTATAACAAATTAAAGTGTCATTTTTACCTGAATTTTTCTTGAAAAACTTTTTGAAAGATTTCCTTGGAGGAGTTTTATTTTTCTTTAAAAATCTCTAAATTCTTCTTGTTATCATCGCAACTTTTTCATCTTTATTGTCATTTTCCTCATCTTCATCACTTTCACTTTTATATGGAACAGTTTTAAGTGCTAAGCTCTTCTTTGGCTTTCCTTCTTCTTCTCCTCTTTTCAATGTGTACTCATGGGTGATAAGTGATTCGATGAGTTCATTCACTTCGAACTTCTTGAGATCTCTAGCTTCAAGAATCGCTGTCATTTTTTACTCCCAACGTTTTGGTAGAGAGTTGAGAATTTTTCTTACTATCTCCACTTTGGAATAAATTTTGTCAAGAGCTGTCAAGCTGTTTATGATGTTAGTAAAACGGGTGTGCATACTAGAAATAGATTCATCATCATTCATCTTAAAAATTTCATATTCATGAGTAAGAATATAAATTTTTGATTCCTTGACTTGAGAAGTTCCTTCATAAGTAACTTCCAAATTATCCCAAATTTCCTTTACTGTAGCGCAAGTCATTACTCTATTAAACTCATTACCATTAAGAGCATTATATAATAAATTTATAGCAGTTAAATTCAAAGTATAAAATCTATCGTATTCACGATCAAACTCTTCTTCTTCCTTTTTGACCTTTACTCCATCAATCACTTTTGTTGGAATATAAGGTCCATTTACAATGTATTTCCAGATTTCTCGACCTTGAGTCTGAATAAATATTCTCATTCTAACTTTCCAGAATGAGTAATTTTCTCCGCAAAAGAGTGGAGGCCGACTACTGGATTGACCTTTACCAAATGAAGCTGCAATGTTAGCCATAAGATCTTAATTCAAAAGATAGTTAATCTTATAATAGAGCTCTAGTTCTGATACAAATTGTTACCCAGATGACTAACACAAGAGGGGGGTGAATTAAGTTGTATTTAAAAAAATAACAATTATAAATCAAATATATAATATAAAATATAAACAAAATATGAAACAACAATAAATATAAAGAGTAAGGGTAAGAGAGAAGCAAACTCAGTATGTTAACGAGATTCGGCCTCACTGCCTACATCCTCGCCTCAAGCTACCCCTTGAGGATCCTCGAATTCACTATTCAATCTCTTTCAGGTGGAGATAGAAATCTATTACACTTTTGAGCAACACCGCTCCAAAGAATCCGTGTAGAACACCCTATACACTTCTAATCACCTCACATTTGGTGATTTAACTATTCCCCGTGTAGAACACCTTCTACACACATAAGGGTTATACACACCCTTTTTACTGATACAAGAATTGATAGTGGGTAGGCTATCAGAAAACACTCCTCAATGAGTGAAATAAAAACAATACAGCGCAAACTATATCTCTCAAAATGAATAAGGGTTAAGGCTCAATACTTAAAGAAGAGAGAATTAAAGTTTTGAATGAATGTTGTATGCTCTTGATGTTGTGAATGTGAAGCTCTCAAATGATCTATTTATAAGCATATGAGACTTCATATTCAAATTTAAAAAGATTCACATGTTAAAGATATCATCATTCACTTTTCAAAAATTTCAAACCTAATTTTTTTACTTTTTGCATGTGACAAAAGGAGCACACTTTACTTTTCAAAAATTTCAAATCTAATCTTTTACTTTTTGCATATGACAAAAGGAGCACACTTTACTTTTCAAAATTTTCAAACAAAGACATCTACCTTTTGCACAAGTCAAGAAAAGCATCTATCACTTTTGAAAATATTCAAATAAAACATGCATATGTGAAAGATGACAATCAATCATCTTAATATTTTGAAAATTCAAATCTTTAATCATGTCATGCACATGTGAAAGATGACAATCAATCATCTTAATATTTTCAAAGTTCAAACCTTTAATCATGTCATGCACATGTGAAAGATGACAATCAATCATCTTTCGAAATTTTCAAATTTAATTTTCAAAATATTCATGCACATGTGGAAAATATATTTTAATGCTTGATGATAAAATATTAATTTTGAGCCTTAATCCTAATTTCGAATTTTTAAGAGATTTACAATATTATTATATGATTTTAATGTGAATTTGTTTCCTTTTTACTCATACTTGCTTCCTTGATGTGCTTGATTCTATTGTGTGGACAAGTTGAGTTTGAGACTCCTTTATTATTTGAATTCATTTGTTATCATCAAAATCTATGTGTAGATTTACACGAAACTTGAAATCTTGAGTTCAACATCCATCCTTATAAAAGTTGAGATTGACGTTACCCACCCCCTACAACAAGGGTTTATGCTATCCAGGGATGAGAATCATGATAATTGATGGTCATCAAATATGAACACCTGTCAGATTTTTGTTATGCTAACAAAAGATTAGGTCATTCCCCAATCTTTTGTAGCTTTCAAACAACACCCTCCTATGAAACTATCATATGGCCCATGGTTGAGAGTTGAGTACATTAACTCAATGCCCACTCAAATAGGACTTCAATCTGCTAGCCTATTTCCATCAAGAACTCGTGCCACATGATAACAGTCAAAGAGTGAAGGAACTAGTTATTTAACAATCTGCAACAGAGGAGCTATACACTTCAATTCTCAAAACAAAAAATCCTTACCAAAAGTCATTGTGAAGATTAGATTGTTCAGTCGCCAGCCTTGCACCAATTTTTTCCTCCACCTATAGTGACCCAAAACTTGCCGGCAACCCAGAAATTAGAGTGGCTCTCATCTTGGCTAATGCTACTTCGCACCATTCCACTATTCAACCATAGGGACACATGCTAAATTGTAATTAATAGTGTGTAAATGGTAACTCTATCAATTATCTTTTTTTTTTTTTTGAAACATCTATCATTGCAAATTTATAACCCTATCATCAATAGTTTTAAGGAAAAACCTTCCTACAGGTGACACCAGTAATAGGCAAACATCGGAGGCCAATCTTTAATTGCCACGTAAGGGACTCATATTAGATTAGTCAAGGTATGTAGCATGGGATTGGAGTTTGAATCAATCCCACCCCTCCCCCATCCCTCTTTCTCTCTGCTCACACACTCTCTCTCCCCATACAAAATTTCTCTCAATCTGAATGCTTCATTCATCCCAAACCTTTGTATTTCTTGATTTCGATTCTAGGTTAGGGCTTCTAAAAATTTGTGGGACTTCATGTACTTGTCAAATACCAAAAACAAGTTTCTATATCTATAAATCAACACCCAAAAGACGATACTAAATTCCTAATTTTAGAAACCCTAGATGAAGCTCAAGATCAAAAATCAGCATATGACTCAAAAATTAAATGAGCTAGTTGAGTGGTGTTAGCAAAGAAGGCATGAAAGGGATCTGCGCAAAGATGAGAACCATTTGCTTAGAGAGGGTTCGCACATAGTAAAGGAGAAGGGGGTAGGATTAGTTCAAGGGAAAGGGAGACGGAGAGTTCTAAAAAATTGTGGAAAACTTTTCAATTTTGTTAACCTGTAAATCTTAGTGCATGTATGGCTTTATGATGATCCAAATTCATATGGATTGTTTGTAACGATCAACAAGCTTTGTGACAGTGTAAAGAGACGAACTTGAAGACGAAGACGATGGGATGATGAGAGTTGAGAGATCACAATTCGTTCTCTATAAATAGTTTTTTTTTATTTGATTGTTCATGTTTGATAAATTTTGAAGCTTTTCCATTTTTGAGTTTCATGATTTTTGTTTGTTTGTTCCTATTTTTATTTTTCTTGAAATTACAAATACAATGATATTTTTAAAATGTGTTTCGATCCCTTGTTGTGCGTTGCATCTTAATACTTTTAAAGTGACATTATTTAATTAGTCTCTCATAATAACTTTTAAAGTTTAGGTTAGATTGAAATATGAGATGAGTTAAGATGGATTAAATTTATTTTTTAATATTATTATTATTTTTAAATTTAAAAAGGTTAAATTAGAAATTAAAAAATGTGTATTAAAATTTGTGATTTATATAAAAATTAAAAAAAATATAATAATAAATTTAAAATAAATTAAACGAATTCGTCTCTATAATTCTAAACGGGGCTAAGCGACGCGACACCGGCGAGTGGCTTTTCTCTCCATCACAGGAAACTGCACAACAACGTTTATTTTATTTTTTAAAAAAAACAAAAAAGGAAAACGACGTTTCAATTTTGAAAAACCCACCCACTAGCCACTAGCCGCCTACCATTGCACGGAACTGAAAAACCTGGCTTTCAATCCTCACAAAATCCCCGCCACCACGTCCACCATGGCCTTTGATCCCACAGCTAGCGCCGCCACCACCACCACCACCACCACCACCACTCCAACGATCACTACTACAAGTACTATCAATCCACGTCCCTTCGCAAACCTAAACACAAGACCCATATCTCCACTCCCCAACCATCACCCATACCCAACAGCAGCAGTCCAACCCATCCGAACAACCCTAACTCATCCTCAGCAACAGGGAATTCCCTACCCTGTCGCCTCCTCCGGACGCGGTTTCATCCCCAGACCACCCATGCAGACCGTCACAGTCGCCGCCAATCCTGCTGCCCCCTACGCTCCTCGCCCGCTCGTTTCCTACCCCAACTCCCATCCTCTCTACCTCATGAGGCCTCCTAATCCCCACCACTTACACCCTCAGCTTGGCGGGACGGGTTTAGCTTCTGGTTCAGTTCCGATTAAGGGCATTCCAGTTTCTTCTCCGCAACCTAAGGTTGGGATTATTTATTATTATCTTTTCTTATATATTATCACGTATTTATTGGGTTCTTCTTTGGAGATTAATCGATAATGGGTTGGGGTTTTTATCTTTCAAAAAGCTTCCTTTATGGGTCCCTTTTCGTTTTTCGACACTTTTTTGTTTGTTTTCTATACTGGATGGAATTTCAATTGGCATAATTTATTAATTTTGGTACTCTCAGAATAATCGAACTCTTCTTAACGGGAATTCAAGTTACTAAACTTGTTTGAACATGGATATATTATTTGGGACTTTTATTTTATTCTCATTTTTCTCAACGTCCATTGGCTGTGGCTTCTCCTTGTTGTAGGTTCCTCCTCAATCGCTTTCTGACTGTAATGGCTATAAAGACACGAGGTAAATGTTTATGAAAGAGCAAGCTTCATAAGTATGGAATTATGTAATGTAATGGATCTTTTGTTCTTCTTCCAGTAGGGATAGAAGCAGAGATGACTCTTTGACCACTGTTAGAGATCGAAAAGTAAGTTCGTGCTCTTATCTGTGAGTTTTTTATAGGTTAAAAAGATTTGGCTGTACACATGATACTTTGCAGTATTATGCTGCTGTGATGCTTGAAATTTTTATTAAACAATATGAATAATGGATTGATCCGAGAACATAAGACCTGCACAGACCTGCAGAACAATAGCATTCCTTTGGAAAAGCATTTGGAGAAATAAGGCGCCTCTAAATGCAGTTTTTTTCGCTTGGACAGCTTCTTTGGATAAGATTTTGACTATTGATAACTTACGGAAACACCGGGTGATTGTTGTGAACTGGTGATGTATGTGCAGAAAGAATGGAGAGACTGGATTTTCTGCTAATACATTGTGAGGTGGCCAAGGTGGTATGGGATTGATGTCTATAGAAGATTTGAGCTTGCTTGGGTTATACCTCTACTGTGGTCGAGCTTCTAGTGAGCTGGACAAATTTGGGCAGTAGTTCACAAATCAGAGCTATGTGGAAGATGGTTTCTATTTGTATTCTATTGTGCATATGGAAGGAACGAAATTATTAGAATTTTGAAGATAGGGAGCTCTTGCAGGAGGAGATTAGATTGTTCTTTGTTAATACTTTAGTCCAATGAGCTAAAGTCATAGTTTCTAATGGCCTAGATTTTCATAATTTTCTTGTCTCCATTATTTCTAGGTTTTACCTCTTGTATACTCCTTGTGTACTTGGGCTATGCCTACTCTTGGAAAAAAAAAAAGAATCATTAATAAGAAAAGATATGGAAGGAATTAATGTTGTAAATTGTGTTCTAGAAGTAATTGGATTGATAGAAGAGTATTTTATTTTTATTTTTATTTATATCTTTATTCCGGCTGATATGAGAACAAAAATCTGCAATATAAACTTTTCTTTTGCTTGGAGTCTGTGTATTGCTGCCCCATTGCCATCCCTATCACACCCAATATCTTCACCAGCCAAATACTGTAATGTGTTCTTAATCAATGATATGGTATGTTTAGCTTTCATAAGGACTTTTGCATATATCATAGTTACTTACAACCTAGAACTTCAACCAAACTGCTGGCACCCGTTTTCCTAGCTAGAATCTCTACTGAAAGAAACTGAGTTCACATTTTGGTCTTTGGTCATAATAATTTTGCTGCTGTTTATTTATGTAGGTGAGAATAACTGATGGGGCTTCTCTTTATGCACTTTGTCGATCTTGGTTGAGGAATGGTTTTCTAGAAGAAATTCAGGTGTTCATTATTTAGATTATGGATTTCCCTTTTTATTCATTTGAAATCTGCTGTTTCTTCTGTGCTTTATTTTTTTCTCCATAACATATCATAACAAAGCTTTTGGGGGAGATATTTTGTCCATATGTTTGGATCAAGTCAATTTTATATTTCTGTGGAACAATAACCAATAATGGTATTTTTGTCAGATAATGTATTTGATATTTTGATAAGTCAGTCAGTTTTATTAAAAGCATGAACGGGCATTATCCAAGTACACAAGAAGTAAACAAGAGAGAGCCCCCAATTAGGGGATGAAAAACAAAAGGTTAACTTTTGTAATTTTTTGAATAACAAAAAGGTGAAATTCCATATGATTGGTGCGAATTTCATGTGGTCCAATAACTGGGATCCCTCTATGTGGTCCAGATATGACAAATTTCTTAATTTACTTCATGATATATAAAAGTGGAAGAAGTTCGGAGTTTTGGGAAAAGGTGATGGCATGTGTGCTTATAGGCCAGTTGCATGGATTTCATGATAAGCAAAATATAATGCTAACAATTTCAGTGGCATTTTATGCAGTTCTCTTTACCTTGCTCATTGCTTTCTCTTCTTCTTTTGGATATTTACGTATGATTCCTTCTCAGACTGCTTTTAGCATTATCCTCTTGAATTAGAACTGTTCTTTGGTAGACTTCATTTTAAACTTGGAAACTCGAATCTTTTCTCCCACTTCCCCACTTCTATTCATACATATTCCAATAGGGTTATCAATTTTTTCTTTCCTTGATTGGCTACTTATAAAATCAAGTTTGATGTGGTCTTTTTTTTTTTCTCTCAGTAAGAAAAATATGTGATTGGATCTGAGAGAACTTTTGCTGGATTACCAAAAATCTCATTTTAGCACTTCAGTGCATATACGTGGGTTTTTTTTTATTATGATCTATCTTGGGTCTATCTCCTGTTCAAAACGCCATTGTATCATTTTCCAAGTTAAAGTCACATTCTATATTAATGTCCCTATGTCTTTGTAGTACCTTTTAATATAACCACATCACACCTCTTGTCCGCTTAAAGTGACTTTATTGTCATCCTTTGCTTAAATGGCTGAGGATTTCAACTTTTGTTTGAAAACATTTAGTGTTGAAAGCATCATAGTGTACCTTTGCGCTCAACTTATTTTCTAATTGATTATTCTATAATGTTTATGGTGGCGGGTAAAATGAAAATTCCTCCCCTGCCTTCTCCAACTCCCATCTTTTCATTATAGTGTCTCTCTCAAGATGGTTCATGTTGGAGGACCGGATAACATGATGATCAAACACCCTTCTTGGACCTTTGTTGACATTAAATGTTGAAATCAAGAGTATCCTTTGGGCAGTCCCGGTCATAACCTGCCGTATTAACCTTGTAGTAAAGTAGTAGCTGCTTTACGATCTGTTACCTGAACAATTATATATAATATATATATATATATATATATATTTATACACACTTGATTTCTCAAGTAGACTAATAAGGGAGCTCTACACTCCGTCGGTGGGTTTGATGGGTCGCCTTTCGAAAGTAGCGATAGAGGCAAAAAGCTTTATTTTTGAAAAGGAATGAGGACTGTTACGAGTCAAGGAGAAGAACTAGAAGGCAGCCCATTCGTTTTCTTTGGGCTCAGCTACGGTACGTTGGTTGGCGAAGGTACTGCTGGAAAGTTTGAGCGAAGGGAAAAAGAAGGAAGTGTACTCAGCCACAAGGGAGGGTTACCGTAGCTTCACTGCCCAACGGTGCTCGAAGTTTCAAGGAAGATATCTTGAGGTTTTGGAGTATGACCAAGGTGGGAGAAGGACAGTGCTCTGTTTTCCAGAATGAGAAGATGGGTGGGGATGGTGGAAAGTACGCGAGAGGCTTTCAGACTGGGGAGGAGGCAACTCATCCAAGGGTGGTGCCGACACCAACAGACCGAAAGCAATTTAAGGAGAGCGACAGGTAGCACCACGAACGTATAAGGACTCCCTCTCATCGTTGGGGCTGCTACAGGGGAAAGCAGAGCATAACGTCTTGAGGATAATACTCAAAGTTCCTAGGTGGGAAGAGAAACGGTCGGCATTGAGCCACCCCCACAGTAGGTTTACGTCAAGTTAGATGGCCTGGGAAATGTGCAGGCTCTTGCTGGAGGTTTAGGGACAATTGAGGACTTTGCAGAGGGATATGGAGGTGGTGGTACGGTTTGTTGGTCTATTTCAGGAAAGGGAGGAGGTGGGTGATAATGGAGGAGATTGGGCCGAGGTAAAATGGAACGCAGGCTTAACTCAAGGGGAGCAGGGCTTGGGGCCAAAACAGGCTAACAAGAGGGCCTATTATGGAAATAATATTAAAGGCAAGGTGAAGTGGTGCAAAGTTAGTAGGCTCCGGCCCAATTTGGTGACCCTAAACAATCAGAATGGATAGGTTTCGGGCGTTAAGGATGGGTCCAAGGCCCAAGGGGCTGAAGAGGCTCAGACTGCTGACTTGGGGTCTGGGTCTGTTCAAAAAGCCCACTCACATAAAGTGGTGGGCTTCAAGGCCCAGGGGGTGATGGACTCGGGTCTAAAACTAGGTTTCTTCAACCCGGCAGCCTGAAACCCAACCTAGAGATATTCTCCTTCGATACGCACCTACAAGGCCTGGATTTCGTATCGGAGAGTGCGCCGACAGGGGATGGTTCAGTGGGGAATCTCCAGACAGCGCTAATGATGCCAATGACTAGCTCTGGCGATACTCAATTGGTGCAATGCACCCAGAAACAACTAGTTGAGTTCGCATAGCAAGTTTCGTCGGCGAGAGGAAATAAGACATCGCCGGGCGTGGTTTCTGGGGGTTTCCGAAACCAGCGAATTGGATGTTAAACTCAGAGGACCTTCTAGAGATGTCGGACACAGATGTAGGCTCAGAGATGCACTCAGTTAATGATGAGTATTTTTTCTCCCTGATTCGAATGTTTTGCGGGGGCTAGATGATATACCGGCTAGTGAAGAGTTTCAACCCGTTCCTCTAAATTTAATTTTTCCAAACCAAGCCTCTAATTGGGTTTTGCAGACTATATCAGCCATTCAACATGTGCTGAGTTTTCGGTGTGAAAGTTATAAAGAGCAGATGATGGCTTTATTCACAGCTATGGAAGCTAACCACAACCAAAATAGGAGGGGGGGAGTCGAAACAAAGCTGGGAGCTTAAAAGGTTGACTTGGTCATTGAACTCGGAGGGTCCTCCCACTAAGGGAAGGGCAAAAGGAAAGGAGTTGATGGGTCCCAAATGAAGTCAAAAATTGTGTCTTGGAATGTCCAAGGACTTAATGAGGTTAATAAGCGTCTTCAAATTCAGCATTTGTTTCGGGAGTGGAAAGCAGACATCGTATGTTTGCAGGAGACAAAGCTGAAGATATTTAATAGAAGAATTGTATGCAGTTTATGGAGCGGTATCCATGTGGACTAGGTTTATTTGGCCCCCACTGGAGCGTCAGGTGGCATTGTGGTGATGTGGGATAGGCGGGTGGTACAGAAAATGGATGAGTTTATTGGAAGGTATTCGGTAGCTTGTTCGTTTAGAAGTGTTTCTGACAATTTCAAGTGGGCTTTTGCAAGTGTCTATGGGCCAAACCTTGATGCTGACAAACGTCTTATGTGGGAAGAACTTGCAGGGGTTTATGGTTGCTGGAAATTACCGTGGTGTATTGGTGGCGACTTTAATAAGTGTTATTAAGACTTTTTACACTGTCTTGATTAATGGATGCCCAGAATGTTTTTTTCCGAACTCTCAAGGTTTGAGAATAGGGGATCCTCTCTCGCCTTTGCTATTTGTCATAGTTATGGAGGCTCTCAGCAGGATGACTTCGGCTTTGGTGGAAAACAATTTGGTAAATGGGTTTCCGGTTGGTAGCCCTGAGAGGGGCATTACTAATATTTCTTATTTATTGTTTACAGATGACACTCTCGTTCTTTGCGAGGCAGATCAGAACCAAGTGTGAGTGGTTAAGGCCCTATTCCTTTGTTTTGAAGCGGCGTCTGGATTGAAAGTGAACTACGACAAATCAAAGATGGTGCCAATTGGAGAAGTTAGCAATATTCATGAGTTGGTTGGAACTCTTGGGTGTAAGATTGCTGCCTTACCTATGACATACTTGGGACTCCCGCTAGGATCTGCATCAAGGGCATCTGGAATATGGGACACGGGTGTTGAGAAAATGGAAAGGAAGTTAGCAGGATGGAAGAGAATGTATCTGTCAAAAGGGGGCCATATCACTTTGATCAAGTGTACATTGTCTAATCCACCCACATATTTCTTGTCCTTATTTCCTATACCAGCAAAAGTGGCAAGCCGTGTTGAGAAGTTTCAACGGGACTTCTTGTGGGGAGGCATGGGGGAGGAGTTCAAATATCATCTAGTCAGGTGGGAGACTGTCTGCTGACCTATCTCGAATGTCAGTTTGGGTATCCTTAACTTGAGGACTTTCAATTAGGCGCTATTAAGCAAATGGTTGTGGAAGTATCACGAGGAACCTGAGGCATTGTGGAAAATGGTGATTAAGAGCAAATATAGTGGTTTATGGGGGGGATGGAATTCCTGTGAAGTTAGGGAAGCAGGTAGTGTGGGGTTGTGGAAAAATATAAGAAAAGGGTGGGAAGTTTTTCAGAGGAACACCAGGGTACAGTTGGGAGCTGGAATTAGAATTAAATTCTGGAAAGACACTTGGTGTGTAGACAGGACATTGCGCGATTTATTTCCTTCACTTTTTCAGATAGCAAGTGACAAAGACTTGTCAATGGCAGAGGTCATGGAGAATGTGGGTGGGAGCATAATTTGGAATATCGCTTTTAACCGGGCAGCACAAGATTGGGAGTTGGGCAGTTTCACAGATTTCTATGGCCTTATCTACTCAACAAGACCAAATCTATAACTAGACGACAGCTTATGGTGAATACCTGCAAAGAGAGGGATCTTTACAGTCCGTTCACTCTATATGGTTCTCATGCAAGATCCAGCTTATCAGTTCTCTTGGAGACATCTTTGGCAACACAAGGCACCCTTGAAAGTGGCTTTCTTTGTGTGGACAGCATCTCTAGGTAAGATCCTAACCACAGACAATCTGAGGAAATAGAAGGTCATCATTGCTGACTGGTGTTGTATATGTCGGAAAAATGGGTGAGTCGGTGAATAATTTACTCCTGTAGTGCAAGACAGCCAGGATTCTCTGGGACGAGGTTTTTGTTAGATTGCATCTTGCTTGGGCTATGCCGGAGACTATAGTTTCAACTATAGCGGGGTGGTCTTCGATTCGAGACACACGACAAATCAAAGCAATTTGGAAGATGATCCCTATTTGTATTATGTGGTGCTTATGGTAAGAGCGGAATGAGAGGACTTTTGAAGACAATGAGAGATCACTAGAGGAACTTAAAGCTTTATTTTATAGAACTCTCTGTACATGGTCTATTGCTGTAGATTTTAATAACGTGGACCTTCACGATTTTTGTCTTTAATGCGCCTAATTAAAAAGGGCATGAGTGTGTTTTTGTAATTGGCATTTATGCCTTTCCATTTTTTAATAATATCTTTCACTTATAAAAAAAAATTAACCTTGCGGTAAAGCAGGCTATCACCTGTACTGTTATAGCTATTGCAGCCCCTGAAGCAGCTTGGACCAGCTATTGTTTCTGCAATTTATCGTAACAAAAAATAACTCGTATCAATCAATCGAATTTGTTGAATAAATATTAGTATATTAATCATGGAAATTATAATATTTATCAAGTCAAATTAACATGGATGATACATAACGTATTGATCGCGTTTACAAAAAATGCAAGGAATTACTTTGGTTGCCCCCTCCCCCTGGTTTGGGGCCACCAGAGTTAGATGTGGGAGGTATACTGATTTAGAGACTTGAGGTTAGCATTGTTCTTTTCATTATTGGCCCCAGAAAGTGCTTTTTAATTTTTTTTTCCCCAATTGACAGCCACAATACGGAGATGCTGTGAAGTCTCTTCCCAAACCTTTGCCTATGCCTGCAGGAGCCACTCACCTGCCAAAGAGAGAGGAACCTGATGAAGAAGAGGCAGCAGATAAGGAGGTTGTCTTTTAATTTTATTGGTTCTTTTTTTCTATATAATATATTTGTTAGCAACAAAATTATTGTCCTTTTTGTACATGGGCTGTGCCTAGTCTCCTTTGATAAATAAAATTTCTTATAAAAATATATATATATATATATTTTCCTTTTTATTTTTCAATCTGTAGTTGATATTACTATGATTGAGCTATCTATTTATAGAAGTGAATTTTATATATAAAAAATAATATCTATAAAGAACTAATGTATGTAACAAGCTAAAGAAAAGGAATTTGAATTAGCCATTATAACTTTTTTCGTTTAGAATTTAAAATATTATTCCCATTTCTTTTCTGTTATTATTTATTATTTTAAGTTTTCATTTGAAAACGATATGAGTAAAATCTACAATTTTTATCATAGTTATATTAATAATATAGGCTATATGGACTTGAATCATAGACCTTCTCGGTAAAACAGATAAAACTGATTATTTATCAAAATGATTTGAACTGTTTCAAAGACTCAACTTGCTCGGTTGAAAGTTTTAGATACTCTTAACTCCTTCAAACTAACTTGTCTGTTTTCAGGATGAGGAATCTTTTGAGCATTTATTGCGACAAGACCTTTTGAAAAGACATGTAAAGCGTGCTAAAAGGGTTCGAGCGCGGTAAGTTTCTCAATTTCATATTTGGTGCCATTTTTTTCTCAAGCTCACATCTTTTAACGATATTCTTTTTTATTGGACTGAGATCTTAAAATCCAAAATGATGTAGGGCTGTTAGACCATCCATTTTCTCTTAACCCATATAGAGGCGTTTTAACTTAATTGTAGTTGAAGTAGGATCCTGTGATGTGCTCCCTATGAGAAGTCTAACCTGAAACCTCTAGATTGTTAAGTATCCCTTCAAACTTCAGGCTTAAGAGTTAGTTCTAACTCTAGTCTCATCAACTGATATAATAGCACCTGCAAAAACTTTCATCAAGGTATGGGGCTTGTCTATTTGAGGCTTGTATCTAGTATTACTCTTCATTCTAAATTGACTAGTATAATTAGAATTATAAGTGGAGTGATAGAAAACAACCTGGCAGTCAAAAGATACATAGAATGATTAGTTTTCATGTTGGATTAGTAATTCTTAACAATTGGGAAAATGATGAAGTTGTGATATATGGGCTAAAGCAACGTAGATGAAATGGAGAAGTGCATTGGAAGTAAGGTGTGAGCCTAGATTACCTAGCAAGTTAATGGAAAAATAATATACGACTTCCACAAGACATTTTTTTACACTTTGACATCACTTTTATCACTAACCATTCAAAGTAATTTACAACGTTTTACTGGTATGGTAAGTGCAGCTTTTTGCATGGGTGTTACTTTCTAAAAACTACAATATAGAATCTTTATGCGTGGGGTCAAATAGGGGATAATGAAGAAAACATAAACTCGAAGAGGGCTTGGAAGATTTGTGGAATCTGAAAGGCTCCATTATTTTTTTGTAATTAGAATTTGGAAGTGACGATTTCTCAAATAAGGGAGTTTCAAGACACATAAGGCATCATCGCTATCATGGATGTGTGGCCGGCCTTAAAATGGATTTATTTCATATGTCCATACTCATTTATGCAACGGTTCCATTTTCCCTGCAATAGCTTATGTAACCTCTAAGAGACATTCATTGTAATTGGGATGTCCAAAGGAGCCATTAGAAGTTTTCCCCTTTTTGAATTTTTTTTATGAGCATTTCCCTGTTTGCATTTGAATGCGACAAATGACTTGGATATCTAAGGCTTTGCTGTAGATTAAGGGAAGAACGGTTACAACGAATTGCAAGGTATAAAAGTAGACTTGCTCTTCTCCTTCCTCCACTAGTAGAGCAGTTCAGAAATGATACGGCTGCTAGAAACTGAATCACACCGAGTAGATCAGTACATCTTGCCAACATTGGGCATGCTTCTGCAACAGACTTGGGGAGGGCTTGTCAGTCTTCAGGGATGCTGAAGAGAGGTCAAATTTGGAGCTCATTGATCAAGATAAAAGCCAGTAGATAGGAAAATTGGTCGGGTTCTTTGCTGGTAAATATGCACAGAATGGTTGGCTTAGCTATAATGAGGATTTTTAAAAGAGGGCAAAGATTGTTCTCTTCTCTATGTAACTAATTTATTTCCTTTTCTTCTTATTTGTTCAAACTTCAACGAAGACGCTCTTTGCTTCCCCCAGGATCACGCACCTCTTTAAAGTTTTACTTCGGTGAAAGCATTTCATCCGGATCTTTTTCTCTTTTCTCTTTTCTTTTATTTTCTTTTCTTTTTAATCAAAAAAAAGTTGCTAGCTAGCTGGAAGTATCACCTAATATAGCTATGAGAATCTGTCTCAGTTATAATCACAGCATTTTTCCCGTCATTATAAAGGTTGGTTGACAAAATGTGGAGCTATTCTCGTAAAAAATAAAAATAAAAAATGTCAGTTTGAAGATGATAGACCATGGGATGTTGATTGCAGAAACAAGACAATTTGGCCTTTCCGGAAAGGATATCACGAGCAACCACACTCAATAAATGCATGACAAGCATGCAGTTGCATATATGGCATCTATTTTCTATCATCTATTCTTCTTTGGCTTAGATAAAGCGAGACCAAGTATGCCGTTTCTAATCATTTTCTTGTAATACAGATAGTCAACTGTGTTTTGGCATAAAAATGAACAACGATATACCAAGTTGTGAAAATTTAGTCAAAATAAGTTTTAACATTCCTTGGCCTTGCATTATAATTTATAAGAATACCTACATTGGACTCCCTAAAAGGGTACCATTTCCTAATTTGGAGGATGTTGCGATTTAAATTCAAAACATCTTCACATTTGGATCCCTAAAAGCGAGACTCAACTACCTCTTCACTGCTCTTCACTTTCTGGAGCTCCCACTTCTCTCGTTTCTCTATCACGCATGCGAAGGGATTTATTGCCAATTTTTCTTCATCGCCGTTAAGAAACTTCCAACCCTTTGGCATTGATTTTTGCCAAAGTCGCATCTCTCTCTTTCCCAGCCACACACACACACGAAGCACTGCGAAATGCATCACTATTGCTCATGCCAATTTATGCCGCCATTGCTTGTGACTTTTCCTATGGTTTTCACTTAGGCATCTCTGCCATTGTCATCTCTGTGTTACCTATTTGCTAGGGTCTTGCTATCTGATGGAGATCCACACTAGGGTTTTGATTTTAGGCATACACTGTTGGATTCATGGCATTTTTATGTGTATCTCGATTGACCACGTTGATGAAGCCCGATTTCTATTGGAGCTAGGATTTCGAATTTGAAACCTCATTTTGGGGTTTCCTAATGTGTTTATGAAATTGATTGTGATAGACTCTTGGTTTTGAATTTGGCATTGTGTTGGAATTGTTTTCCTACGAGTTGAAATTGGGGTTTTCCTACTGAGCAATGAGTCTTATTGTGTGTAACACCTAGTTTATGAATTCTTATTCAATTTAGTGTTTCTGTTGACTATGTCGAGTTTTTCATTATCCATAAATTTGATGTGATTTATTGTTTGTACTTAATTGGTTGTGATATTTACATACGAAGTTTTTTGTGTAAAATTGAGGCCCTCCCTATTTTTTGATTAGTTTAGAATTGGGCCTTTTTTTATTATGTCAAGCTTTTCATTGTCCCTAAATTTGATGTGGTGGTGGTTCGTGCTTAATTGGTTGTGATGTTTACATACTGAGCATATTGTGTAAAATTTTGAACCCATATTTTGTAATTAGTTTCAGATTAAGCTTTTTTCCTATGTCGAGATTTTTATTATCCCTAAATTTGCTGTGATGCTGGTTTGTACTTAATTGGCTGTGATGTTTGCATACTGAACATATTGTGTAAAATTTTGGACTCCTATTTTGTGATTGATGTTTGGATCTACATCTTTATGCCATTAGACATCCCCACATCTGGATCCCCATTTGTTATTTCTCTAAGTTGTGATCCATTGTTTGCCTGTCATGAGTGATTTGTTACTAGTAACCTAATGTAAAGTATGATAAGTGGGGTAATGATTCATAATGTTTAGGCTAGGAGATCCATTGATTATGGTAGAGTAATCCATGAACCCCAAAAGGCTAGTATGTGGCAATCGGGGTCCAGAGTTTTGCAGTTGTTCATGCGCGCCTCTAGCTTTTGCATACTGTGATTTTGGAAAAAGGTTCCTGAGCCCTGATTATTTAACCACACACTTTAACATGTTGGGTATTTTCTTACCAATTTTTTTAATGTTTATCTACAAACTTAAAATATAACAAAAAATACTAGACCCAGATACCAGCATCTAGTGGTAGCACAACCACATTCCCATGCTTAGGAAATAATCCTCACGTCCAATACTCAGTATGTTACTGTGGTATTAAAGAATGCTAACGAACCGCTCATACTGAGGGAAATGATGAGCGGCAATTTCTTGGGTGCCAAAACAATGAGGTGATCGAATCTAACTTTTAATGTAATAACTACTAGTCATGTTGGGAAATTAGTTTCATATTGCTATGCTCATGTGATTTCTTTATTTCTGGGTTAATTGTCAACCATTTAGGTTGGACATTCATGCCAGTTTTTTTGTTAGTATGATCGGAAAATACTAGCGTATTGAAAGAAGAAGATGATCCAATTAAGAACCGAGTTTCAGAAGATACAAGTCTCAATAAAGGTCCAAACGAGTAGGCATCGTTTAGAACTTGATATAGAGAGTTGTAAACGAAAAATAGAAAAATCTACTTTTATTATTTGTATTTTGATGTCATCGTTACTTGTAATTGTAATGTATTTTTAAAATTTTTGATTAATGTAAGGACTCAAATATTATTATGATTTAAAAGCCCATTATTATTTTCTTTCTTTGTATTTATATTTGTATTATTTTTTCGTCTATATACAAAAGGAAAAAATACCTAAAATTCGTTCAAGAAAATTATTATTTTATAATCGCGTAACATGTTTAATTAATCAGGTATTGTGAGAACAAGTAATTAAATTAAATTTTTGAGTTTAATTGAAGTTGGAAATATTAAAAATAAGAATAAAACAAAATAGTAAGAAGTTGAAAATGGAAATTGAGGTGAGAGAAGAAGTAATAAAGAAAGAATTGTAAAATATTGTTTTAATATATGAGAAAAGTATAGAAAATGAGATGTAAGAATTTTTTTGAAAATAAATAAAATTTAAAAATAAATTTTTGAAAAAATTTGATCAACCAATTGTGGATGCTCTAACATCAAAAACTAGGATATCTTTTGAGATCACTTCATAAGTCGAATCTCAGAAAGCGACACCTTTAAGATGGTTACCAGGATGTTTCTTTTTGTCAAATAAATGACTCCCTTAATCCTTTTTTAAACATCATTCTTTAGGTTGATGTATCCCAACGAGAAATCATTCTTTACAGTTCGTACGTTAAAAAAATGAAAAATTTTGTTACGCATAAATTGTTGCACTAACAATGATCCATTCTAACTTTAAAATAAAAATACTTTCTTTTAGCATAATTGATATGAAAAGCTTCAACACTAACTGCTAACAAGAGTGTTGGATACGTAAAAAAAAATTTAAAAAAACACTTATAACTAGATTTTCTATATGTTTAGGTGGTGGAGAAAGTGGATGAATTTATAGGGGACTATACTCTAATCATTTCTTTTTAAAATGTGGAAGATAATTTTCTATGGACTTTTGCAAATGTTTATGTATCAAAGATAGATAGTATGAGAGGTTTGGCATGGAAAGAACTCATTGCTCTACATAGTTGGTGGGACCTCTTGTAGTATATCGACAATGATTTCAACATAATAAGGTTCCCTAGCGAAAGATCTAAAAACAATTGTTTGTGTCCAGCTATGGTTGATTTTTTAGCATGCATATTGAACTTAGTGGACCTTCCCCTAATAGAAGGCTTTTTCACCTGGTCTAATAATCAGGCATTGTTTAGATTGGATAAATTTCTAATATCGCTAGAGTGGGAAACCCCATACCGGAGGTGTATCAAAAAAGGTTGTCTTGCCTCTCTTCAGGTCACTTTCCCATCTTGTTAGATGGTGGCAATATTCAAGATGAGCGTTGTTATTTCAAGTGTGAAAATATGTAAATCAAGAGTGAAGGCTTCGTGAACATGATAAAAAATTGGTAGTCTTCCTATCAATTTTATAATACGCCTTCCTTTATCCTTGCAAGAAAGCTAAAAGCTTTAAAGACAAATTTAAAGTTTTGGAGTTCTCAATCCTTTGGAGACATCAGGGAGTGCAAGAAAAGTTTGACGGAAGAGCTTCACAGGATCAAGAGGATACTTGAGACTACTATAGCCCTTTTCGAAGAGGAAATAAGCCAAAAGACAGAGTTGACATCAGAATTGGAAATAGTATTTTCTCTAGAGGAGATTTCCTAGCGCCATAAGTTGAGTTGTATGGCTAAAGAAAGGGGACCAATGTACTAAATTTTTTCTCAGAGTGGCTAACTCTTATAGGAGATATAATACTATTGAGATGTTAAAACCAGTGGCATGAATTGTATGGAAGCTCCTGTGATCTGTGATCAGAAACCATGTGGTGGGTTTCTACGAACAGTTGTTTACCAAACAAGACGAATGGAGGCCAAAACAATGTAGCCTTGATTTCGAATCTATTGAACCACATATTGTGTCTTGGTTGGAAAGACCGTTTGAAGAGCTAGAGGTGTATGATGTTGTAAGAAGAATAGCGAGTGATAAAGCATCAGGTCCTAATAGTTTCACAATGGGTTTCTTCCAAATTTGTTAGGAAATAGTGAGAGAATATATAATGAAGGTGTTCTATGAATTGTTCTTGGGAGGAAAGTTCGAGAAAAGTTTCAACACTACCTTCATCGCATTGATACCAAATAAGAGCAATGCATTTGAGGTACAAGATTTCAAACTCATTAGCCTTATAAATAGGATGTAAAAAATTAAGTCCAAGGTGTTGGCAAACCGGTTTGGGGAGGTTTTAGGTAAAATTAGGGGAGAGATTTGGTCAGTCCGGACCGATCATTTTGAACCAAACTAGATCAGACAGGACAAAAATTGGATTTGACGGATCTCAATTCCAATATTATAGGACCGAAAGACATTCGGTCCGATCTCGATCTAGAAGTTTTTCACCTCGAATCGGATCAAATGAATAATACAATATATATATATATATTTAATATTTATATAATTATAGTTGTATATAATTATATAATGTATATTATTTATATATATTATTTAGTGTCAAAGTATTATTAGATCTTTAATGTATAATATTAACTATAATATATAGTATTAATATATATATAAATATGTTAACATATTATAGGAGTTATAGTATAAAGACCGAGTGGATCGACCAGACCGGACCGAAATCCCCCTAAATAAAATCATCACAAAGCCACAAAATGTTTTTGTAAGGGGTCGTCAAATCCTGGATTTTGTCCTTATAGCTAATGAATGCTTGAATAACAGACTAAAGGCAGAGGCTGCAGAGATCATTTGCAAGTTAAATATGGAAAAGACATACGACCATGTAAATTGAGACTTCCTTATTTATTTGTTAGGGAGATGTGGCTTTGAGGTGAGATGATGTAGGTGGATTAGATGGTGCATTTTAACTGCAAAATTCTCAGTCTTGATTAACAGTAGCTCGATTGGTTTTTTTAGTAGCTCCTGTGGTTTTAGACTAGGAGATCCTTTATCTTTACTCCTCTTTGTTGTTATAATGGAGGCTTTTAGTAAGATGCTCTCGACGGTGGTCCAAATGATTTTATGGCAAAATTTTCTGTTAGCGACCCTAATAGGGGTTTTATTTTGATCTCTCATTTATTATTTTTAGATGAAACTTTAATTTTCTGTGAGGCAGATCAAAGCCAACTTAAGATGCTTAAGGCTCTCTTGTTATGCTTCAAGCCAGTTTCAAGTTTGAGAGTCAACTTTAATAAATTCGAGTTAGTGCTAGTTAAGAATGTAAGCAGCACTCAGTCTTTAACCACCACGATTGGATGAAAAGTTGCTTCTCTTCCTATGAAATATTTAGGATTATCATTGGGGACAGCTTCATAGCCCATATCAATTTAAAATACAGTGATTGAGAAAATAGAAAGAAAATTGACAGGATGAAAGAGTTTGTATTTATTTTCTGTCTCTCTTTTCCATTCCAGCTTCTATGGCGCAAAAGATTGAAAAACTCTACCATGATTTCTTATGGAGTGGGATGGGGATTCATTTAATCAGGTGGGACAATGTGTGCAGGCCATTGTCATCAGATGGTCTGGATATAAAAAATATTATACTTTTCAACCATGCGATACTTGAAAAATGGCTATAGAGGCATAATATGGAACTGAATGTCTTATGAAAGCTAGTGGTAGAATGCAAAAATGGTGGTATTTGGGGGGGATGGTGCACTAAAGGGGTAAGCAGGGTGTATGGAGTAGGGATATGGGAATACATTAGACAACATTGGAAGGTTTTCACTCGTCACACTAAAGTTGTGTTGGGTGAGAGTTCGAGAATTAAATTTTAGAATGACATTTTGGTGTGAGGAGGAACCTCTAAAGGACTCATTTCCATCTGTATTCAGATTAGCATGTAATCAAGAAATTTTTGTGGCGGACCTCATGATTCGATCAGATGACCAAGTTTAATGGAATATTACATTCAATAGAGCAGCTCAAGATTGAAAAGTTAATAGTTTTGAGAATTTTTTTAATCCTATATATTCTATGAAGCTAAATATAATGCAAGCCGACAAGCTTCCCCCCCACCTCAAGGCACTTTTTTTCACTTGAACAGCTACTCAAAGCAAGATTCTCACCATTGATAATTTGAGGAAGCGTCGGGTCATTATCATAGATTAATATTGTATGTGTAAGAAATCTAGAGAGTCTGTGAATCACCTATTGCTACACTATGAGATAGCTCAATACCTGTGGATCGAAGTTTTGAGTTGAGTAGACTTAAACTAGGTAATGTCTGCTACAATAGTTGAGTTACTAGCTAGCTGGACTTCTCTTGAGAGTGCACCAGATTTCAAAGTAGTGTGGAAGATTATTCATATTTGAATTATGTATTACATTTGACGAGAAAGAAATGATTGAACTATTGAAGATAAGGAACGATACTAGAAGAGTTTCGATTTTCTTTTTCAGTACTTTATTACTATGGGTCATAGCTCTTGATTTCAATGGCCTTTATTTTCATGATTTTCTTGTATCATACATACCATCTACGACCTATATAGGTCTCGTCTCTTGTATACCATCTTGTAGAGTTAGACTTTATATATTCTATCAATATTATGGTGTACTTATTAATATATACATAGAAAAACTCTAAATACAAGTAACATTATACATCTATACGTGCACCAATAAAATATTTATATTTAAAATAAAGGATATTAAGGTAATCAATAAGCATGTACATGTACGTAAATGAATACACAATATTATTTATATGTAATATTATTCATACATATATGTATATATATATATATATAGAAGTTAAATTGCCCTACTTGCTTGACTAGTATGGTATCTTAGTGATAATAAATAAAATAATTTATTTATATAATATATATAGTGTATTAGTATTTGATTTCATAATAAATAAATAATTTCTCTATATAATAATAGGAAAATATTACTTTCACCTACAAAACCTACAACAAAACTTATTGATTGTCTTGTTTTTTTACTTAATAGTTAAGAAAGTATTTTTTAATAAATTTATAATTTTTTTGTCTTTTTTTAAATATTTCAATTATTTTAAAAAATGACTAAAAAAATGTATATTTCGGTGAGATTTTCCCTGTGCGAGTGTAGCATCATTAAACAATATTAATAGAATAATGATAGACTTACTACTTCATACTATTTATTTATTATTTTTTATATGTTTTTAATTCTTTTTAGTTAATGGTTAAGAAAATAAATATTAGTGAAATATTTTTTTTTAATTTTATCTTAATGATTAAGGATGTTTAATTTTTTTTAAAAAAATAATAAAAATAATTTTTTTATATAAGAAAAATATAATTTCTTAAATGATAAGAAGATAATACGTTTATCATTATCCATATTAATAGTCTAAAGCAGTCTCAATGGACTCTTTAAAATAGTGTTTTTTGTAAAATATAGCTAAAATATAACTAAGATCATCTAATTTATGCTCCGCTAGAGCCTTTAAAATAAAATAAAAATTACATTCATCAACAAGATAGCGCAATCCTGTTCATGAATGTAAAAAAATGTTATTCATTTTTATTCTTGCGCTACAATCGTCCTTCATCGTCTTCAAACTCGCGGCCTTTGTCGTCTTCAATGTTGACCCACCGCCGACCATTTCTAGCCACACCACTGACATCACTAGAATTCCCTTACATCATCGACCAAACCTCCGTTGATCTCATCGCCGATAAGTTTGTCGTAGAACGCCACGTATCTCTCCAATGTCGAAATGGGTTTCGGCATTTGTGAAGATCATTCGACCCACTGCTGGCCGTTTCTAATTACACCGTCCCTTCACTAGAAGTCTCTCACATCGGCGACCAACTTCCTAAAATTTAGCTCCAACAAGTCGGCAATGGTCTCCCACGCGTAGCTCCAACTCTAAAGTCAACAGGAATTCATTTTTTTAATTTTGAAATATATAATATTAGAATAAAGAAATTGATTGATGAGTAAATATAAAAGTAAATAGGTAAAATAAAATAAAAAAAATAAGTGTGTTTTTGACGATGTATTTTGAAGGAAAAATAAAAAGGCCGTTGGAACTTGGAAGTGCTCTAGGTATCTGATTCCCGTGCTGAAGTATGTTCTCCGTGTCGGTCGCAACGCTGAAATCCCATTGGCCATGTGGTTCCATAAAACCATTCGAAGTTAACTTTTGTTCTGTGCAAAAGTCTACTCTTGCTCCGATTCTGTTCATCTCTCTCTCCTCCCCACCTCTTTCTCTTCCAAATTAAACAGAGTTTGGCAACCTCCCCAAAAAAAACCATGATTTTTGTTGGTGGGCTGCCATTTTCCACTGACCCATCTTCTCAGGTACTTTCTTCACTCTGTCCTCTATTTTCACTCCTTTAATGCATTTTTTTGGCACAACTTTCTGCTTATTTGCAGAATGCTAACACCTGTTTACGATTTTCTTTTGTCTCTCTATCACTTCGTTTGGCTTTCCAGGAAAAAAAAAATCCGAAAGGGAAAGCTCTTATTTGTGTCTCTGTTGGGAACCGGACTAAGCGTCCATGACTTTGTTATTTCGGTTGTAAATTCTAGTTAGTTGTTACTCATCCTGTGCACTTGGGCTATGCCTATTGCCTTATTAATAGAATTTGCTGATGACCTATAAAAAAATGTCATCCTCTTTTTTTTCAGCTTTCATTCACAAAAGAAATACCATGTACAGATTACAATTACATGTCAGCATCCAATAATACTATTGGAAACAAATTCTGGACAAGAGTGCCTCCATTGTGCGGTATCATCGATCATCATGGCATGTCTTGCTAGCTAGTGAGCAGCCTCATTACCCTGTCTTCCAACATGCAGAACCCCATAATTTTGAAAGCGCTGAAGAAGAGACTGAATTTCTATTATCAAAGACCCATGTTTAGAGAAATTAGGTCCCCATGAATTGAGAGCTTCTATAACTGTCAAAGAGTACCCTTCTAGGATCAAACCTGAAAACCCCAAATGGAGAATCATTGGCAATCCCCTTAAAGCAGCCAAAGCTTCAATATCATCCACTTCAAATATTCTCACTTCCTTACGACTCATAGCAAAAACAACTGCACCATTATGATCCCTTAAAATGATTCTCACTCCTGCAGTATCTGAGTTTCTAAATAATGCCCATCAAAATTCGTTCACCTTACCACATGGTGGAGACTGCCATTGAAGTGACTCTCCTTCCTTACAATCAATCGATTATGTTTGATGATATTGTAATAATCCACATAACCAAGACAATTATTTAACAACATCCAGGATGGTACTATCAGAATTCTCAAATAGTCTAAGATTCCTATATGTCCAAACACCCCAAGAAATAGTAAGGAAAATAGGAACAAATGACATATCCACTCCCATTAGATTCCTTGGCAAAACATCCAAAGCATTATTAGAATCCAAGAACTTAAAACATTACTGCATCAAGAAGCCCATATCTTCCGAACACTTGTGCACTTAAACAAATGCATGGCTGCTGTCTTCAATTTGAAAATTACGTTGAGCACAAATTTCACTGGTTAAAATACCCCTTTGCAACAAAATAAGCTTTGTAGGGAGACTATTAGTACATGGCCTCCAAGCTAAGTTCTTCACTTTATTTGGTAGTTTCAGATTCCACAACTTCCTCCAAAAATCAGAAGTGCTTTGTGAATGTGAACTTTCAATCCTCCACCATGTTTAAACAACTCCAAAGCTAAATGATATCCTGATTTTACTGGATACATTACACTTTTATGAATACTCCAAACAAACTGGTCTACAAACCGCAAGTAAATAGGAATTCTAACAATCTGCTCACTTACAAATGGAGAAAATACAGCTCTTATCAAATCTATATTTCAGGTTCTTGATTATGGGTTAAGCAACTCATTTATAGTAGAGTCTTCAGTTAAAAACTGAGAGGATGGTTCAATACAAGGGATCAAATTTGCTGAAACCCATATATCCTTTCAAATGTTAATGGTTTCCCCTTCCCCAACTGCCATATACACCCATGTTTAAGTATGTTCTTCGATGCATAAATGCTTCTCCATACATATGAAGGCTTACACCCTAATTGTGAGTCCAAAAAATTTGTGTGGAAAATACATAACTTTAAAGAGCTTGAACAGCAAAGATTCAGAATTTTGTAACAATTTCCACCCTTGCTTTGCAAGTAAAGACATTAAATACCTCTAGATGACAAAAACCCATCCCACATGCATTTCAGAATCACACAACTTAGCCCAAGTTACCAAATGCATTTTACGTTTAGAGCCACACTGACCCACCAGGATCGAGCAAACATACTCTCCAAGTCCCTACAAAATGTCTTGGGCAATTGGAAACAACTCTTGGTATAAGTGGTCAAGGCTTGAACAATTGCGTTAATTAATATTTTTCTTTCAGCTTGTGAGAGCAGATTTTCTTTCCAACCTTGCAAGAAAAGTTACGACTTTGGCAAAGTTTAATGCTTGGCTACCTTATGGTTTTGTAGCATATTGTTTAATTTAGTGGTAAAAGAATCACCGTATGAGTTTAAAGTTCTAAGATTTTTCATCTGGAGAGGGTTAGCGGTCCATTCTCTTATCAGTTGTTTTACTGAAAACACTCTGATTTATCAGTTCAGAATAACATGATAATTTAAGGTCTTTGACATGAAGTTTGTGATCATATTTATTGAGATATTGCCGAGTAAAAAGAGTTTGAGATGCTAACTGTGCTAGGTTTTCTCTCTATTATCTTCTTCTTGGGTTTTGAATTTCAAAACTGGCTACAAAAGAATGTGTGTATACACGGTTGATTAAAATATTCCTGTGAACAATAGATGTCATATTCCATTTTTGTTACATTCTGTCTACAGAATGGAGGTGTTTGGTTTTCACCATTTATGATGTATAATAGAGCAAATATGACATTTGAAATACCCACATTTTCTTACTTATCGAAGGAGAAGGTGTTTTCATGTTATCTCATAAATGAAAGTTTCTTTAAGTAACTGTAGATCTGTATTTTTTTTTTATATAAGTACATGCTCGTGGGCTTTCTGTGTTATATTATGTGAGCAGGTAACGGACTTGTAAACTTGTGCTTATGAACAGGGAAGTGATACCCTCTCTGCTTTGATGGAACACCCCATTCTGGTATCTGTCTCCAATTCTCTCAAGGCCATCCCAGTGAGGAATTTTTCAGTTAAAGACGAATCTACCCAGGAGAGAGCAACTAAGACTAAATGGGTTTATGTGTTCCAAAGAGAATATGCAACCGTTGATCCTGCACTTGTCGATGTGTGTTTATTTCTTAATTTCTTGCATAATATACCCATAAAAAATCTCTGACAATATTCTTCTTACAAGTAAGAAAATTTATTGATCCTCATAATTAGGCATAGCCCAAGTACACGGGTAGTGTACAAGATAAAAACACCTAATTACAATCTACGAGCTAAAAAAAGCAGCATAAAAAGCATTAAAGTTAACCCCTTTAAATACAATAGCCTTACCACAAAGTAACAAAGTATGAAAAAAGAAATATCTAATCTGCCCCCAACGAACGATCTCTATTTTTAAAACAGCATCCATTCCTCTCATTCCATATGCACCACATAAGGCATAATGGCACCATCTTCCAAACAGTCGCTATTTGATGATTGCTCTATCCAACCTAATATTAATCTTGTCCCATAAAGCCTGCACCACATCACAATGGAGAAGAAGATGCTCGACCGATTCTCCATCCTATCACACGAGAAATAGTGGATTGGAAGCCTTTATATATATGTATGCCTAATTTTTTATGGGTTCTCTCGAGCTTCCATGTTAAGTTGGATTCATATATTTTTTTGGCAATATGAACTTCTTGACCCTGCTTAAAAGGGTTTGTATATACAATGTGTAATATGTTGAACATTCATGTACTTGAGAAATGGGTAGCATTTGCTTTAGAAACACTTATTAGCTCTATGTCATTCATACAGAATTACCTCAATTTTGGCAATTATGCACCTTAAAAGTTCTAGATGCGTAATCTGGACTGTCCGTTCCTTTCATTAATTTAATAGGAGAATCTTGGTAATTGGTTATTTTTGTTGTGTGCCATGTACTTACAATGTACGGGAACAACTATTTTCTTTGGATACCAGCTTTGTCACCATGTTGGTGAGTCACATGCCCTGATGTCCCCAAAGTCTAAGGTTCAATGAATGATAGAACAAAGAAGAAGAAAAATAGATTAGATGGATGGCAATGATATACTGATAGATGTATCAAAACTAGGTGATTGGCCACCTCTTTCTGTTATGCAAATTGAAATTTGACTCTTTTTCATGCCTATCGTTGTACATCATATAGTCTCTGGCAACTCTTGTAGTTATCTGAGATTCTGAGTTCTGTGTACTGGCGACCACAGCATGTTTAAAATGGTGGGAAATAATGGCTTCTTTTCATGTGAAGCTTTGGTGCTATTTTCAGTTCTGTAAGAATATTGTGCATGCAGGGCAATATGATCCTCTTTTGGAACTGCAAACAACAATATTTTTCAGTACTTTATTGTGAGACTATCATACCACTACTGTTGCCATTTTTTTTTTATTGGCACCAGATGTCCGAGAACAAAATCCTGAAAATCCGGGGGTGCACATGCCCTCGGCAAGGAATTTACCGCAAGTGCACATAAGGTAGTTTAAGGGGAAGTTCCCCCAATGCATTGGCCCCTAGAAATTATCTACACCCAAGAGGAATTGAACCTTGGACCTGAAGGGAGCTTTCCACCAAGACCAAGGCCCTTACCACTTTAGCCAACCCTTGGGGCTTGTAATGTTGCCGGAATGTTGTTTTCATTTGTCCTCCTCTCTCCAAACCCCACTTTCTTTGGAGTTAACAGGAAGAATTTTTTTCCCTTAAAAACAAAAGAAATCTCTCTGTTACCAAGTTCTCAAGAGACCCCAATTTTAAATTTTAGATATTAATATGGAAATATTTGTGAATGGGATTCACAATTTTCTGACCTTAAATGTTGTCTTATGGTGAAAAAAAGCAATGCAGTGCCAGATAGCATTCACATTTTTACTCTGCATCTAGACTTTTTTCTGCTGACTTCTTTTTAATTAACATTATTACTTTTTTCCCTGTCAACATGGAAAGTTTGTTGGCACCGATGAAGCAACAACCTGTGTGGGTCTTGTTATTCGCAACAGGAAAAATGGAATGTAAGAGTCGATATATCAGGGATATTGGTTTTATTAATATGTTTTATGACCATTGTTATAATTTTCAGTGTTTGGTATTCCGTCTTTCAAATGTTTTTTTTCCTTGTATGCAGAACCTCAGTTGCTCATATGGATTCTCCAGATATTGTAGATATGGGCCTCTCCCAGATGTTATTGCTTCTTGTTGATCACAATTTGGAAGCTGAATTAGAGGTATTCTGCTCTATTTCCTTATAGTTTTATTTATAAATGATGGTTTCAGTGTTACACCTATTTACCTTGATTACTGCCACATGGATTGAAAACCCTGTCGGTGATTACATTATGCAGGTGCATCTAGTTGGTGGTTTTGAAGATGTTTCACCTAATGTCTGGCTTGGGATCCTCATCTTTGTTATTGAATTTTCAGAGATGTCATTATCAACTCAAATATAACTGAAGTTGAATGTATTGAACTTTCTTTGCAGTTTCGCAAGTCTTGCACTAGATCAGAAAGCGATGCAAAGTTGGAGGGTTATTCCTATCCTTTGTGTGCCAAAATTTTTGAAACTTTGTGCACAAGACGGGAGAAGTTTCATATTCAGACTGCCTTTATTCTTGGGCATAACACCAGGAGGGATTCTGAAGGGAATGCATTCCCCATTTTCAATGGTTTAGCGGTCAGCTTACACTTTATGATCCTTTGTCTTGGCTATTGTCTGGGTTGTGCATATATAAATAGATTGAAGATCTGCTTGGTGGGAAAAAAAATTTTCTTTCATGCTCTGAATTTTAACTTGTATTAGCAAAGTACTAGTTGTATTCTGCTGCAAAGAAGGTGGTACCGGAAACACATTATTGACCTGCCCTTAAATCTAAACAGTCTTAGCTTGAATCTCGTATGGCAAGTTCTCATGATCACTAAACGAGTTACATGTGTGAGACAGTTTTTAACATGGACTTAATGGCATGATGAAGACATGTAATCACTAACCGATACGTGTGTTCTCATGGTTTTATGCCAACGTGTTGCAGCCCTTGTGTTGTTATGTATGGATGCAGTTGAACCTTTTAGCATGATTCTAAAACAGAGGCTCTTGTTTTTTTTTCAGGTAGAAACTTCCACTGGATCAGTTATACCTGCCTGTTTTGATGGAGCAAGATGTCCGGATGAAATTGTCAGGAGAATTCGAGTAACTGCATCCTATGAGGATTGCAGTTGGAATGGCAAGTTACTGGATACATATGATACTCGAACTGATCAATTCAGAATCGCTTCCTGTTGCTGGTAAAATTGTCCAATGATGGTTTACAACCACAACTTATCTCCACACTTTTGAAAAGAAATTAAATAGCCCTCGGTTTGGAGTCAGCTTAGCATTTGTTGATGTAGTTCATTGCTCGTTTTGTCCAATTTCTGTTGATGCTCTGTGCTCTTCTTTCTGGTGATATAGGACCTCTCGGCAAAGACGTATTGCTTTGACACTACGACGTCTAACTGATTCTGAAATCCTAGGCACATGTTCTACCTCACCTTCTGCTGAGGGCCCAGATTTTGTGGATAATTTAAGAAGGTACTTTGACTAAGTTAAAGCGTGCATTTTATAGGTTGTGTGATCTTGTGAACTATACAGTGTGCATGCTGGATGCCAAGATACCATTCCATATGAAATAAACTATTGACTGGGTACTTGAGGAAAGGAAAAGGAAAAATATAAATATTGTAGTACGTGGTTTGTTTATTTATTTATATTATTTGTGCTTGATTTTACGTACCAGGCAGTGTGAATATCTGATTAAATACCCAGATTGGAAAGAAACCTTCCCTTTGAAGCAATCACGTGTATTCGAAAGGACCAGCGACGGAGAGTGGAAAAGGTGCTGATTACAGTTAGGAGGTTCTTAGCACAAAGGTCAATGTTTGAAGCTACTACTATTATTGTTATTTCAAATGGATGGTATTGGCTGAAATCTGTTATCTGGTGTCATAAACCCTAGGTTTTAAGGGATGTTTGCTGTAATTTTTCCAATGGAAGACTATGTTTGGAAGAAAGGAATTGAAGGGAAAGGAAAGGGAAATAATACCAAGAACAAGTTACCTGACTATTGAGTTACTCAGCATCTCCCTCCAACTACTGTGATCGGGCTAGTAGCCTAGTACAACTAATTGTCTAACTACACAACTCAGCAATTCTGACCCATGAAGATTCATTCTTGGAAATCCAATATACCCCCTCAAATTTATTTATAATTCTATGTATATAGAAATACCCCCAAGAAAAATGTATCATCTCCTAATTTCTATATGCTCTCTAGATTTTTATAAAATTTGAATATAAATAAAAATGCCTCTTTTTTGTTATCCAAAAAAAAAAATATGCTTCTCTTTCGAATATTATATTTTTTCTTAAGCCTCATTTGTTTTTACAATTCTTCTCAATTCATCTCATTTAATTATTATAATTTTTTTAAATTTTCATATAGAATAAAATAAACAATCTAACTTTTCAAATCATAAAATGAATATAATATTAAAATATATATTCTAAAAATATTTTATATAACTTTTAGTTTAGATCTAAATTTAACTTATCAGTCATCTCATCTAATTTTATCTGTAAAAATAGAGGAGCTTTAGTCTCAAAATTTTGTATAATTTTTGTATGTTATCTATTTTTAAGGATGTGACTCCTCCAAAGTTAAAAAAAAATAAGTTTGGGATAAATAATAAACTATTATAAAACTAAAAATGAAACTACTACTATTGTAAAAGAGAGATATAAAAGAAACTTTTAAGAACTCTCAAGAACTGAAACTTTTTTCATTCTATATATTTTCTTATGAATTTCATAACAACTGAAACCTATATTTATAGACTTTGAAATTACTATGCAAATCACTATACAAGTCACTATACAAGATTTAGAATAATAGTAGTAAGGTCATTCACATAATTTTGATGGATGGTGGGACAGAGGGCGGCAGCCGTCCCTTCAATCTCGTTCATTACACTCCTCCTTGAATGACCACCCATAAAGAATCTGCCTCGTTAAAATCTTGCAAAAAAAAAACCCAGTGGGAAGAAAAACCAATAGTAAAAGAAAAAGAGTACAATCTTCTTATGTATCCACAAGTGCTATAAAATTGCCTCATTAAAACCTTGTAAAGGAAAACCCAGTAGGACAAAACCTTAACGAAAGAAAAAGAGTACAATCAACACAAGTTTTCAGGACATTTACTCCCACTGAAAAGTACATATTAATAATTTTTTGAGTTTTCATATTCCAATATTTTGCACAATCTTCTTGAATATTGCAGTTGGTAATACCTTCATGAATAAATCTACCAGATTATCACTTGATCGTATATTTGATATATCCTCCTCTGATATAAGCAGTATTATCTTCATATAAAATTGTTGGTCTATTATTGATCATAAAAAACTACACGTTTCTTGAATATATTGAATTATTGATTTCAGCCAAATATACTCTCTACTTGTTTCATGAATTATAATAATTTCTGAGTGATTTGAAGATTTGACAGATACATGCAATTCCATATCCTCATCCGATATTATCCTCTTTGGCACTTTAGGACCTTATGGGTTTAAAATGTGTCAAATAAGATAGAGGGAACCCCACATATAAGGCGCTTGACAAACTTAGTAGAAATTTGAGACCTGCAGTAATACTTAAACTCTCCTTAAGAATATGCGTCAGTTTTTCAAGTAATAAACAAACATGATTTCAGCATATATAACAGGTTAAGAATTCAAACATGATTTTCATCTAAATAATGTATTAGAGAGAACATAATAATATTTTTATCTAAAATTTTCTCCCCCTCATTCGGCGCTATTAGGGAGAATTTGTTTATATACGGTGAAAATAGCATTGGAAACCATCTATGTATGATAAAAGCTGTAAAAACTTGAGATCTAATATTATCGATTCGGCAGAAAATCAAATCCGCTTGACATTATTGGCAAACGAGATCTTGAAGAGATTTGAAAGTTTCGGGTTATTATTTAAATATAACCAGTTTTATCATAGGTTTACTCCAATAAAAAGATCTCACATTCTTCATAGATTCAGTTGTTGTTCATTCAGAACGACATTATGTCTGATAGAAATTCTAATGTCCCAAATTTGAACCATGAACCTTTTATACCTCAACCACTCATATTTTCTCCTGAAACTGGAAACACCATCATAGGAGTAGAGATATATCTTTTTAGTAAATCTGATCATGAAATTGTTGCAGTATCAAGAACTCTTAGTACTCAATATGTTGTCTCTCTTACAACCATGTTTCAAAGGCTACTGGCGAGAACGAGTGAGATTGATTATCTTAAAAATCAAATATCTGAGTTGTATCAAACGCTTGTAACTAAATATGGAAAAAATAAAAATTTAAGACAAGAAAACAATGAACTAAAAAAATTTGTAAACTGGTATTCTCGTGACCTGAAAACATGAGTAGAAGAGCTAGAACGAGAAAGAGCTCAAATACAAAGTCAATAACAGCAGCTAACGGCAAAAGTTCAGCGTTTACAAGAAAATAGGGATAGCTGTAATTAATCTCATTGATTTTGAAATTATGCATTCAGCATATCTTGTAAAGTAAGATTTAAAGAGATGATGGTTTGTATTGTTCTTATTTCGATTTCTATAAAAACCGTCTTTAGCTTCATATAATTCACATCAAATCTTCTTCTCATATCTATAATTCATCTATATTTACATTCTTATTCTACAAATTCTCAATGGCTCATCAATTTCCTTCAATATTTTTCACGATTAACATATGAGGTATCATTCACCTCAATTACAAGTTGTTCCTGCATCTTCCGCAAGTGCCATGTTGCAGCAAACAAATGATCTGACTAATAAGTCAGATCGTGAAGCCGTTTATGAGCTGGTGACTCCTGGCACCCGATACTCCTCCTCTATTGTCGGGTTTTATAACCAATTATAATCCAAAAATTATGAGATTGAGGAACTTAACGAGAAGGTTTCCGTATTTCAACGACTTGTTAGAGTCTGACAAAAAACTTGCAAACTTAAAGTAAGAAAATAAAAATTTAAAATCATTATTTACCTCTTCATTTCAACTACCTAATCTTTTAGATAAGGATGACATGTTGCTTTATAAAGAGCAAATACATTTAAGAGATGAGGCTAGAAGTCTCAAATTCTTGTAACTCATCTATCAATTAAATAATAAGATCTTTCATTTTCAAATACATTCCTTGAATTTATAGCAGCCCTTGTGATCTCTTCAGATGTTCTAATAAGGTAAATCATCAACGTAAACTGTAATAATGAAAAATTCGGATTCTGATAAAACACATGGGCATATAGGATTATTCTCAAATCCTTCTTTCAATAGATACTCGTTGATTTAATTATACCTCATGCGTCCGAATTGTTTTAACCCATATAAAGATATTTGAAACTTTATAAAGTACATACTCCTAAATGTACTTAGATTAGATGTTTCAAGTATTGTATATATTTATATATGTAATGATCTAATATGCATTGACCACATTCATCAACTGCATATCTAATCCTTTTGTAATAACCAAATCGATTAAAAATATAAATGTGATTGCATTCATAATAAGGAAATATGTTTCTTCATAACTACTCTCAGGTTTCTACAGGAAACCTTATACGACAAATCGTGTTTTATACCGCACAATTTCATTTTTTAATTACGTTTTCGTATAAATACTCATTTATATCTTATAGGCATTACACCCTTTGCTGTTTGGATAACAGGTCCAAATACTTCTCGCTTTGCTAGCGAATTTAATTCAGCTTTAATAGCTGCTTTCCATTTTGGCCAATCATTTATACGTCGACATTATTCAACGGTTCTTAACTCACTTTTTTCATTACTTCTGGTAATGTCAAGTGTTATTATATATGTTGTCGACAATAATTTTATTTCTATCTATAAATTTTCCAGTACTCATTAAATATATTGAGATCTCATTGTTCCTCTCTAGGAGAAAATATTTCATGAAACACCTATACATGAGATTCCTCTTCAGGAGGTTTGTACTCTTCAAGAGTTTTCTCTTCAAGAGTCTTCTCTTCAGGAGTTATACTCTTCAGGAATTACCTCTTCAGAATGATTATATTTTATACAGAAAGTACGGTCTCTTCAGAAGCACCGATTTTTTTTATCTTTTGCACCAATAGGTCTTCAACGCTTCAGACGTATCTTAGACTCATCTATTGCTGTTTTAACAACTCGTCCTTCAGAGATTTCAATTCTTGTTTAAGCATTAACAGTAATAATATATAATTTTATAATACTTTTAGTGTCAATAAATACATTCTATAACTGATTTGCAACACTTTACAAGTAGATAATCTTCTGAACTTCTAGTTCACATTCATTTATAAGAAGATCAAATTTAGACAGGGTTTTATTATTTCAAGTAATTTCTTGTCGTACTTCAGACACTAACTTTTTGTTATTTCAAAATATGATAAAGTTTTATTATAATGTATAAAAGTTTAGTATAAGTAAATCAAGTGCTTGGCCGTATAACATGTACATGATTATTGTTTAGTCATACCACATTTATGACAAATATCTTCATTATTGTATGAAAAATTATTCTGAGAGCTTTTACCCTTTTCTGAGTTGGATCACTTCTGGTGATACGGTATCTTATTATCCTTTTTAATATTGTCGCTTCTGAGACCAACATTTTTATAATTTCTCTTACCACGTCTATACCACTGATTCTTTCGAAAGGATGCACCATTCACTTCTGGGAATGATGTAAATCTAGTATCATTCAATTCAGAAAATGATATTGAACCAGTAGGGTGTGACTAGTGGTTTTTCAATAAGAGCTCATTGTTTTGCTCAACTATTAGAATACATGATATAAGTTCAGAATATTTCATGAACTTTTTCTCTCGATACTGCTGCTGCAGAAGCACATTCGAGACATAAAATGTAGTATAAGTCTTATCTAGCATATCAGTATCGGTGATTTTCGCACTGCATAATTTTAATATTGAGCTGATTTTAAAAAGTGCAGAATATTCGATACCACTTTTAAAATTTTACAATTTTAGATGCAATAAGTCATAATAATCTTTTAAGAAGATTCCATCTTTTGTTACTCATATCTCTCCCTTAATTTATTTCACACAATAAGATGATTTTTCACCATGAGATACACAACACGGTCCTTCAAGAACACATGATTTTCTTCTATAATTGTATCTCCCAAGTTCATCATCATATCCAAATGGGTCTCATCAAGGATCCTGGATAAATAACTTTTTTTAGAAATGTCAATAATAATAAATCTCAATATTTGACATTATATATATAAATCACAAAAATAAATATATGATTTAAGAAATATATTCACATAATTATGAGAATAAAGGTAGAATTTTATCAAGTAATATTCAGTAATATTACTTTTAATATTTATTTCGAGTACTGCAAATAATATATTGAAAAACTTACTTGAAGTAGAAGACCACTAATTTCAGTATCGTTAGAACCACGTGTTGATAACATATTATAAAATTAAAAATAAAAGTACTACTATTATAAGAGAGAAATATAAAAGGAACTCTTAAAAAATTTCAAGAACTGAAACTTTATTCTTTCTATATGTTTTCTTATGAATTTCATAACAACTGAAACCCATATTTATAGACCTTGAAATTACTATGCAAGTCACTATACAAGTCACTATGCAAAATTTAAAATAATAATAGTGGAGTCATTCACATAATTTTAATGGTGAGACAGGGGGCGGCAACCGTTCCTCCAATCTCGTTCATTACATAAACTTATTAATATGCATCCTAAAGTTTTGTATTATAGAATATTAGGCTTCTTATGTATATATAAGAAAAATTATTTGAGGTTGATGATCTATATAAAAAATAATTGAGAGGTTTTATTCTTTAAACTTCACTAAGCAGGAAAACAATTTATTTAAGATCTTAATTGTTGTATTATATACTTAATGTGATACAAAAACATATAGATTTTACAAGAAATTTGATGAATTGGATTACACACTAGAATAAAAAATGACCTTATAAAAGACTACTTGATAGTTTTTAAGAATAAAATAAATTATAAACATAATAATGAATGAATATTATTCGATTAAAGCATTGTCAGCATAAATCTGAAATAAATAGTTAAGTTGATTTTTTAACTTTCGTTTATATGAATATGTAATAAATTCTCAATATTTAATTTTATATATAGTTATTTTATTATGATTTTTGTGAAATTAATATTAGAATTTATCTTTGTTATTGTAGGAAAACGATAAGGTAGAAAAACTAACCCATCTGATTGTTAGTTCATATGCTGTAAGAGCCGTTCGCTTTGGCCGTTTTTAGTTTTCTAAAATTGAAAATGTAGATATATGCGATATAATTTATTTTTTCCAATGTTTTATTTCTATTTTGGTTTATGTTTTAGTTTAATTAAAAAACACACACATATACACATACTTAGATCCGGTTTGCTTATAAGGATGAAATCAAAAATTTAAAATACATCTTAAATTTATCATTACACTTTTTCAAATCCTCATACAAAATATAATAAAAAATTCTAATTTTTTTCAAATTCTCAAATACCTTTTTCAAATTCTAAAAAATTAATATTAAAAAAATATTTTACAAAAATATATTTTTTTAATTTTTATCTTATCTCATTTCTGAAAACAAATCAGGCCTCTGTCAAAGAATAAAATATTTTATTCTTTTTTAACTTTTTTTAAGTTAAATCTCTAGAACATTTGGTTCGTGAAGTGTCTTTTCCTCCGTCATAAGACGGATAGGGATTGATTTTTACTCCGTATTAAATAGAATTGTATTATCTCTCAGATAGTAATTTGGAGAGGTTTACAATATGGTTTAGTAATATTTAGTGTACTAAAAAATTATAAATATTTTTACTTCTAAATCGACTTATAATGTATATTTAAAATTCAATTATAATATCTATTATTAATAAATACAATTTACTGTTCAAATCCAATACATTTTAAGAAGAGAAATCCTGGGAGTCGGTCCAACCGATGACCGACCCCCCTTAGGAAAAGCAGTCATCGCCTTCGTCAGTGGCTGTGTGCGACACCATCCATGCAATAGGGACCGACACTATCCGACAACCTCATCCATGCGACGGTGACCCCCGGCGACCTTGATAGAGACCTCGGTCTTGTCCCAATCACCTAAGGGTTCCTCCTTGCAAGATTTATTCCCTCCTATGACTGAATCAGACTCTAATGCTTGGTAAGGATAATATGGATGAGGGAAAAGATTAAGTGAAACTAGGATTTAGTAGAGCTAGAGGTGAATGAGAGGTTAATTGGCTAGATTTGGAATAATGTGATTCACAGCTAAGGGTAATTTGGAATACACGGCTAGGATAGCTTGTATTTAGGCTAGATGATATTTGGTTAAGGCATGTGATGGCCAAATATGGCTTAGTTTTTCTAGGGTTCGGCCAAGGCAATTAGGGTTAGGGATTTAGGGTTTTGAGTGGTTTTAGATAAATCCTAAAAAATAGGAGTATGGCTTATAGCCAAGTGAGGTGGGCGGCAACACTAGGATTATGGTGGTCGAATATGTGTGATGTGGATGTGGGTTTTGATTGGTTCAATACTTCAATTGAAAACCAATCAAATGAGGGAATGATGTGGCAATTTAATGAGATGGCAAGTGAAGTTTTGGTTAGGACTAAGTGGATGTTAGCCGAATGAGATAAAGTAGGAGAATTGGTTTGATTTGAATTTGAATTAATTTGAATTCAAATTGAATTAAATGGCCGGTCATGCAAGAGCTAGGGGGCACGAAATTGGCTTGATTTGGATGAGGGATGAGGTGGATTTAAGTGAGAAAATATAGGAGTGAGAGATGATAAGTAGCCGGCTAGGTTAAAGGGAAAAAGTGGCAAATGTGTTGGCTAGGGTTGCATGGCCTATGACCGAATGCCTCTAGGGTTTATGGGACTTGTTGCCGTGGGCTTCTTGGGGGTAAGAGAACACAAAAATGATCAATTGAACAACTAAATGAGGATTGAACAAAAGACCATAGAAGAACACACAACACCGTTCACGGCACCAAGGGGTTCGGCAATGCTCTTCCTTCAACACTTCTCTTTTCTTCAATCACTCACACACACTCACTCTTTTTAGCAATCCGAATCTCCCAATGGATGAGGGTTTCGAATTCCTCTAGGGAACACACACACAAGTTCTCAAATTTACAAGTGGTGTGGAATTGGCCTCACCAACACAAACACACACAACAATCAAACAATCAACTCAAGAACACCAAAACATCAAATCATTCAACAAGAACACACACTCCTCCCGAACACTATTTATAAATAACATCAAGATTTTTATAAATAAAATGAAAACAAATAAAGGATAGATGTAGATCACTGATTCACGAATTGTACGGATGAACCTCTTCCAAAGGGATTCACGAATTGCACTCTAGGGAAGCCCAAGTGCTAATCACCGAATCCAAACCAGAATAAGTAGCCGGCCTAACTCTTTCTCAAGAGCAAAATCTAATTCTCAAATGTCCAAAGCTTCCCAAAATGAAACCTAGAAAACTTACTTATAGTGTCTTACAACTTGGAAACTCCCATTAGGTCTCTAATTAAAAAGAACTAATTACTAAAATGTCCAAAGCAATAAAATAATGAAATAACATAAAAATAAATGGATAGGTGGCGCCAATGTATGGGTGGCCGTGGGGTGCTAGTGGCCCAAGGTGGGCTGGCGTGCTGTTACCTCCATGGTTGGGTTTGTCTCGTGCTGTCTCGTTGTATGGCGTCTAGTGATACACAGGGCATGACTCTGTGCAGGGCTAACTGATGGTGCTCATGACAGTGTGTCATGCATGGTCTTAGTGGTAGGCACAGGGTCAAGCCATGTCGCTCTGATGCTGCCCAATCAAAGTGCTCGGGCGATGGTCCTACATGACCCAGGCTGGGTGCCGGGGTTGTGTGCATGTATAGCCCAAGCTGACGGTCTGGGCACAGGCTGCATGGTGCGGCCTGCTGCCGCACGCTGGATGGCATGCATGGTATGCATACTACTGACCTGCTCTACAAGGTGCGAGCTGGTGCCGCGCGCTGAATGACGTGTCTGTGAAGACACGCCACTAACCTCGCTGAGTGGGACTGCGGTGTGCAGTGATGCGCGCATAGTGGAGCGCAGATGCACACGCACGCGTGCGCGTGCGCGCAGGTGAATGGACTGTGGGGCACGCATTTGCGCACGCCGAGCTGTGCGCATGCACTGTGCATGGCCAATAGTCTCGCTGGGCACCTGCTGCGTGTCAAGGTCTAAGTCAAGGCAAGCCTGCAGGCTAGTCAGGGAACTGTCTTAGCCCTCCAAGGCCTGAGTCAAGGCTCAACCCTGGGTGACTATCTTAAGGAATCTGACAGACCTTCTACCTTCTCCTGGCAATCTTAAATCCAAAGTGGACCCGTTTCCGGAAGAAACTGATTCCGATGACATGGGCAGTATCACACACCATTACTGACGACGGCTATGTTTAGCTGAGAGTCAAATACTCCCTTAAAATTATTTTCATTTTATTTTTTATAATATTTTTTATTATGTTTTTATTTTTTATTCTGTTTTTTATATTATATTTTATATTATATTTTTTTTATTTTATTATATTTTAAAAAAAAATTATTTTATTTTTCTTTAAACTATTTTTACTCTATGATCCAAGGCCACTTTTTGAATACACAAATATTCAAACATCCACTTAGAATTGTTATTTCATATAGTTGACATTGACATTAGTTTGGACGTGACTCGAGTTCTGGGCCATTGGGCCAGATCGAGGACAAGGCAGCCTAGAATTTTGCAGGGTCTCTGAGAAGTCATTCCATTAGAGAAGGTGGGCTCTAAATTAGAATCGGCCGGAGATTCAGATATTACTCCTTTGATGGAGTTTAGTTTATTATTTATATAGGATTCGGGTCCTGAGTCTGACCAGTGACCACCCCATCCCCCGTAGCCCGTAGTCGTGTAACCAAATTAAACCACGGTGATAAAAGAAAAGGGTATTAGAAGAAAGACAGGCCCAGGAATTGAGATGAATACACGGGGATGCAATGGTAATTAGGCACGACGAAGCCCAGTTACGTGGTCGCTCGAGATCCAGATAGATTATCATAGATCAAAACACAGGAGAAAAAAATAAAAACGCAATGGTGACTCGTGAGAATGTTTGCGAGACTCGGCCCCCAAACCGGCAACTCCCTCTTAATAAAAACCTTTCCGATAAACAAATAGAAAATGGAAGGGAAGGGAAAAAACGAAAGACATACGCTACGACGAAACTCGAAACTCGAAAGCTTATGTTATTATTTAACCAAATCAAGCCAGCCCTAGCTTTTATCCTCTTACTTCAATGAATAATCTGTACTAAATTTGAGTAATCGCAATCGGAATCATCAACCAGCCAACATCCACCTCATGTTGGCCATTCCACATAACCAAACCTGGGGATCCTGGGAGGAACTCTTGCTAGCATGCGCCGTCAAGCGCCATGGTCTCACCGACTGGGACTCCGTTTCCCTGGAGCTCCAGAACAAGACCTCTCTCCCTCACCTCTTCACCACCCCTACCAACTGTCAACTCAAATACCACGAACTCCTCCACCGTTTCAACCCCCCTAACCACTACCTTTCCCCACCCTTACCCAACGGAACCGCCGATCTTGATCATACTATTCCCTGGCTTGACGAGTTGAGGAAAATCCGCGTTTCCGATCTTAAGCAAGAGGTCCAACGTTACGACGTTTCCATCCTGTAAATCTTCTTTTCCTCTTCTTCTCCTCCTCTATCTCTCTCTTCTTCTTATTTTATTTTTTTGAGATTTTCAAAATTTCTAATTTCGGATCTGAGATTTATTTTGGTTATTCCTGACCTGAGGAAGGTCCTTGGAGTTGAAGGTGAAAAGGTTGGAGGAAGAGCGGGAGCGGGAGCTGAGCTTTAAAGATAATAGAATTAGTCGCCAAGAAAAACCAGATCTGGAGGACGGGGAAGAGAGATCAGAAAACGACAAAAAGGACGAACCGGAAAGAACCGGAGACGACTCGGACCGAGACAATCGTTCCGTTAACGAGTCCAACACTACCTGTTCTAAAGGAAAAGATGGTAAAGAAAGCGAAAGAATGGAACATGAAGCGTTTAACATCAGTTCGCATAGAGCGGATCCAGGATTTAGCGGTTCAAAACCGGTTGTCGAGCATTCGGACGACGGAAGCTCGGATACCGTTGGGAAAAACGAGTCAGAGTACGTACAGCTGACTCATGAGAGGAAAGGTGGCAACTCGTCAGACTTACCGACTGAGTCGGCGGCTCAGTCGAATGGAGGGAGGACGAGGGCGAGCAGCGAAGTGCAGAGCTCCGCGAGTTTGACTCGTAAGAGGAAGAGGAAGAGAAGCCAGAGAAAGGAGATTGCGAGCGGCCAGGAGCCGTCGGAGATCATGGAACTCACCGCAAAATCGCAGCCGTTGGTTAGGATTTTGGATAAAATCAGAGGGCATAATAACAGCTCATTGTTCGAGCGCCGGCTTGAAAGCCAGGTATTGGTCCATTTCTGCTCAATGGGGGCGTATTTAAAATTCCACGCTTTATTATATATCATTGTTATTTTTTTTTAATAAGTTTTTTAGAAAAATTAAGGGCTGATTTAACATACAATCTTATTTTATCTTAAATTTATTATTATATATTTTTTTAATTTTTTTATATAAAATAAAATAAATATTTTAATTTTTTTAATTTTAAAATAAAATTAATATTAAAAAATATTTTATAATAATTATTTTTTTCAACTTTTATATATCCTTTTTCCAATTTTGTTTGGATAGATTGACTACTAAAAGCAGATTAGTTGAAATTAGAGTGTTTTGAGATAAATTTGTTTTGAGATAAATTTTAGGTAATTGTTTTCAAAATCTAAATTTTCAATTTAAACATATAATTTTAATTTTAATAGATTTCTTGAATCATTCTAGTAATTAGAGGATTGAAGGAGAAGGTAATTGTCGCATGTGACCCAATTTAATTTATGAAAAAGTAGTTCTCACGTATAAACAGTCGGATAGGATTTCTATAGAACGCCAAACCATTTTAGTTCTTATTTTGTTTTGACTAGCATATCACATGAAATTATTTAAGTTGATATAGTTATAGATTCAGTAGGACTTTTTTAATTTTTGGTAATTTAATAATAACGCTGAACTTGGGCAAGTGCAATTGATAATTTATTATTTTGGGGCCACATGATAGTTTGGTCGGGATAAATCAATGGTGGTTCTTCATAGCCTCAAAAACACACACACACTGTAACACGCGCACTTGAGGACGGACTTGTTCAGTCGTGAACCCAAAGAAAAACAAGCACGCGCAGGAGTTTTCGGACACTAGTGTTCAAACCCCACTGTATAATCCCGAGCAGTCTTTTTTTTCATGTGTTAGAGTTCGGTCCGATCGAATTTTATGTGTTTTGCAACTCCCGCCATCGCAAGTGGCGGTGGGCTACACCGCCCACCCCATCGGGACCCAGGGTTCGAAACGAATTTAAGGTTGGACGGGCACATCGGAAGTTGCCGGGATTCGCCATCACAAAGATGGGATTGCCGGAACCTGCCGGTCCCGATGGGGTGGGCAGTGTTGCCCACTGCCATCGGCGGCGACGGCGGTGGCTGGGTGAAGCCAAAAACTCTTATTAAATCATTTTCATTTTTTTATTATATTTTTTATTATATTATTTTATTTTATTTTTTATTGTGTTTTCTAAATTTTTTTTTTTGTATTTTTTATTGTATTTTTATAACAATTATGAGGTTTGGGGGAGTGGGCTTCAAAACGCTAGGGTGCAGCCCGATTGCACCTCAGCGTCTCCCAAAAATAAAAAATAGAATTTGTTTAGTTTGTCTATTGTTTATATGCGTTGGTAAGTTTAGAAAACATAACTTTCAAATTTGACTAGTCAAACAAAATTACTAACGCACGTGTCATAGCTCATAGGTAGTTCAAATAAAAATAAAGGTTCGAGCACTCTAATTAGATTGATTAAATTTTTTTTAAAAAGTATAAGTTTGTATATATTTTTAAAAAAATATCATATTTGATTAAAAATGAGAAGAAGAAAATAAAAGAAGAGAATAAAAGTACTTTTTATCTTCAAAAATAAATAATAACCCTTTAAATTTGAACAAATTTATAACTTTTCTATTCACTTTTAAATACAAAAAGTATTTTTCTTTTCTTTTCTCATTTTCTTCTCCTTATTTTTAATTAAATATGACAATTTTTTTATAGGTGTGTAAACTTATATATTTTTCTAAAAATATATGGTCAATCCAAATGAAAGTAATACCATATGCATATGTCAGCTACTAATATAGGCCAGCGCAAAGTCGTAGGTGGTTCAAATAAGAAGTCGTTTATATTAATAAAAGCTCAATTAGGTAGGTGTTTTCATTTTTCAAGTTTCTGATGATGTAGTTTTTCCAAGAAACTTTCGCATGGCTCTGCTGCTATGGACCTTCTTCCGTAAATTTCCGCATTTATTTGACCGCATTTATGAGAGCGAAGTAAGTTTAAAATAAAATTAAAAAAAAAAAAAACTCACCTTGGTAGCGGGATTTCTGGACAATTTCCCATACTTGCGCTAGTGATTTTGTTTGAAAAGAATTTTCTGCTATGTTTATGTTGACTGTACTTAATTAGTAAACATATAGGCTTTGATTTTTCCAGGAAAAAAATTCTAGTGGTCTTGTGCAAAAGGGGACAATTAGCCATGCACTTGTTAGGTTTAGCTTCAGCCCTGCATCTAAAATGGCACGAAAATCACTGGTCTTTTGTGTATATATCATTTTCCTCAGAAGTACTTGCGAGATTCATAGTCTCATAGATACTTGTGAGATCTTACCTATTAGTTAAAAAGAAAAGAGGGAGGAAACCGATCGTGGTTAATGTCTTCTTGGGTTAACATTGATGTCTGATTATAACGTTGATCTTTGCCCAATACTGTGCAGGAAACGGACAAGTACAATAATGTGGTAAGGCAGCACGTGGATTTGGAAACGGTAGAAAGCAGGCTCCACAAGGGCAACTATTCCACGTGCACCCTCGCATTCTACCGAGATCTCCTGCTCCTCTTCAACAACGCTACCCTTTTCTTCCCCAAGTCCTCCGTTGAATCAATCGCAGCCCACCAGCTTCGCCATCTTGTGTTGAATGAAATCCCAAAACTTAGTGACTCCTTCCCAACACAAAATTCACCAACACCAAATACAGCAGCATTCCAACCTAAAGCTGAATCAGAAAGATCCAATTCATTGCTTGCAAAGCCCAACGCATCTGTTCCCATGATCGTTTGCCGTAAACGAAGCTCCATTTCAGCTAAAACAAGTTCCTCTGCCGCTACCGTTTATCAGAAAGAGAATCAAATAAGCGGTGAGAAGAAGCCAGCTCTTGATCCAAAGACACCATCCATTAAGCCCTCTACGGATGCTGCGGTGGAAGACATGATGAAAAGCAATGCCAAAGACAAGCCTGTAACCGGAGTCCGAAGCTTGAGAAGGAGCAACAAGAACCCAACAAACAATACTACTAGTAGTGCTTCCAGCAGGAGACAATTGAGCACGAGTCCCAACTCAAAAACTAGTCTAGCCAACCAAGTCGAGACTACTCCCAAAACTGACAAGAAGAAGAAAACGGAAGCATTGGCGTTGGAAAAGAAAAAAAGTGCGGCGGATTTCTTGAGAAGGATTAAGCGGAACTCTCCATCGGAAACGTTGAAGAGTGGTAGTAAGGAGCCGAAAACGAGGCACATTGGGAAGGGGCATAATAGGAATGAGAGGTTGCTGAGGCAAAGCAGTAATAAGAAACAACATGTGGAAGAGGAAGAGGAGGAGGAAACTAGCCCATCGAAGCGGAGTGTTGGTAGGCCGCCAAAAAAACTAGCCAAGTCTACTGCAGTTTCAGCAAAGCGTGGAAAGGAAAGTGGAGTAAAGGAAGTGGTGGCCTTAAAGCGGCCTAAAAAGCGTTCTAGGAGGTGAGGTAAAATTGACTTACCACTTCTAGTTGCTTCTGTATATTTTATGTACCTCAATATGTTAACTAAGAAAAAGGGTTTACACTACGATTTAGAAAGTTGTAGACCTACATTCTAGTTTTCCGTCTAAGATGATGGATCTTCTTCATCTGCCTGTTACTTTGTACCATTTGTCTTTCGCAAGGAAGCGTGTCCACTTATCATTTACGCCTTTGTTTATGGATTGCTACCATATTCTTTCGTGTTCAATTTAAAACAAATATCCCATTCGTGCATAACAAAGCTTGATGTTAATATATTATTAATCATGGGCAAGCCTAATAATTCATTAGAAGCAATGAAATGTCTTTTCCTTAGTCGCTTGCCATACGCGACATAACAATTGATTTGGGCGAAGGAAATGTATGTCTTTCTTGGTGGATCGATGCATCAAGCCCAAGTTCGCCAAACAAAAATAATGGAAGGTAAATGATCTTGAATGGATTGTAGCCGAGGTGATAGTCAAGATCACTCATAACTCTCAGTCCTAACTCCAGTAGGACGGAAAAAGGAATCAAACCACTTACAATGAACCAACAAAATTCTTTAATGGCGTCGAGGATATTGCTCAGGACGAAACCCATCCTCAAAAGTTGGGAACTTAAAAATTAACACCCACTCCTCCGCTCCTTCCCAATTTCCTAAAAGAGCATTTTAATCGAAACAGTTTGATCTCGATGATTTTAAATTTAAACAAAGTTGCACACTTTTGTTTAACACCAGAATCATCGAACAAAGCTGAGCTTTGAACCAGGCCCAATAATCTAAGATCACGGTCCATTTGCAATTGTATACTGGTGACTTCATCGTAAAGATCGTACGGAGTGGTAGGCCGTCCAACGTTATTCCGCTTCAAGCGTCCCAACTAACATTCACATTCGTCCCCTGGAATTTGTCTCGCAACTGTCAATAAGCTTCTGATGAAATTCAAAAGGACGCTACCCACAATTGAAAGACTTATCTTCCTTATAGGTAGCAATGCCTGATCACAGCAAACTGCGGCAATTTCTTCTCGTTTCAAATTTTGACTGTTATCAATCTACTCCTTAAGAATAACCACCTTTAATTTACTCCATGTGATGATGCCCGGAGCAAAATGAAAGGGAGCCCTTTTCAGCCGCATGACGTGCATCACAATTAAGAACTGTTTCCTTTCATTAAATTGTGTTCTAGAAAGAGAGAAGGGGGGTGGGGGTGGGGGCGAGTGAGATAATTTTGTACATGATCAGTTAGTCACTAACCAAGCAATGTACACCAGCATCAGCCTTTCCTACGTGAACTCTTTACTGTTAACAAATAAATTACTACCCAGCTAAAATAAATTTAATGTTTCCTTTCATTAAATTGGAAGATGGCACTGTCCTAGAAAGTAGCTCTAATATCAGATGTTTGATTTTAATCTTATCACTGACCATCTTATAACCCCCAAACCTTATCACCACGAGTATATGCCATGCTGCTTACTGTCAGAACCAGTCCCTAATCATTCTCGATCCATTGACTGCCCAAGCGAGAACTGGTGGCCACCCTCATCTGTTTAAAGGGGGAAAAACGAACAAACATGAAGCATTAAGAAGGAAATCAACTCAGATAATTGGTTTTCATTACTAGAAAAGGTAGGAACGTGTTAATAAGGGGCTGTATACTGCCTGTGTACCAGGGCTCAGCCTATTTCTATTAATGAAATTTCTATGATACCTAACCAAAAAAAAAATACTGGCGTAAAAAGCTTCTTTTCAAGTACAAAATCATTAATCAACGTTTATTCTCCCTGCATATGTCACATTTAGTATTATATTTCACATTCATAGAATCAGAAACAATTCCATTCTATTCCCAGTGCTAACAAAGAGGACACGCTCAATATGGACAGCTTAAACCACCTTCATTGCTGGAGGCGTTTCTATCATTAGCTTGGCATAGGGCAACTTAAGCTCTTAAGAATGATGAAAGGTCAAATGAAAAGTACCACTTTCGCCATCAGAAATCTCATTAAGCCTTGAAATTGCATCAATAAGTGCTTGTTCTTGTTCCTGCAGTTTAGAATTTGCAAGCCAGATTGTAAACAAAGAGCTAGAAATGTCACAAATCTCAACAAGAAACAAAGGAAAAGCGAAAGCCTTCCACGAGGTACCATGGTTTTCCCATCCTATACCTTCAACAATTTCTTTGCCTTTTCAATCTCAAGAGGATCTGGATGAATTGCACCAAAAACTCTCTCTACCTGTCCAAATTCACCAGAAAATTATACCGACAGAAAGAAATTAACAAATTTACTACTAAAATATGTATCAAGCTGCTTTCGCTTACCTCCTTGATCAGAGTATCTGTCTGAAGAATTTTTATATCCTCTGGGGCCTTCTTTCCAATGCCATTTTGTGATGGCAGAAAATCTTTTCTGGAATGGCCCTTTGTAACCCCCCTACCTCGTCCTACACTTGGAATAATGTCGTGGCCTACGGTTCTATTAATCCCATGACCGAATCCACCATAACCAGATCGATGGGAGATTCCAGGATCCTCCCCTACCCATTGAATATCTTCAGGAGAGATCTGCATTAAGAATAATGACTCAGAATGAGTTTACCAATATATAAATTCTTCGGAGAGAAGGGGGAATAAAAGAAGAAAGAAAGCTTCACAAAAGTAGCCGGCCACAAGAAAATATAATTTGAACATACAAAGGCAAATCAGAATATATGATGGATAAACAAGTGAACTACTGAAGTTAAACCAAGCACAATCCTTGAAAATAAAGAGTTAAGTTGTAACAATAAGTTGAAGAATGTATGATAACTTACAAAAAAAAAAATGTATGATACATATTGAGTAGTTTCTTGGAAAATGGAGCATATCAATTATCGTTGTAACATATACTACCACCAATAAATTATGTCGAGTGTCCTTTGTAACAACCATAGATTACAATTGGTGTCCCTTGAAATCCTTATAAAGGACAAGAAACTTCTCCCTCCCAATTAATGTGGGATCCCATTCACCATCTTCATACACTCAATCCGGAGTATTATAATCTCAACCCTTAAATCCCTAACGTTCTCGTTAGGCCATTCCACCATAGGTGACATGGCTCCACTACACTTTTAGTTGAACCTGTTTTTTTATACCATTTGTAATAATCCAACGAAAGCTCAAGCCATATTTAGTCTTATACTCTAAAAGGACTATTTCAGGCTACAATTAGAGTCTCTAAGTAATTGTTTGGGATTGACGTAGGTAATAGAGCTTTGTTAAAATGTTCTACTATTAAAATATTGCTTATTGTTTGAAAACAAAAATGTGGCTAAGGCACTTTTAAAGTTAGTTACGGTGGCTTTATGTTATCTATAGGAGCTTCTCAACAAAAGTTTCAAATTTGTGCTTTTAAAAAAAAAAATCAACATTTTTTATGTGCTTAAAACACTTACAAAATTTACCAGGCGTACCATTTTCTCTATAAAAGAGCTTAAAGCACTTCACAAGCTTCCAAACTCAAAACCAAACAAACACTAAGAATCATTATAGAGGGTAAGACCTTATCCCTCCTAAGCAATACGAGATCTCATTCAGCATCTTCCTATAATCAATCTTGAGTATTACAAAGAAGCACTAGACATAGACTCCATGAAGGGTCGTACTTCTTTGAAAGACAGATTATAACCCCAACAACACAAAACAAACTAAGGCCAAGTGGATTAAATTGTTCCACTAAGATCAGCCCAGTAATTAGCATAGAATTTTCAATGTCATCAACCATAATTAGATGCTCAGAGAAGTGAGGGAATGAAAGGAGATCTCCCTCTCAGGCCCTCTCTATTGAACAATATCCAATCAATATGTGAGAGATCTCTATCTTTGCCTTGGATTGAATTTTCAATTTATTCTCTCTATGGAACTCCAAATCAGTATATTAGTGAATTGAAAGGCTTAGACTGAAGTGAAACTAAAATAAGATTTGGGTAGAAAATACTGTAGGCCACGGCGACAAAGCATTCAGATATACCTCTGAAAGATTGACCCACTCCCATGTCTCATTGGCTGAGCCAATATCGTAGACCAAAGCATGTCGCCCCTGACAAAAAGGGAAATCAGCCAACTGTATTACTAGAATCTAGATTAGCAGCAATCAAGAGCCATATTCACACCTCAACAGGATTGTAGTCAGTTATTACAGCTTCATAAAAGTTATTGTCATCAGGCCACCTGGTCCTCACTCTCCTCCCAATCAATGGATCCAATGTTGCTCCTTCAGGAGGCTGACTCGCAACAGCAGTAGAAGAAACTCTATTAGCAACTTGACCCCTCCCACTTGGACCGGACAGAGGGTACTGCTTCATTGAAGATGCCATGGGTAAGACTGTACCCTGTAAAATAAAATGGAATGCAAAGGAAACAAACCAATCAAACGAAAAGGTTCCAAAAATTTTATTGTATTTGACCAAACTTATATAAACAAATTAACAAGGATCTTTCACATGTATAATTCCAAATTTCATAACTTTACAAAATTTAACTTACAGGTTTCTGCTTCTTTGCCTTGGGTCCTGGCAGTGATCCTCGCTTTGCTGTTGACGAGGATGGCTGGTGAGATGTAGCAATGGCCGGTTGGTGAAATGGTGGAGATGGCCCACCATAGGATTGTGAAGGTACTGAATGGGTTATCTTCTGTTTCTTGCGGGATGCTGAGACAGTGGGACTGGGTACAGGATCATGAACAGCTTGACCTGTACTCAGCATACCAGATTGATGGCCACCTGCCTGCCTCCACTCCCTATTGGAATTACCAATTCAGCGCCCATCAGACAAAAGAGAGAAATTTTTGCTACAATTTAACAGATTGTACTTCTCATATAAACAGTGCTTGTTTCACAAAATCTTAAATCTATCAGACCTTATCCTCCGTATGACGTCATCTGCATTAACCCGTCCTAAAAGCTCTCTGTGCTCCTCATTTGATAGTCTCAACTCTTTTCTGAGTTCTGTTATTAAACTTTCCTTCTCCTGCAGAAAAAGATTGCATGTGGCAGTAATTTAAACGTGATAAAAAAAGAAATTCAAATACATTAGATTCATGAAAGCAAAATGACCAAAAGTACCCAAGTAATGGCATCAGCTTGAGCTTTGAAGGCTCTTAAAACTGAACTGTATGCTTCTTGCTCAAGTTGGTGAATTTGGGTTTCCATATCAGTCTCACCATATATCCTAGGATATGGAACGGAGCCCACAGCAGATCTTCCATTCCCAGCAACACGGCCTCCTCGAGGAATTCTGTTTTGATGTGTTGGAGGAAGATCATCATCTGTTCCTGAAATTTTTTTTTTTTATGCAACACGACATTTATCAAAATAGAAAATAACTGGACACATTTCCGCTGGAATTCATGGAAGAGTTTTTTTTTTTTTTTGTAAGTAAACAATCGTATTAATGGCAAAACTCAAGTACACAAGATGGAATACAAGAGATAGGACCTATCTAGGTCGATATTGGTAAGTACGATACAAGAAAATCATGAAAAGGCAAGCCTTTGAAATCTATAGATTTTGCCCATAACAATAAAGTACTAAAAAAGAAAGACCAAAACTCTTCCAATGACCGCTCCTTATCTTCAAATGTTCAGTCGTTGCGCTCTCGCCAGATACACCACATAATGTAGATAGGGATCATCTTTCACATGGATTTGATAGGTGATGCACCTCCAAAAGATGGCCAGCTAGCCATTAGCTCAACCCAACCATTGTGGTTGGCATTATCCAGTTCAATTCCACTCAGCTGAAAGTTTCAATCCACAAATATCTAGCTGTCTCACAGTGTAGAAAGAGGTGATCCACAGACTCTCCAGATTGCTTGCATATACAACACCAATGTGCAATAATAACCCAGCGCTTCCTCAGATTATCAATGATCAGAATCTTGCCCAGTGCAGCTGTCTAAGTGAAAAGAGCTTTTGGGAAGGCCTTATTCCTCCAAGTCTTCCTCTAAGGAAAGTGAGTACTCGATAAAAATGTAAGGGCTTTATAGAATGACCAAACCGAAAAAACACCCATACTTGCCAGCGTCCACCACAGTTTGACCACTCGCATTCCATTCAGTTTCACAAAATAAACGAGGCTAAAAAAAGCCTCGAAATTGTCAACTTCTCAATCTTGAGCCACTCTAATGAAGGTGACATTCCATTGAACTTGATCGCCTGCCATAGAAGCATCTTGATCACAAGCCAAATGATATACAGCCGAGAAAGAGTACTTAAGGGCTGCCTCCTCACTCCTAATATCATTCCAAAATTTTATTCTTGAACCCTCACCCGCCACAAGTTTGGTGTGTCTGTTGAAAACCCCCCAACCCTATATAATGTGTTTTCAAATCCCTACTCCACACGCCTCGAACAACTCTTTAGTACACCATCCCCCCTCCCCCCATACCTCCATACTTGCAATCTCCCACCAATCTCTCTCCATAGAGCGTCCAGTTCCTTATTATACATCCACAACCATTTTACAAGTAGGGCCGATTGAATAGTCATATTTTTTTATACCCAAACCACCTGATGTCAAAGGCCCACACACCTTATCCCACTTGATTAAGTGAAACTTAAATTCCTCCCCCATCCCACTCCATAAGAAATCGCAATAAAGCTTTTCAATCATTTTCGCCACACAAGAAAGAATGGGAAAAAGAGCCAGGAAATAGGTAAGTAAGTTGGAAAAGGTACTCTTAATCAAAGTCACCTAACCTCCTTTCGATAAGTACAATCTCTTCCATCCTACCAATCTTTGATCTATCTTCTCAATTACCGAATCCCAAATTGGTAAGGCCCGTGAAGCTATCCCCAAGGCAAGCCCAAGTATTTCATAAGAAGAGAAGCAGCCTTACACCCAAGAATAGAGGCCACAATCTAAGGATTGTTGACATTCCCAACTAGCACGAGTTTAGATTTATCAAAATTGACTCTCAAGCCAGAAGCTGCCTTGAAGCATAATAAGAGAGCTTTCTGAACCCCGAGTTGGTTTTGGTCTGCCTCGCAAAAAATTAATATGTCATCTGCAAATAATAAATGAGAAATAAAAATAAGGCCCCTACTGGGGTTGTTGACAGAAAATCCTGCAATAAAACCGTTTCGGACCACGACTGAGAGCATCATACTAAGAGCCTCCATAATACAACAAAATAAAAGAGGAGATAGAGGATCTTCTTGCCTCAGACCACGAGAGCTATTGAAAAAACCAAAAGAGCTACCATTGATTAGAAATGAAAATTTTGCTGTCGAGATGCACCATCTAATCCACTGGCACCATCTCCCCCCAAAACCATATCTCTCTGGCAAATAAATAAGGAAATCCCAATTTAAATGGTCGTAAGCTTTTTCCATGTCTAACTTGCAGACGATCTTTGCGACCCCTATCTTTAATCTACTATCCAGGTATTCGTTGGCAAGAAGGACCAAATTCCAAATTTAGCGACCCTTTATAAAAGCATTTTGAGGTTTTGAGATGATTTTACCGAAGGCCCCCCAAGCCAATTTGCAAGCACCTTGAAAATAATTTTGTATACCCCATTTATCAGTCTAATGGGTCAGAAATCTTGCACCTCGGTCGCACCACTCTTCTTAGGAATTAGAGCATGAAAATAGTGTTAAAGACTTTTCTTGAACTTTCCAGCCAAGTACAATTCATGGAATACCTTCATAATATCCTCTTTCACTATTTTCCAACAAGTTTGGAAGAAGCCCATCGAGAAACCATCTGGACCTGGAGCTTTATCGCTCGCCATTCTTCTCACAAAGTCATACACCTCTACCTCCTCAAAAGGTCTCTCTAACCAAGACACGGCTTGTGAGTCAAGAGAGTCAAAAGCCAGACCATCAGGTTTTGGCCTCCACCCCTCATTCAAGAAACGATTGTTCGAAGAAGTCCACCACATAATTCTTAATCGCAGGAGCCTATGTACAATCCACACCATCGATCTTTAGAAATTCAATAGTATTATATCTCCTACGAGAGTTAGCTACCCTAGGAAAGAATTTAGCACAACGGTCCCCTTCCTTAAGCCATAAAGCTCTAGACTTCTGCGCCAAGAAATCTCCTCAAAAGAGACAACTCTCTCCAATTTTGATGCCAACTCAATCTTTCGAACTATTTCTGTTTGTGATAGGGCTCTTGTCTCAAGTATCTTGTCATAGCCTTGTAAGTCCTACATCAAGGTTTTCTTGCGCTCCCCAATGTCACCAAAAGATTGAGAGTTCCAAAGCTTCAAATCATTCTTTAGAGCTTTTAGTTTTCCTACAAGAATAAAAAAGGGTGTACCATGAAATTGATAAGAAGACCACCAATTTTTTACCCTGTCCGCAAAGCCTTCACTCTTGAGCCACACATTTTCGAATTTAAAAGGACAACGCCCACCTTGAATACCGCCTCCGTCCAACAAAATAGAAAAGTGTTCCGAACAAAGGCGAGGCAACCTGTTTTGAAACACCTCTAGATAATGAATTTCCCAATCTGGCGAGATTAGAAATCTATCCAGCCTAGACTAAGTTTGACTGTTGGACCAAGTAAAAGAACCCTTATAAGGGAAAGATCTACCAAACCCAAGTCAAAAATGCATGCTGAAACATCAATCATCGCTAGGCGCAGCTGAGTGTCTCCAGATCTTTCGCTAGGAAATCTTATGATGTTAAAATCTCCACCTATGCACCAAGGAATGTCCCACCAACTACGTAGGACAGCAAGTTCTTCCCATAAAAGACTCCGGTTACCATCAACATTCGGCCCATAGACACCTGCGAAAGCCCACTGAGTGCTCCATAAATTTGAAAGAAACGGCCACTGAGTGCTCCCCTATAAAATCCACCACTTTTTCCACCACTTTTTTATCCCACATCACTAAGATTTCCCCCGAACCCCCATCCGAAGCCAAGTACACCCAATCTACATAAACACAACTCCAAATACTTCGTACAATTCTTCTAGAGATCAGTTTCAACTTAGTTTCTTGTAAGCATACAATGTCCATTTTCTATACCCTGAGTAAGTTATTAATATGACAACATTTGTCTATCTCATTCAACCCACGGACGTTCCAAGACATGATTTTTGGCTTCATAAAGACAAGATAATTCCCTTCCCTTTTGATCGATCGCGACTTGAGCTTCCCTCGTTCATGGACCAAGTTAACCTACTAAGTTCCCTTTGTTTCTTTGAACTTGATTTTTTTGATCGAGCATGCCTCGAGTCAATGGCAGTGAGAAGCGCCATAAATTGGTCTTCATACCCCCAAACACTTCATTCCAACCACATGCGGAATACCTTTTACTGTACGGAATACCCAGTCAAACCCATTAAAAGTGTAATGAAACACGACATAGAAAAGTAATGAAACACGACATAGTGTTCGGGATGTTTTCCAAGAGTTGACATGTTATGCATGCAAGTTAATCTGATTTAGTCCCTCCACAGCATGAAAAACAGTCTTGTGAATACTATTCCCAAAGGGGGGAAATGAATAATAATAAAATAAAATAAAAAATAGTAAATAAACAATTGACTTATGTTATGATCCCACATCGACTAAGTATATGATTGGTTGGTGGTTTATAAACCCTTAGGCACCCTCTCTTTATAAGTCGATTTTCAAAAGTGAGTTCTACCTAGTGAGTTCATAACAAATGAGATCAAAGCTGCCCCACATCTAAAGCCATGTTGTGACGATTGCAATTGTACAACACCGGAGCGATGCTAGCATGGCAGTATTAGTCCGGAGCTAGGAAAGACCTAGCGCAAAACCAGCCCTTGTGAGCGTCGAGACCACCGTGAACGGCGGCTGCAAAGTATGGTGATTGTTATGATCCCACATTGATTAAGTATGGGATTGATTGGTAGTTTATAAGTCCTTAGGCACTATTCCCTTTTAAGCCAGTTTTCAAGGGTAAGTTGTACCTAGTGGGTTCATAACAATTTATGCATAATTATACCCTTTCTATGTTCTATGAGACCATTTTGGTAATGGAAACTGGTTTAAGCTCATAAATCAAACAAAAGATCCAGACTTTAGCACTTAAAAGTCATTCTCCGAGCAATAAAAACGAAACTTGCACCATTCATCACAAGCAACCTATATTAAGAAATTCAGAAGCAAAACCTAAGGAAATACAGAAACCAAATTTCCAAAAGACTGCCATTAATCATAATCCAAAACCCTGAAACTTGATTCTTCCCCTCCAAGAAACCCAAAACACCTCAAAAAGAACATACACAAAATCCAAGCTCCCACAAACAAAACACACCGAAAAGGAGGCAAAACCCTAATCACCCTCGAAAGATACAAAGTTTTGAGGGAGCATTTACCACTGCTATCGTAAGGCTCGTAATCCATAGCCAGTTTACCACCCAAATAATGAAACCGCTACCAATTCCAAAGAAGCACCCCAAAAAATTCCCAGCCAATCGGAGAGCGAAGCAGGCCAAATATTGCTCGATTCAGCTTAAACAGACACTGAGAAACGACACCGTTGCAAAGCGAAATTCCGATTCGTTAACCGCGCTGAAGACCACGGAATTGAACGGTGATTACCGAAGAGAAAGAGAGTGAGAGAGAGAGCAGTGGGAGCAGAATTGGGGCTCGGAGTGTGTCAGAGACTCGCGAGTGCGACTTTCTTCTTCTTCTTTTTTTTTTTTTTTTTTTTCCTTTTTTTCTGGTGACGGATTTGAAACTAAATTATAAAGTGGGGATTTTGTTTCCAATTTACCGTTTAGTTTGAGTTCCGCTTGTCCGTTTAAGTTTGTGCGCCTGTCTTCGAAACAAAGTTGCTCAATTGAAATTTATATATTCTAAAATAGAAAAATTATATTCGGTAATATTATTTTTTTTATACAAAATCGATAGCTAGACTGAAGTCCACGTTTTTGCAAATAAAAACTTCGAAACTCTTCCATTTTTATATTTTGTTCACCAAAAATATGTCCATTCTCTTTTTAGAAAATAGCTTATTTTAAAAAAATACGTAAATATTATATATTCTAAAATTATATTTAGTATTATTATTTTTAATACAAAATCAATATGTCCATATTTTTTCTAACAATTTTTTTTTCTGAGATTCTGTTTTGTAATGGTCGAGGACAATGACCTGATTATTTCTCTTACGATTAGGGGTTAATTCATCATTATTACTTAAATTTTTATTTTTTACATTTCGAGTCTTCATTTTTCAACTTTTGTAAAATTAAGTACTGAACTTTAAAAAGCTCGAGTACCTTTAATTTTGCCATTAGAATAAACAGAGTGATTGAAACGTGGAAGTCGTATAACACGTGTTAGTGCTTGACTGACTAATGTGAATTTTGATGCCACATGTCCGCCAATCACAGATTTACACGTAATCTGCCGTTAACTTGTTAATTATAAAATTAGCAAGATATTGATTTTTGTGAGTTTTTTAAAGTTCAAGTTTCAATTTTGTAGAAGTTAAAAAACTGAATTCTTGAATTGCAAAAATGTGAAAATCCATATATTAATTTTGCAGTCAGCTCTATAATTAATTTACAAGCAACCAATACAATCATCTCACTTTATTAAAAAGTTTATTTTAAATTTTTAAAAAAGAATCGATTTTAGAGAATTGAGAGAAAGTTGACTTTAGTTTAAAATTTATTTTTCTTCATTTTCAATCTTATTTTTAATTTCTATACCAAAAACAATTTAATAAATTTTATTAGATACATGAAAATAAGGAAAAAAAATTTAAAAGTAAAAACAAGATTGAAAATAAAGATGAAGAAAAAAATATTAAAAATAAAATTAAAAATAAAGAAAAAAATATATTTTCTACCTTGACGGATTACCCTAAAATTATTCTTATTCGTCCAAGCCAGGGCCATCTCCGACGGTAGTGTGAACAAAAAGGGTCTGGGAAGCCTATAGTCACGTTGAAAGAAACAATCATTCAACAATTTGTTTAACGTTTACCTTCTAGGTTGACGGTCAAGGTATGCCCCAACTAAACTAGCTTTCCTCATACAAAAGATGAGCAAAGTAAGGTCATTTACTTTGTTCCAATAAATGGAATCCTTTTTGTGTCACTATTACTGATTTGAAGAGTTTAAGTGAAAAATGAAGTAAACCACTACATGATCTCCATCCAGCTTTTCAAACATTCCGAGAAGTATATATAGTTTCTAATTTTCAAATTAACTACCTATAATACATCCGAAAGCTCAAGTTGATAGAAAATGATATTATGACTTCTAAATATGTCTGTTTTTGTATTATTATTTTTTTAATGATTAAGAAAATAACTAATAATAAATTTATATTTTTTTACCTGGCAGGAATGGCGGTTTGAGTGATTGGGAGATTTGAAAACGTTGCATTTTTATCGTTTGAACTTTGGGGGGCATATCTTTACGGAATTAACTCCAAACAGCTAAAAGCTAAAACTGGGGTCAAACCTGTGCATGCACAACTTACACAACACGTAGAGAACCCACGTATCCTTTGCCTTCCAGTTACGTATGCCAACACCACGGGTACAAACAAGATGGGAAGAAATTAATTATTTTCTTAACCACCAACTGAGACACACATAAAAGTATATAATTGTAGCGTACACAAAAGCATGTGTAAATGGTCACCGCATGGCAAGATCTCCAACTCACAAGCACTCAACAGCACGAATCAATTCCAAAAAACCATATATCTCTAGAATTTCTCCATCCTCAATTTTTGCTACCAGCACCAAAGGCTCCATTATACCCTTGCCAGATCGGCAAGTTAAAAACCAGACCATCCAGCAGGTTGAGAAGCTGACTTGCTCTCTGTTATCTTTGCCTCACCAAAGCGCTGAGAGTTATATCCTTCACCATTGGGTCTGGATATCTGAGGGCTGGCAGTCGAAGCAACAGAAAAACTCTCTGTTCCAAAACCCCAAGTATCAAAACCAGTATTTACTAGAGCAGCCTGCTTGTTCTGGCTAATACTTCTCGTCCTAACAGATTTTGAAGGGTTGTCTGTTGAAAGCGGCTGCTGCGGCTTAGGTTCCTCAGCAAATGCATGCCATGGCTTTGGCTCCAGGCTTGCAGTATTCCCATCCGATTTCTCTTGCTGTACTTCCCAACCTGCTCCTTCAATCTTTTCCCCATGCTAAGAGGAGAACGAATACATAAGAAAACAAGCATGATGGAGACTAAGCCCACCAAATTCAGACAATTACAACAATAACAAACAGAATTCAAAGAATACATTACCAAATGGGTTGCAGATCGTATTCCAGACAAAGTTTGATTTTTTGAAGCATCTTTATGTGGTGGAGTTCTTGCGGCAAGTGCTTGCTTCATCTCCTGTATCTCCTGCCTTTGAGATCGACAAATGGCTGACAGCTTTTCAAATTTGGAAGTTATTTCAGCCTTATCCAAGTTAGCTTGCTTCAGCTCCTCCTTCAACTTCCCTACCTCAGCCTCTAATGCTTCCTCTTTTCCTGATTTGCTATTACTAACTCTAGAGCTGAACTTATTCGTATCAAATTCGGCAACAAATGTGTTAAAAGCCTCATCTTGAAAAGCAGATGTGCTCTCAGTTTTTGATGGTTTTAGCCTCTCCAAGCTGTGGTCTGTATCCTTTTGGGAATATGTTATCTCGAAGTCCTTGGAAGGGCCATCCCCAGGCTTGTGTGTATTTCTTCGGACTGCATGGGTTTGCATATTTACCTCTTTAGCAGGGGTAGTGTTCCTAGGCAAAGGATGATTCTCTTGGTATTGATCATGTTTTGATGTGCTATAGCTAGTTGGCTCTTCATCAAATTTGGGTCTCGTTGTGTCCTCAGCAGCAACCGAGTCCTTTGCATGCTGAGTGGACCAGAAAGCACCAAGCTGCCCCCGACCTCCCCCAGTCCTAGATAAAGGGTGTGATGTGTTTCTAGTTGGTTCTGTAGATGAAGGTGGCGGTGGTGGATTTCTACGCGGCACTGGATGCGCCTTATTTGCAGGCTTTGAAATACCTGCAGGATTGCCATATAATATCAATATCACTTCAACTGAAAGCAATCTCAAACATTTGTGGCATTCTCCAATTTCAAGCACTAATGAAAATATTTTTTTCTTAATCTCAGCCATGCTTAGAAATTGAATTTAATCATCAATCAAACAGAAAGAAAATAAAGTTGCATGTGAAAGTACACATTTGATGCCCTCACCTTCATGTACGTCAGTAAACTGCATTTCTGGTGGCCTATCTGGCAAAGACTTGTGTAAATTAGCAGGTAACTGCTCATTGACACGAAACCACACCTGCCACCATCATTTAAGGTCCCAGCATAAGTAAGCAGAACGATGGTCTATGCACCTAAGATTGCCATGGACAATATAATCTAAAACTAACCTAAATTCATGGAGATGAATGGCCAATCAAGCAAAGCGCTTGCCTGCGTGATGTCTGGTCTGTCATCTGGGGAAGCTTGAAGCATGTCGCTGATTAGGTCTGTTATAGCGGAGCTATATTTGGGTAGTTCTGGAATGCGATAATTCCCATTCAAGATTTGTAGCTTTGACTCTCCATCAAACGCATTTTTGAAGTAGCATATCCGGAAGAGGAGGCAACCAAGAGCCTGCAAAGTGCCACAGAAAAAATTAGTTTCCGCACATTTGAAACAATTATCTAATTGTTTATAGATTATACACTGAATTGAGAGTTTCTCATTGACTTACCCATATGTCTACCTTCTCATTTATAAGTTCTCTCCGGAAGAGATCCCACATCTAAGTCAACAAAAGGAGGAAGCTAAAAATCAAATAACTTTACTACCAAATATCAGAACCATAACTTTGTAAGAGAAAAGCTCCTTGTTCAACCTCAGGGGCCCTGTAGGCAGGTGTTGTGTGCTTCCTGATATTGTCTTCTTCAACACCCATTTCTTCAGGCTTCTCAAAGCGTTTGTGATTAGTAGAGGTACTTCCAAAATCGCACAACCTCCATAATCCATCAGGCCCCAACAAAAGATTCTCAGCTTTCAAGTCCCTGAAAATTAAATTGAAGAAATATAAACTAATAGCACGCATTCTTTGGCAAGTCACAACACCAAGAACCCAATAAGTATTCCTTTTTTCTACATGAAAAAAACTACTGAACAAGATGTATGGTTGGAGTAAATATATGTGTATGTATCCATGTATGCATGCATGCAACTTTTTATTATAAAATAATGCCACTTAGAGAACAGGCTGAAGCACTGTCATGCCACCCTCATCAGTAAAAGCATGGTTTACAAGCCAAACCAAGAATCGCAATATGTAATCATTAACTACATCAAGAGAGAGAGAGAGAGAGATGGGGGGCTAAATGCACATCTATATTTCATTGACTATTCCAAGAGAAATGCATGGACAGTAAAAAAGAAGTCTATGCTTTAGGCCTCGTTTGAATATGAGATGAAATTAGTTGAGATGAAAGTTGAATAACAATATTATAAGTTATAATATTGTTAGAATATAATTTTTTAATATTGTTTTTGTTTTGAGATTTGAAAAAGTTGAATTGTTTATTGTATTTGAAAGTTTGATAAAAAGGTAATGATTAGATAAGTTGAAATAGTATCTGAAAACAAATGAGGCCTTGTAAAAAAGTAAAAAAGAAACAACTATAGAAGAAGATTATCTAAACTTTGATAAATATTACACTTGAAAGCACCAAGTTAGAATCCTTACCTATGCGCAATAGGTGGTGACTGACAGTGCATTGCAAAAACAGCATTGCACACATCCCTAAAGATCGAGAGGACCTGTTTCTCATCAAAAAATCCAGCTCCTCTGCTCTCTAGCACATTAACTAAGGACTTCTCACAAAATTCCATCACAATGAGTGCTTCCTTCATTCGTCCCACATCCAAGATGGTGTGTGCAAAGAGTGCAACAACATTTGGATGTCCTTTGAGGGATTTCATCACTGAGATCTCCTTCATCACCAGATCCAGTGATTCCTCGTCATTACATATTATGTGCTTTAAAGCATACTGCTTTGAAACATTCACAGCATCCCGAGCTAAATAGACACATGAGAATCCTCCCTCAGCAATGGAATTCCGGACATGAATCTTAAGATTTCCAACATCAATGGAGCGGCCTTCAAGACCAGTTGCTTCTTTTTGCATAAATGGTTTGAACCTCCACATGATTGAAAGAAAAGGGCAAAAAAGCACTGCATATGAACACAACCAATTGCAAATGTTTTTTTTTATAAGTAAATGTAACATCAATTATAGAAAAAACACTACTCATTGGAAATGTTACTACCAATTCATGTAATGTAAGATGCAAAGTCTCAAATTAAGTTGCTATATTATGGTTGGGATATATAACTCTCACTGCCTCAAAATTTCAACTGCATCGATGCTTACTCGACTTGTAAATTGATAACTCCACAGGCTACCTCTAATCACTAGGTCATTGATTGAAAGGAGGCCAAAACAAAATGCTCAACAAAAAAGTCACGAACAATCTAACAATTTTAGAACTGAACAACAACAAGCGAGTAAAACTAAAACATTTGCATGTCCTCCATGTTTAAGATGTCAACTGTCAGAACAGTGCCAGATGGGAAATCAGCTACTAAGACATAAACATAAACATACCAGGCAAATTTAATAAGGCGGAGAATTGCGTAGATGCATTGAGAGAAAAAGAGAAAATACAATCATCATTATTACAACCAAAAACTGAAATTCCCAGGCTCCTAAAACTAAAGTTCGGAATAAAAAGTAAAAGATATCATTAAAGCCGATAACATTCATTCAACAATACGATCCGCACTACGATAAGAAGATTTAGCAACAAATAACCAAGATCTGGCTCTTACTCCAGAAGCTGATCCTTTCCCACACAATCTCAAAATTTTTGACTTTATTTCTTCTACTTTTTTTCTCTTTGAACATTGAACATAAAAAAAAAAAGTACAAAATCAAACAAATCGAATATCTTTCTTTGCAAGATAGCTCAAACCGAACCCCTACATAATTGAATAACCGAGCTCAAATAAACTCCAGCGCATGCTAACAATCTTGAGCTAGAATTTTAAGAAATCGAATAAACGTACAAGAAGCAAACGATTGAATCCAAGACTTTCCAAAAGGCTCGATCTATTTTGTAAAGACTTCTACGAAACCTAAAAAAATTCTAAACAAAAGCGATGAAAAGGAAAGCCTGTATATAATTATACCTGGTAACCAAAAGCGGATTTGGGTTAGCAAACGAGAGAGAGAGAGAGAGAGAGAGAGAGAGAGAGAGAGAGAGAGAGAGAGAGAGAGAGAGAAGCGTGTGGTGGAGGCTGATTCAGAATTCGATAGTAGAAAACATAGAAACTCTGCAAGTTGAGATCTGAGGGTTTACGACTTTACGTGCTTGATGCGAAAACTCTCGAGCCCTCTTCTGATTCCCAGAGACAGAGAGAGGTGGATGAAAGGCGAATATATATATATATATATATATAGTTGGCCGAGTAGTAAATATTTGATTTTCTTTTTCCCCATTAATAACCTACAAATTTTATTTACAATCACAATATTGAACATTATAATTGAGATATATTTTTGTAAGGTTTCGTTTTTATTTTGAATTCATCTCAGCTTAAATTTATTATTATAATTTTTTAAATTCTTATATAAAATATAATAACTTTTTAAATTTTTAATTTAATTTAATTTTTTTAATTTTAAAATAATAATAATATTAAAAAATAATATTTTTATAATATTTTATTTCATTTTTAAAACTCATTTCAATTTATTTCATCCCTAAATTTAAGGTACCGTCCAACAAAATTATCTTGATTTTAATACAATCAACGCCTAAATTGCTAGAAGAGAATGTAATTAACTTAAAATACTAATATTAATATAGATGATAAATATTGAGTAAAATAAAATGTAGAAAATTAGAAGTGAATGGCAATGGAGCCATTGATGTAGGTGGGGACAGAAATCAATCGGCTGAGAATGAGTGATGTATAACGCTGCGATTGCATGAATGGAATATAAACCCCTTTGCTTTTCGGTGGTTTTTGGAGTAGCACGTACGTGAACGTGACTTTCCTACTGCTGGCGCCACGCATTCTAAAATGCTACTTGCTGTGTATGCACACCACGTGTCACACTCCTATTGCTCTATTAGATTATCCTATCAAGTTGAGGGGTTGAGGGACGGCAGGTAAATGGTAAATACAGACCAAGTCACCAAGTTACAAGATTGATGATGAAAATGCGAGCGGTGCAAGGGCATATATAGGAAGCATTTGAAGAGTGTGTGTGAATGAAAAAGATCGCCAAATAACACGTTGAAATGAAGACTTATCACAAATGGTAATTCGTTAAATATGTACGAAGCAACTAGAGGAGGTGTAGTGAATAGAAAATAATACAAAATAACATGCTGAATATGATAGTTATCATGAACGGCAATCCATTAAATGTGTTTAATACCTATCGAGGACGTGCAATAAATGAAAAAGAACAAATAATAATACATTGAATATGAAATTTATCGTGAATGAAAAAATGTTAAGTGTGTATAAAGTTTCTAGATCCATTACAAGAAATGTGGCCTTTTGCAATGCATAATTTTGTCGTAAAAGCTATGAGAAAATTCTGAAATAAAGTATTTGCGGCAAAATAAAATAGCCGCCCATTCATAGATGTAGAATGGATCTTTATAAGCAATTCCAGTAAACATGCGAAATCGCTATAAGTAATTACTTTTTGCGGGGAGTAATTTTCACCGCAAATAGAGCTATACAACAACCCTGTAAAAATGTTGTTTGCGACGAAGATTTTGGCCTTTTGTGACGACTTATAGTCGCAACAAGTATACATTTTAAAATTTAAGAACAAAAATTGCTCGTAACCCCTGTTAAACAAAAGCTGAGAGGAGCAAAAAAAAAAAGGCTTTCCTATGATCAGGCCTACATAATTTAATATAAAAAGTACTTTGAAATAAATTAAAACTCTTAAACCTCAATACATCAACTAAATGATATTGCATAGACACTGAAAGCACACTTGCTACCTAATATTTTTTTTTAAAAACTTATGCAAAATCTACACATAGCTCAACATGAAACTGAAATCAATATTTGTCTATTGGTTGCAGTACACTAACTTTTTTTATTCCAAATATTTAATATCTATATTTTTCTTCTCTCATTATACAGGTAGTCAACTAGATTTATTTGTACATTTACTACTAGTTTCTTTGCATGTTAAAAGAGACAATTACATTACAGATAACACATGCAGATAACTACAAAACCTATTTATACATGCTTAAAACATGAACTAAAATCCAAACTAAGCATGAATTAAACCAATTTTTGTTAAGCATGAAACAAAAGGTATGTTTACTTAGCTGGAAAGCATGAATAACAACTAAGCATGAGCAACAAGGACCATATCCATTCCAACGCTTTCAATTTTAGTTCTTAAAACTACCCTATATTTTAAAACTACAATTGTTTTATCAAAAAAATTTCACATAACCACTTATGAAGTTTCCTGCACAGTTGTATAGAAAGCCTTTCAAAGAAACATACCTTAGATAGAAACCTTTCAAAGAAATTTGAGGCACTTCATGTTCAACAAACATATACAAGGAATGGTCCAAGCAGAAAATAGGAGTTAAGAAACACAAAACAGGAGTTAAGAAACACAATACTTTTGAGAAATTGTTGTCTTGAATTATTAAGTCATTGATTATCTGCCACCCATAAGATGAAAGAAAGCATGAACTCGTGAAAAACGAGTGAACCACCTACATCATATATTACAATCTGAGTGCACAAGGTAATTGCTATCAAAAGAATAGTATGCAAAGAGAACACAGCATCATTTGCAGCCACAGAATCCTCTGCAACAATATATTATTGAGAACAAAACAAATAAAGGGTTAGTAAAAAGAATAAAGGGCTGCAAGGGTTTTACACCTCCCTTCTTTATAAGACATTAATAGTTAAAGACAGCTTGTTATGAAATCATTACTCAATTTCCTTTTTCACTCATTGTTTAATAATCTCTCCCTAGATTGAGGTAAAAATGTGTTTCAAAGTTTCACTGGCCATAATCTTAATTAATTAAGGAGTCTACTTTGTTTATAAAATACCCAAATACAAGGATTAGTATAATTGACCTAAAAGTGTAAAGAAACATGAGTAGACCAACAAGCGGCAATCCAGGACATTGACTAAATTTATAGATTCACTAACTCAAACAATCCAATTTACCTTTTACTATGCCCAAGAATTGCCCTTATTGTATGGTTGGCTTCAGAAAAGTGTTGGATTATAGAACGTAGGTCAACAGCCTCTCTCCAGTAGTTACTGTACTGAAATGAACCTTCACTTTTCCTGAAAATCATTGTAGAAAATTAAATCAAAATAAAACGAAGTGTGCAAAGTAAGAACTACCAAGATTGTCTTTCTTTAGCTTGTATCTTGCTATATTCTCTTGTATACTTTTTTATTATGAAAGTTCTGTTTTTTGTAATTTAAGCACTTATTTGAAGAATCATCACAAAATAAATCAATAGTAACAACCAAAAGCACTTCATTGATAAGTCAACGAAGGAAGATCGCATACTTAATTTAAAGACTATTAATTAGTTTAAAATACTTTTTTTAAGTCACCCTTTTAATTGGAGAGTGTGTGTATATATAAATATATATACACACACACACTCTCCAATTAATTGGAGTGACGGCATGCAGTTAATTAGAGTAGTGGCTGCAGTTGATGATACCAGTTCAGATTTAGCACGGTTGGGGCTACTTATTGAAGGTATTAAGCAGTGTATTTCTGATTATTCAGGTTGGCTGCTTTCATTCATTGGTAGAGTTGCAAATCGAGCTGCTCATTCTATTGGAAAAAATGCTTTGTTTGTTGATGTTGAAACCATTCTTCCAGCTAGCAGTCCATCAAATTCTTTGCTTTCAGAAAAATGTTTTGTCTGTTGCTTTCAGAAAAAATGAAAACAAACAAATAAAAAGAAAAAATAAATAATGCCAACCAGCCATGCACCTTCATCACTAAAATCTCTTTTGATGCTGTTTTGAGTTCTAAAAACAGACATACCAGATCAATAGTAGCTTCTTGGTTAACAGTATCAAGCGTATGCAACATTTCAACCATTTTAGATTTCCTTTAACAGCTACCTAGTTAACAGCATCAAGTTTTTACCAGATTATCAGCATGATCAGATAGTCTATTTTACATGCAATCCTTTGCATTGAGTTTGCTAATCCATAAAACAAATAAATTGATGTTAGTACTTCTTATTCAATTTCGACTAGAATGTTAAGTCATTTGAATTCACCTCATCTTAATTCAATCTATTATTTTTATATGTGAAAAAAGAAAAATCATGCCTTGTCCTCTTTTCTTTTGTCAAAGCAGCCAAACGCCCACATGTAAGACCCTTGCTCGGTAGTGTGCTATATGACAAAGTACTTGAGCGACCAAACAATCAAACTATATAGTAAGAAGTTTGACACCAACAAAAAATTCTGCATTTGTTTATGTCACTCTATTGAAACCTTCAGTAAGTTTAACCATTTTATATCAGTCCACCGAATGAAATAAATAATTTACTATATTATTCAATTTGGTAGTATAAATGCCATGGTTGTTTAGTATTGACGGTTTCTATACTTTTGTGTGATTCTCAACGATGTTCATAAGTTCACTAATTTTTTCAGTATACACAATGACAAGCTCGTTATCATTTTAAGTACCCAACTAGTTGCCTTGTTCAATGGGTGATTGAAAAAGTAGGGATTAAGCCAAACCATGAAAAATCTGTGGTGTGCAAATTAAAAATAGCAAACAAAAATTATCAACATATGATACCCACATCAACACGTCCACGAAAATGCAGATAAAAAAAAAATCCTTGGCAAGAAAAGGACATTATTTCAAATTCAAGTACCTAGAAAATATTCTACAAACAAAAAGCCCAGTTTTTGTAAACCAACAAGCGCAGATGATGGGGAGACAGGACAAAATCGTTGCAGCCATACAAGTGGTGACGTAAGGCACCCATGAAGCTCAAATCAACAATCTTGGCCTCCAGCCCACGAAAATGCTTGAAAACCACCAACTTCCAAAAGCGAATCGCACGGCATGGGGAGGAGACGATGACCCTAGCTTCCACCGAAGAATAGAGACGAAGCCGAGCGGGGTGAATGGACTAAGCTGATACTCGAGAATGGGGAAGAATAGAGACGTTGAAGCTGGTTTGGGGAGGGAAGGGGAAGAACAGATACGTCTAAGGTTTGCTGCAATAAATACTTTTTCTTGTAGTGAGAGAAGGTGCGTTGAACGAAATAATTTATAAATACCAAATAACACGTTAAATATGAGATTTATTATGGACGAAAATATTGCTAGAGACGCTAGAAAATCGGTGGCTTTTATGCCAAAAATACCAACAACAAGAAGTTGTCGATTGATACTCTGATATGAAAAAAAGACCATACTGAAAATTGATGTATCTGATAAAATTTGACGAGAGGTAAAACTAGCATAAGAACTTTAAAAGAAATGTAGTCCACAAAATCAAGCTTAGCAATAGCCAAGGCTTCCAATACCATGTAGAAAATAAAATAAAACATATTTAATACTCTTTGCTATTTTCTAAGGCTACATCTTTGCTATTCTCAATTATTTATTCATACATAACATGTATCTATATTTTAAGTTAATGGGGCTAGAATATAATGAGAATACAATAAATCAATTATACTGATTGATATTGAATGTACACAATAAATTAAATATTATAGACAATAAGTTCGATATATTATGAATTATTATAAAGAATATTATGAGTGTATTAGGTAATGAGTACGATAATTTCTAACATGATTAAATTAAGAAGACAAAGAGAACAAGGTAAAGAAACCCAACATAAAGTCCAATGCAACATGTGGTGAAAAAAAAAAGATAAATCCAATATATTGATTGTTATTTGCATGTGATATTTGAGACAAGAGCATTGCAATTTACCATTTTGATGTTAACGAAGATCTTCACGTTATATTTCACCAAACTATGAGTTAGAGAAAATAGCAACATAGTTGATAAGTAGAATGAGATAATATAGATAACTATGATATATTAAGGATACACATGATGGTACTACCACCTGGGGCTGTACATTGGTTGGAGTGAATAGTCGGGACTAGATTTTGGAAATGAGGAACTTAGCCATGTTGCATGTGTATATTGTAGGCCTAATCTCCTCCCCAAAAAAGTGGGCAACTGTCCAACAATCCAGATTATATACATCCTTTCACCAAATCCAATTGTGGTCTTAAACCCACGACCATGTTGTGGCCCACGGTGCTCATCATATCATTGATCTAGCGCATTCATTCCGCAACTCTTGAAGGCTTTGATTTTGGTGAGCAATTATTTGCTATTGTTGTTTGTTTGGATCTTGTATTCTCTACTATCAAAATTGTGGGATCTAGATATCAATTGCAAGGGTTCTCTTCTACATGTATGAAAATGGTGTTGGTATGAATGTATTAATGTAAGTGCTTAAAAAAAAAAAGAAGGAATACACGATAATTGTTTGATGAAATGTTATTGAAGGAAAATCATATTGTCATTAAAGTTTTTTGAGAGAATCCCTTAACTTCCCAAACAAGCCAATTCTCATTTTTTTTCTAGATGATTCCTTCGGTGCCTTTATGGTTTACATATCTAAGTAGGGATAACTGACTGATCTAATAACAATGCAACATGTGTAAAAACTATGTAATTGGAATGTAAAACAAACAATAGTAAAAGGTAATAAATGACATATTCAATTAAACACTAAACGATAGGACTCTTATTAAGCTTGAGGCTCTTAAACGTTGTGTTCCTTACTATCTATAAAACGGTGCACTTCAAGTTCTTCAATATGCTACGTTGCGAGTTTCTTACACATAATGTCTAACCCTTCGCTTCCACTTCGACAAACCTATGACACAGCCCTCCTTCCTTCTGGTGTCTCCTTCATCGCCTCCCTTCCCCCATCCTTGTGAGAGGCCATAACAATCTCCCCTCTTTAAAACATATTACCACAAGTTGTAGGTAAAGGTCTCAAATTTTCTAGAGAGACACCCAATTGTTGGTAGCTCCTACCCATTTGATCAACACTTTGATGGTGCCCCAATGTCTTTTTTTTTAGACATTAGTCAATGATGGCTTCTGGCTTTGTCAAAACTTCTCCTATGCTTGTTTGGTAAGGGGTATATATAGTCACCCAATTTCATTTCAAGCAAGAGAAGTGGAAAAGTGGATGGATCTGTGAGGTTGCTGGCATATCAAGCATGTAGGCCACCTTTCCTAGGCACTAGATCACTTTGAAAAGCCCATAGAACCTTGGTGAGAGCTTGAGGTTCTATCGAGCAGCAATGGAGTTATGACGGTAGAGTTGTAATCTAAGGTAAACCTAGTCCCCTTTAGCAAATTCTCTTTCAGTCCTTCTCTAATCTGCATAAAGTTTCATTCTTGCTTGAGATGCCTATAAATTTTGTTTGAACAGTGCCTTGATTTGATCTCTTGTATGTAATAAGAAGTCATTAAGTCATTTGATGGTGTGCCTGTTATGTAACTGGTGAGTTTAGGAGGGTTACACCTATAAAGAGATTCAAATAGTGAGATCTTAGTTGATGTGTGATAGGAATTGTTATACCAAAACTCTATCATAGATAACCATTAGGCCAAACTCTTAGGCTTGGCCCCTATGTAGTACTTGAAATAACCCTCTAAAGTTTAGTTAAAAGCCTCAATCTCTCCATCTATTTTTGGATGATAGGCCGAATTGTAGCTCAGTGTAGAATCCTATAACTTAAAGAACTATTTTCACAAAGAGCTTAGGAAAATAGGTCTCGATTTAAGACTATGGTCTTAAGGAGACCATAAAGCTTGAAAACCTCTTTTTAAATAATTTTAGGTCACCCTAGAAGTTGTTTATGGGTGAGATAGAGCTCTAAAGTGATCATATTTGGTCAATTGATCCACCACCATTAATATCACACTGGCTCCCTGTGAAACTGATAAGCCTTCCACAAAAAAGTAAAAGAAATTACCTTCCTAGCTTGTCCTGATATGGGAAGAGGTTGAAGAAGATTTGAAGAAAAAATAGTCTTAGTCTTATTGACTTAGCAAATATCACACTCTCTCAGTGCTTTCTTGATGTCTTTCTTCTTTCACTTTTATAAAGAAAAAAAAATTCCATTTTTGCTCCTTGATAATTTTTAAGAAAACTTGAGTGTATATAAATTTCAGGACCTTGCCCTTAAAAGCAGGTTGTATATCCATTACGAAATTTTTTTTAATATTAATCCTTGTTGAAGGGAGCAACCCTTAAGTACATCCTGATTTGACTGAAACTTAGCCAAAAGCTCTTGTAGCTCAAGTGAGGCGGCATAACTGTTTTTGAGCTCATCAAATTGAAGGGGTGTAGGGGAAGTAATAATTGCTAGAGATCCTTCTTTGATATAATCCGATTCAAACTTTTTAGATAGGGCATCTACCACTTTGTTTTCTTTCCCTTTTTTGTAATCAATGTTGAAATCATAATCCATGAGTTTAGTAACCTATTTTTGTTGGGCAACAGTACCCATTTTTTTCTTCAATATAAACTATAAGGCCTACTGATCAATTTTGACAATGAAGATCGGGCCCATTAAATATGACTTCTATTTTTAAACTATCGTAACAAGTGTTAGGAGTTCTTTCTTGTATGTAGATAGGGCTAAAGCCCTCCCCTTCAAAGCCTTGCTTAAAAAGACTATTGGCTACCCCCTTGCATTAGGACAATGCCACCACAGGGTGTTGCCATCTTTTGCTTAACATGAATTGGATTAGAAACAAGTATCAGCTCACCGAAACTGTCTATGGAACTGAGTGCCAATGACCTGAATCATACTCGTGTCGACTCTTTTAGGATCGTCGAAAAGACCCTGCATGTGACCTCTCCTGAAAATCCATGTACTGTCATGGGGACCCTGAAGGCCTCTAGGTGTTTGAGGGGATCTCTGCCCCCATTGTACATCTCTATAATGGAGACCCTGGATTTGGTGATAAGGCTACGACCATCATTTCTTCAATATAGGGCAGACCAATGCTCATTTGCAGTTGGTTTACCAACTCTGATGTGTCCATTTTTTTTTCTATCATTTCATATTTTTCTTTAAGATTACGAAGCTCATCCTATGTATGCTCCATCTCTTATTTAACATTGGCTCTAGCTCCCACATTTCAGTACTCTACATGTTTGTTGTTGCTGGATTGAGCTTCGTTATTCTGTCTTTAGTAGAGCGTCTTGAGCGCCTCATCCTCCTTCCGAAGCTTTTATACCTTACTTGTCAGTTTTTGCATTCCACTGTTCCATAGTTTGTAGTCTCGCCTCCATGTTTATTGATGTAGCTTCTTTTTGTCCTTGAGCTGTCTAAGAATGAATTATTACAGACATACAAAGTATACGTAAGATCTATAATGATCCCACAAAAGGTATTACTATTAACGATGTGTTTCCTACACTTTTTAGGCCATGTTCCAACAACTTAAGTTTTTTGGACTTAGGCATGTGCACACGAAGAAGACATGGAAATGAGGACTTTAGTGAGGCCATGGAGTCTCCGATGCCTAAATTAGCATCTTCGTCGTTTGAGAGTTTGTAAGTAAAGGGAATGAGTCCATAGAGATTTCGTTCGTACTTAGAAATTGCTATTTATACTAAGATTCTTAAGTAAAAATTGTGTTTGTCATTGTAGGATTCATGTCTTTTTAGTTGTTCCATTTGCCATGATCCTTTAATGTGATGTGGCCTCTACGATAGCGTCATTAATAAGGTGTATAGTCAAGATTGTAATGCCACTAATGCGGTGTGGCTTATTGATTTGGTTTATTTTGCAAGCATCCTTGATGACCCGTCAATGCCCCCTGTTAAAAAATCAAGGGCTTTTCTTACTTCCTAGTTGCCTGCTTGGGAAGGCACTCATGGACCTAACATTTTTTAGGAAGTTCTAGGATAACAAGTTCTATCCCCTTATGTCGTTTGCTTCTAAGTAGGGTTCATATCAAGGAGCATTCTCTTGTAAGTATACACTATTTGATTGCTAGTTTTACTGGCTTTTATAGGAGCTGGACCGATGGCTTTAATTGTGCTGGGCTGGGCCTTCTTACCTTATTTCCTTAGTTATTCCTCTTAGATCCATTACTTGAACTGCAAAAAGGAAAAATTCCTTTACATAACATAATGAAAATATGAAAACCAATAATAACTTTTTTTTCTAGCTAAAAGTTTCAAAAATTCTTAAGATTGATAATAAATATATATATATATATACATATTTATATGTATTCCACCATTTACATCCTAAAATGATAGCTCGACCTTTGTACTGTTCAAAGTTCCAACTGTTAAGGTGTTATGCGTTTTTATATATCTACAAAGTGAAATTAGGTGTTTTTAGTTAGTAGAAAAATAATAATTGAGGTCTCATTTATGTTTACAATTCTTTGGAATCCATCTCATTTAATTGTTATAAATTTTTTAATTTATATATAAAATAAATTAACAGTCGATATTGAAGACTAAAGTGGTAAGATTGGCTGTAAGAGAAGAAAGTTATTATGTCATGGGCCTCAGATAGAAGATGAAGTGTATTGGTTGAAAGGGTTAATTCCTATGCTCGAGTGAAAGGTTCTAAAAGGAAATGAAATCGTTTTGATGGTTGAATCGTAATTCGTTCAGGCGTTGTTGCATTAAGTGGTAGTTTTGTGAGTTGAATAAACTTAGAGCAATCTTTATTGCATTGAAAAACTCTACTTACAACCGTTTGGGAGACTCTCCGCGAAACCGAGCGCACCTTTTAATAATAAAAAAATATTTTTTTTTTTACTTCTTTCTTTGTTTCGTACTTTTGTTCCCTCTCTCAATTTCACTCACCAAGCCCACGAAATCACCTAACTTCCTAAGAACAGAAAGAAATTAGCCCCCATGTGAGAGCTAGGTTTTTGTGAGAGAGATCGAAAGGTCCAGTCTCTACAAAATCACATGCAGGAGCTCCACTCTCCGATGCCTAGAAGCACGTGAGAGAGATCAAAAGGTTCATTTTTCCCTTTTTTTTGCTTAAAGGTTTCACTTCCTATTTAATTTGCTTCTAGTATTTGCCGTAATTCAATAGATATTGATGATGTAAGTTTTTGTGAGTTGGTCGTCAGTCTCGCATAAGCTTATCTACCAAGCAAAGTCAAAATGTCAAAACAAATACATGAGATTAAGGATTTCCTTCTTACTACAAGAAAGAATGATGCTCGCTCTGTCCAAAAGATCAAGAAGAGTAGGGATATGGTGAAGTTTAAAGTTCGCTGCTCCAAGTATCTTTACACGCTATGTGTGTTTGATTCAGATAAGGCTGAAAAGTTGAAGTAGCCCCTTCATCCAGGTTTAAGTGTGCAAGATCTTTAAAGGAATGCCAGTTCTTATGCAAGTGGCCATGAGAAGTTGAAATGTTTTGTTCTTTCTACTTTGGATTGTCACCTTGATGTCATTTTCAGCCTTAGGTTGCGTAGAACCTTATAGTTTCGTTTAACTCAAATTATAGATGGATATGGTGATGAGTTGATATTAATTTAATTAATAACTTCAATTGTACGCGGGGGAAATTTTCTATGATCGGTCTTGTGACATGAAAATTGAAAATAGTTTTTTAGGCATTTTGCCAAGGGTTTTGGCGAGAAGGGACTTGTATCATACATTGAATTTAATGTAATTCCGCTTTTGTGTTAGTCGGTTTCTCAAGGTTTCGCAAGGTCGATTGTCCCTAGCAAAACCCTATTGCATTAGATTGACCATCTTTATCTTCAAAATTTAAAAAATATATAATTTTTTATTTTTTAGTTAATCACTTAAAGCATGAAATCTATACTAGATTATCTATCACATTCTTTATAATAATAAAAATATTAATATTTTTTACTATTTATATTTATTTAATTATTTTTTAATTTATTTTCATAATCCTCAATAATTTCTAAGAATTATATTTATTTTTATTTTTTTAATAAGAATATATTTAAATATTTTTTCATATTTTGTAATTATACTAATCATATATATTTTAATATTTTAATTTGATAATTAAATAATTTTTTTTTTTTAAAAATTATTTTTTCGATCAAATAATTACTTATATAATTATTTTTAATGAATAGAGATGTGAATAGTTCTTTTCATATATGAAAAATAATCGTAGACTTTTCAAAATTTGAAAAGTGAATAACAAATTCAATATAATAATATTTTTATTAATTTTCTTCAAATTTTAAAGAGTACTGACATTTAACTAATCCAATCCAACTGCTTTGAGTGATTTTGTTAAGTGAAATATAATGTCAATAGAGAAATTGTAAGGTTATGTTTGAATGTTGAGAGTGTTTATGAATAATAATAAAATATTAAATATGAATGAAAAAATGATGAATAATAGTAAAAATAGATAAAAATAAAAATAATAAAAAATATTAAAAATAATTTGCTTACCAAACCTGCCCTAAGTCATATTGATGCTTAGTGTTAGACTGCAACGTCATTAAGGCCCCGCTTGGATTCGAAACTGAGTCCAAATCAGCTGAAACTAGTTGGTACGGTCAACTCAACTTTAATCCAAACGGAGCTACTGAGATCAGTTTATGTTTACAGTCAAAGTCAGTTTTAATATATTTATTGAAATGAGCTCAGTCTTTACGGTCAATTACGAAGGCCCAAAATATTTGAGGATTTACTTTACTTTTTACGGTCAGCTCACTTTATTGCATCTCACTTCACTTTTGTCTTTACGGTCAGCTCACTTTACTCACAACCATCGTCTCACAGTCATCACGCCCCTGCACAACTTTCATCTCACAGTCACCCCTGGGTTTGCCCTTCGATTCGAACTGCGCTCAGTGTGGAAGACCCCGTCGCAGCAACTGATTCTGAAGTTTATGTTGAAAGTAAGGAAGCTCCGACGTTTCCACCGTTTCAATGCCGAAACTGCACCGTTTTGGGGTCATTCAAAGGAGCATCCCGTGAAGAACAAAAATACAAAGTGACCTGCAACTCGTGGATTTGTTTCGGCGTGGAGTGATCTGCAACCCAGTGGTAAATCTCTTCCCCTAGCAGTTGATTTGAGTGTTGTTTAACTTTAAGTACCCTGACCCCATCTCAGAAGGCAGAGATTCCCCTGCCTCCTTGACCCATCTTACATATCATGTCTTCCTTAGGGTTCGGGGGTGTGATCAATCAATTCTAGAAATAGTGGAGAAATTTCCACTATTTCTTCACCATGCCGAGGCAGTGCAAACCCAGAACTACAGCTTGTTGCAAACATTGCTCCTTGCTTCCCAAAGCTATCCATAGAGTCCGGCGTTCTCATTCAACCACCACCACGGCTCCACGGACACGATCTTTCCAAGTATGTGGCATTAATTTCACTATTGTGAAGCTAATTGTTAGTGTAGCTAGGCTTATACAAATTAATTTTATCATTGTCTGCATAAGGAGTTTTTTGAATTGCCATTTTTGGTTGTGAATCATCACGCAACTTGGTCCTAATTTGGGGATGTAGCCACGGGTTTTCCTGCATAATCATTTGCTGTGAGGGTGTTAGATCCGAGCCATGTACATTTGTTGCATATTTCTTCTTCTTCGGTGCAGAGAAGAATGGGTACCAGAAATTGGTTAACTGCACCCATTGGTTAAGACAGGTTTATTTATATGCATAGCCATTGATGTTGCCACCTTCTCTTTTAAGCTCAAATCTAGACTTTCGTAAACTAGTTTAAAGCTCATATTTTACTCAACAGATTTACACACACAAAAAAAAGAAGCATTTTCAATTATTTAATTAACGTGTATTTGGGTCTCTGTTTGGATGCTGAGCATCCAAGAATTAAAACTCCCACTTAAGTTGGTCTGCCATTTTCTATATTGTTAACCAATTCTTTTGCATTTAGATAGGACCATACATCACATAACTCTTTTTCCTTTTCCTTTCTGAAGTGCCCAGATTTCTGGGCTTGTGAATTGGGACTTGGATTCATAAATTTATTAGGTTTTTTTTTTCTCTAAAAATGGCCATTTTAAAGAAGAATGCACATTCAAATATTTGATAGCTTGAGAGAATGTAAAACTTGTGTCAAAATATAATTGTTTTATCTTATATGATATCTTTGAGCATGGAGTTAAGTACCTGAAGTAGAGCAATCCAAAAAGACTTTGCCATAGTTAAGTACCTTCGATTTGTCGACAATTGGAGTTGGAGTTTCTACTAAGTGGAAAATTGAATGTTTTAGATCATATGTTCATTCCTTATTTTTTGCTTCATTATTGCCATACCTATAATAAAAAGAATTCCTGCATCTCCCTCCTTTGGGAACTATTCCCTGGCCACTTTAATTTTTTTTTTCTTTCTTATCTTTAGATTCCATTTATTTATGAAACTGAGGGTATATTTTCTAGTCTTCAGCTCCATTTATTTATAAAATTGAGTGTATATTTTCTAAAGCAAGTTAGCTGGTCTAATTGCTTTTATATATCCATATATGTTTGTGATTATGCTATACATCCATATATCTTCATCCATATATGTTTATGATCTCTCAATCAATTGAATCAAAAAATTAGAGGAGAATGAAAAATATATGTTGTACTTAGTCAAAACTCTACATTTTAAAAAAAAAATACACAAGATAAAAGAGTATGATTATTTATGTTTTTTCTCAAAAAGAAGAGGTGAAGCGACCAATAAAACTATTAACATCTGAGTGTGATTATAAGAGTCTTTGTTTTTTTTCTTTCTTTTTTTGACTATGATACGTCCGGTTTAAGTTAGAACTTACTGCTCAATATGTTAATATGTTACCACAACACCACTAATATATTATATATTACTACTTACTCTAAAGATCATTTCATGGTCTAAAGATTAGACTTTACTCTCCTAAGTTATAAAATTTGAACTTATGTTTTATTCAAATTTTTACAAAAAATAACTGATCTAAGCTCCGAATAGAAATAAATACGGTTGTTTATATATTCGATGTACATATATATATATATATTATTATATATTATGTATGGGAGATTTCGTAAGTACGTATATATGCGCTGTGAAATTGGAGATTAAGCTGGAAATATTTTTATTCCATCTTTCCATACATTTGCGGGTAACATTGGGTTAGCTACTTTTCCAACAGAAATGACAGCGTATATATTTGGATTTCTAACTCAAAATACATTTTAAAACGTGATTAAATCATACCATCTTAAAAAAGGATCGAAAAAAACACAAACCCAAAAGTACAATACAAAAACGTTAGTCTCATAATTAATACACATATTTTACACACACACCAAATTGCCCAAAACAAATTTTATCACGTTATATCATCATTGATTTCCAGAAAGACGCATAATTTTTATCTTATGCTTTGTTGGACATTTGAAACCTAATACTTCATGGTCTCTTCTCATTTAATAGTGGTACTATTTGCGTTCCTCACGTAGACATCCGGCCTCTCAACAGGTATGCGCCCTTTAACTCCATTTAATAGCGGTACTAGTTGTATTAAATATATATAGTCTTGCTATGTGTTTTGTATATATTAATTATTTCTTTGTTTAGCCTATATGTGTGGGGGTTGTTTAGCCTATAATTTACACTATATGCCGAGGACAAAAATTTACCATTTTATATACCATTTTTGCACATGGACAATTATTAATTTTGCATACTTCGCACTATTACATGCATTGCCATATTATCCACTCACAGCTATTTGATATGGATGATTTGGAAAACACGCGACGTGATCGTGACGTATGGGGCAATGATATGGAGGAGATATTTATTGACATGCTATATGACGATTCCATACACGGTAGATTAAAGCCTGGCAAGATCACGGGTGCTCAGCATACTGCTTATGCTGAGCGGCTTACCGCTCTCAATGTGAGGGTGTTTGATGCTCATCAGATAGGTGGTAAAATCACAAGGTTGAAGAGTCAACTACGTCTATTTCTCGATCTGATGGGTCAGACTGGGATGGGTTGGGATAGGGTCACCAATACGGTAGATGCGAGCGACGAGGCATGGGAAAATGCCATAAAGGTATGATATATTGGTGAATTTATTCAATTATGCTTCATTTTCAAGCAAGGGTCTACACTTAGCTAACTGACGTGCATTTTCTACGTTGAAAACAGGTTAAACCAAAATGGGGGAGGTTTCGTACATCTGGCCTACCTAGGTACGAGGACTTATGCACCATATTCGGTGCATCAATTGCATATGGGACCCTGCAACACGCCTCGACGCAAGCACCACTAGATAGTGATGAGGAGCAGTGGCTTGATTCTGAGATGCGAGCTCGACGTGGTCCCACAGATGGCAGTCGACATAGACCCCATCACCCTACTGATGATGTGGGCTTGGGGAAAGGGTCTACACCTTCATCATCAAATAGGCGCAAAGGGAAGATGAGCCAGAAAGAAGCAATCATAACGACATGTGAGGAAATTTCAGCAACTATGTCCGCACGTCGTAAGCGATGGGGGGAGAGGGTCGATAGTGGGAGTCAGAAGCGGAGCAAAGGATCAGACCCAAGCCTGGGCAGCAATGCAGGGTACAATCCACTACAAGAGTGCATGACATTTTTGAACGAAATGTCCCCGAGACTTGAGGGACCAACGTGGTATCGTGCTGTAAAAGAGTTATGTGACCCTACAGTGCAGCAAGCCTTCCTCATGATGGATCCTGCCGGGCGAGAGTTGTGGGCTCGAAACTGTTGATGCATCTACCAACATATTTATATTGTTGTATAAGTTATTTATGTCACGTTGGTCAAATATTTATTTCCGAGACATTTTTTTTTTTTTGCATGTTTAGTTACTGAATGCCAGACGACTGCTACGACTGTTATTCTATTTGTGATATGAGTTCAATATCAGATATTTTCCAGACTTGATTGATTATTAAGGGTATGTTTTTATAATCTACATGTTTTTTTTCTTATGTAGTGAGAAAGCAATTTGCACTCAATATTAGGTTTCTGTAGAAGACATACATTTTGACATTAACATGGATGGTGCGAATTGGGAAGCAGGAACCTCGTCGAATGGTGTGAACAATGATGAATATGTGAACCAATTTTCTGATAGGGGTGAAAATGATGCGGGTGAAACTGATAGTAGTGAAGAGTTTATGGAAGACGCTTTACTTATCACAAAGTGGCTTGGGATGTTGCCAGAAGGGCAAGGCCAGCCATTACATAATATTGGATTGCGCGGAAATCAATATACCGTTGAAGTTTTGCAGGGAAATCCGACAAAATTGTCGAGAGTTATTCCGAATGGAGGTTGAGGCTTTTCGTGCATTATGTTCAAATTTACGAAACAATCACTTTTTGAAAGATACTAGAAAAGGGGTAACAGTCGAGGAACAAGTAGGCATATTCGTTTCAGTTGTGAGCCTTGGAGAAGAACAACGCATCGTGGCTCAACGGTTTCAACGTTCAACAGAAACCGTTAATCGACACGTAAGGAGAGTAAGACGGGCGCTTTGTACACTTGGAACACATCTTATTAACCCAACACACACAGTCGGGCCACACCCAACAATCGAGGCCAATCCGAGAAATTATCCTTGGTTTCAGGTATGCTTCGGTTTTTCGTATATAATAAATCCAAATAAGATTATGTTGAAAGTTTGATTAAATTATTTATTTGAATCTAAATTGTTTAATATTGTGGGTAATATTGTTTTGGAGGGATGCATTGGTGCGATTGATGGAACCATGATCAATGCCGTCGTACCTAGTGAGGTACGCGAGGCATTTCGCAACCGCCATGGCCAAATTGCCCAAAACGTGTTGAGCGTATGTGATTTGGATATGAAGTTCACATTTGTGTACACTGGTTGGGAGGGAAGTGCCCATGATGCACGCATATTCCTTGACGCCTTGTGTCAAGTCGATAACCACTTTCCATGGCCTTTGGACGGTAAAAAATTCATCTTTATATTTTTATGCTAATTAAAAAATTTATTGAAACTAATATGTATTTTGTTCAGTCTCTAAGATTAGTTATCTACAACTAACCATTGTGGTGTTAATTCATTTAGCAGGTCATTATTATCTAGTCGATTCAGCGTATCCATGTACTCGAGGATTTATGCCCCCATATCCAAGAGAAAGATATCATAGAAGTGACTATGCTGGTCAGCGGGGATTTAGAGGCTACAAAGATTATTTTAATTACCGTCATTCATCAATCCGTAATGTCATAGAACGTGCGTTTGGGGTCTTAAAATCACGTTTTCGAATTTTAAGAAATATGCCTGCATATTCAATTACGAAACAAGGCCAACTGATTACCGCATGTTGTACATTACATAATTTTATTAGAATGACGACACCAGACGACTTTATATTTGAGGAATGGGCCAACAAGAAGCTTGATCCGAATGGTCGTGCAGTTAGTGAAGATGTTGAATCAGCACGTCATCCTAACATGACGTTGGAATCAGCACAATATATGGTTGCATTTAGGGATGATATTGCCAGAAATATGTGGGCGGCCAGGTGCAGTTTGTGAATGGAGTATTAAACATTTCTTAATTTGTGCTTGTCATCCTTGCACAGGGACCATGCTAATCTTCTCTGTGGTTATTCAAATTTTTGGATTGTGGTCGAATGGACAATGGACAATTAGACATCATGACATGTAATATAAGTGAAATATATAAACTGTTTTATAAGAGTGTTGATTGAGTATTTATATTTATTGAATTTGGCATGTACATTTTCAACGTTGTAGAAATTATAAGTTTTTTTACTGTCAAATTTTGATGACTTATGGATACGGAAATGTGTTTTTACTATAAGTGTTGTGATATGTATTTTTTTAAATTATATATATATATGTTTCAAAATTAATTTTATTGATCAAAACGTAATTCTTATAATAATACAAATATTAACATAGAATTAAATAAAAAAATTTATCAAATTTTAACATGGTCTAACTAAAATATAATTTAATTTGATTTTTTTTATATAATTTTACGAAGTCAATAAATTTATAAATTGATAATTATTATTGTGTAATTGGATAAAATGATTATTATTTATTTATATACAAATTCATAAATAAAAAAAAGTTATGGGACCCACTTATATTAATTTTCTAACAACCTAAACTCATCTCATCTCACTTTCAATCCAAACACACAAAAATTCATCTCAACTCATCTCAACTCACTCATCTCACTACTATTCATAACTCATCTCATCTCAACTCATCTCATCTCCGAATCCAAGCGGGGCCTAATTGATTTGTAACATGTAAGAGGATTAAACACGATCGTTTAACCCTTCTTCCATGAAACGAATGCAGTAGAAGGTGAAGACATCAGTTGGAATTGAGGCCAACTGTGGAATCCATTCTCTCAACCCTTATCTCCAACTCTCTCTCTCTCTTCTTAGCTTTATCTCTGCAACAACTCGCATTCTTTTGGAGGAGGCTACCTCGAAGCAGCAGTCCAGTTCATAGTTTATTTGGGTAATTGATCACAGTCCATCACGGGCTGCAGCCTGCACAGAAAAAGAGTGAAAGTATAGGCATGAAAATAATTCGTGGGAGTCTCCGATTATGGTACCTTCTCCTTCCCCTGACCTCCTTTTTGGGTTGCACTCTGGGTCTTAACCGTACAGATTTTCCAGCTGGTTTCATTTTTGGAGCCGCCTCCAGTGCTTACCAGGTATGCTACTCCACTGACATTTATTATATGCATCTCGAATTCATATAATGTTTTGTAACTTGTTTAGGGTTTTCGTTGTTTACTTTCTAGTACGAAGGAGCCGCACATCAAGATGGAAAAGGGTCCAGCATATGGGATACTTTCACCAGCCTAAATCCAGGTCTCTCTCTCTCTCTCTCTGCATCACTGTATTCTTTTTCAAATTCAAAGACAATTTCTGAAGGTAGAAACACAGACCCCAACGCACACAGAAAATCCTCCCATACAAGAACACAGCCATCGTTCTTAAAGGACAATATACGAATATAACAATATTCTATCATCTTATTTTCCTAACATAAGAGGCATGAGAACCTTCGACAGTTTTAAAGGGACTCCCCCAAGCCAGTTCATCATTTATATCTTAGCATTGTCCCAGATAATGATCATCCCGATCTTGTTATCTTCAATTGTGTTGATTGACTCGGTGCATTTTAAGGGTTCGACCACTTTAACAAAAAAACTGTTTTAAAACGTATCGCATCACTCATCAGTTCGCATGATTAGAAATGAGAAATTCACGAAGAGCCACATTTTTCTTTGGATAATAAACAACCAAAAACTTCAAGGTTTTATTGAACTATATATAAAACTGTTGCCACATAACTTGCCACGGTATTAGTTGAGGTGAAAGGTGTATGATTGAACTGGATATTACTGAAAAGGCTCTGATGCCATGGGAGCTTACAAAATGTATCAAAATAGAGGCAGAGTGCACGCACGGTGTTTGAGAAAATTTTTCAACCTCACACATAGCATTGGAGTTCGTGGTGTATCTATACATGTAGTAATTTTATACTACCATTTAACCGTCCAACTGATGGTATTTGAGAAATTTTTCTGTTGTCATGACAGAAAAAATTGTGGACCATAGCACGGGGGATATAGCCGACGAGTTTTTTTATCTTTTCCAGGTATGATCGAAGTTACAGAATCCCTACCCTTCTACACATCCATGATTCTGCAGTTAAAATCTCTGAAATTATTGGGAAATCTTCCAGGAGGACATTGCTCTGATGAAAGAAATTGGTTTAGACTCTTTTAGGTTCTCCATCTCATGGCCCAGAATACTACCAAGTAAGTAGTAAGATCATTGCTTAACACGACCTTTGCCATCTTACGTGGTAAGAAGAAAAAGATAGACCACCTAAACCTTTTTTTTTCTACTGGAAACTATAAGCAGAACATTTAATCTACAAAGTTTTCTCAAAAGACTCCAATCTACATCTGATCTAACTAGAACTTAATTTTGTTCGTAGAGGGAAAAATTGGTGAGGGAGTGAATCAGCAAGGCATCACATTCTACAATAAACTCATAAATGAGCTCTTATATCAAGGTGAAATCTCATTCTCCCTCTCATCCCACCCATCAAGCTAATCATAATTTGCTTATGCAGAGCCTCTCCCTCATATTTGACTACAATTTAAGCAGGTTTACAACCTTTTGTAACTCTATTTCATTGGGATCTTCCTCAAGCTCTCGAAGACGAGTATCTAGGATTCTTGAGCCCAAACATTGTGTAAGTTTGACACATACATGTTAAAATCTGTTCAGCATAACTAATTGACGATTCATCAATTTCTAATAATTAGAAATGATTACCAAGACTATGTGGACCTCTGCTTCAAAGAGTTCGGTGATAGAGTGAAGTTTTGGGTCACATTTAATGAGCCAAATGATTTTGCTAGTGGAGGGTACGCAACAGGTACTGAGGCACCTGGTCGATGTTCTAACTATATTGGCAACTGTAGCTTTGGGAACTCGGCAACAGAACCCTATATAGTGGGTCATCACATGCTTCTTTCTCATGCAATTGCTGTAAAATTGTACAGGGAAAAGTATCAGGTTTGTGATGTGTAGAATAATTTGAAGTAACCATTATGAAGATTATTTATAGTGAACTTGAGACTCACGTCTTCAATCAAATATATTTGTTAGTGTCCATAATTGACATCTTTGTTTATATTTGAGGTTTTAAATGAAAAAAAAAACTTTATACTTGTGTTTTCGATTTTGTTCCCTCACATATAGATTCTTCTGTTCGTATATATGTATTATGAATGAATATTCTTTAAGTAGGAAGCAGATAACCTGTTCTACGCTTCAACATATATTCCTCATGCAAATAAAAAAAAATTAAATCCTAATATGGGTTGCAACCATTGTCTTTCACAATAAAATTGTCTTAAACATCATATGCAGTAGAAAAAATAATTGTTTGATTTTTTCTGCAGGCTTCACAAAAGGGGAACATTGGGATTGTACTAGCTTGTTACTGGATGGTGCCCAAATTCCAAACAGTTGCTAGCATTGATGCTGCCTTTAGAGCCATTGATTTTATGCTTGGATGGTAAGTTGAACGATTTTATGTTGGATAGTAATTTACAAGTTGAATTGGGATAAAAGTTTGTCTAGAGTTGGTATTACATGTTGAAACAGATTATTCTTAGTTCCCAACAACGTGAGCTTTATAATTGGTACATTTTACGAACACTGGATGCAAATCATTTGATTGCACCCAGGCTCTTTACCATACATAACAAAATTAAAAGATTCAGACGCCATGTATCCTCATAACTGTCCTAACTTAAATTTCTCTTGTTTACGCAATATAACAAGGTAATTATGTGTTTGTCTTTAAAAGTTTACTTTTCAGTTTGATGAGTTGTCTTATAAACCCAAATAGCTTTAGAAATGACTATTGGTCAATGGGAAACCCACCCAGACAATCTTGTTTTCTGCAATTTTTTACTACTTTCTATATGTATATATATATTTTATTTTTTTGATAAGTAACTACTTTCTATATTATTATTATGGAACTTTATCTTCAACCATTCAAGTTCATAGGAAAAAGATGCTTAAATGTGAACTTCATCTTCATCTTTATCGCTAATTATTATCTTTGTAGGTACCTTCATCCCATTACCTTTGGCGACTACCCTGAGACCATGCGATTTTTGGTGGGGAATCGACTGCCCACATTTTCTGTATCTCAATCTGAGATGCTAAAGGGGTCTTTTGATTTCCTAGGAGTAACTTACTACACAGCAAGATATGCAGATGATTCTACTTCTTCTAGCAGTGTCAACCTAAGTTACACAACAGATAGCCACGTAAATCTGACTAGTAAGCTCAGGATGCACAACAGATATCTCTGCTTAGTATTATTTGTTTTCCCTCAACACTCACATATACTATTTTGTTGCCACAGCGGAAAAAGATGGCCTTCCTATTGGTGAACCTGTAATCTCTCTTCCCCTCTCTCTCGCTCACACACACACACACACACACAAACACAGATTTGCAACATGGCCAGTTGCACGCCATGTTCAGCTACAAATTAAGAGTATAATTTTTCTCTTATGCTAACAAAACCATGTTATAAATGGTTTTGCAGACCGCTTCTGGCTGGCAGTACATTTATCCCAGAGGGCTTCTAGAACTACTTTCATACATAAATAGAAAATTCAACCAGCCAGTTATTTACATTGCAGAAAACGGTAAAGAAACATGCAATCTCCAATCCTTGAATGCTTTCAGCAGTAGTATACTTGAAATCTCAATCAAACTTATACATTGGTTCTCTTCAGGAGTTAATGACAATGCCTCATTGCCCATTCAAGATGCACTCGATGATAGTTTGAGGATAAATTTCCACCATAGCCATCTATCAACTCTTTTAAAGGCTATTAAGTGAGTGCAGATTTCATTACTCAAAACTCTGTTTTAGCCTACTTCGGGAAAACGTATTACACGTGTTCAAAAGGATTCTTATCAATTCTATAAACCCCCCCAAGATTTGGGAATATCCTTTTTTAGATGCATAACGTTTCTTTGCAAATATATATATTTGAGCTCTAATGTGAATGATATTAACGGGAAAAGTGCTGGCAGGGCAGGGGTTGACGTGAGAGGATACTTTGTGTGGTCATTTCTCGATAACTTCGAATGGGAATCTGGTTATACTCTGCGGTTTGGCATGACTTACGTAGATTTCAAGAACGGATTGAAAAGATACGTCAAAAACTCGGGTTTGTGGTACAAAAATCTCATTCGAAAGGAAAACATAACGAGAAGGATACCTTTATTGTACACTGAGTTGTAATCAAATTAATAGCGAGTGATTTGTTGTATGGGGATGTAACTTTTGTGATCTGTTCACAGTTCAATCATATGTCATTGAGAATTTCAGCATGTATTTATTAATGATGAAAATCAGTTGTATAAAGTGTTTTATAAAGGGGTTTTATTGTAGTTTGCTGTGACATTGAAGATGGTAAGAGAGAACACCCACTAGACCATGTGAAATCATTAATTGTTCGTATTATATATTCAGCAATAAGTGGTTAAATAATTCTTCATTTGAGTGGATTTGTACTTGTTTGACAAACTACATTGAGGGGAGGTTTGTTAATTAATGCACAGAGAAAAATTATCAGGTTGGCCTAGTGATCATTAGAATTAATAGTGATCAGGTTGAGAGAGAGAGAGAGAGAGAGAGAGAGGGTGCAGTTTGATAGCAAGAGATCTAGAGTCTAGAGATGAGTGATTTTAATAAAAAATAAAAAGGAGCTCCGCCCAATCGATCATAACGTTCAGACCAACGATCCGAAATGGAAAATGATCTTAAAGAATTATAATCTTAGGTAGGTAGCTACTAACATACGCCAAAACCAATGGTAGCTAGAAAATGCAAAGATGAGTTAATTATCACAAAAAGTAAAAGCAGTGGTCAAGACCCAACAAGGACGGGATGTTGATTGAAGGGGATGAAGCCTAAGGGCTGGCTAAAGAGGGTGACATAACATACATGCACATGGGAAAAGGGGACAATACTCACATGAAAGAAGCATGGCACTCCCTTGTGCATTTGCTTCCTCATTTCAGAGCATTGGTCTGGTCTGGTCTGGTCTCTCATCTTAATTAATTATTTGCTTTATTACGTTATTCTATCCTCGATCCTCATGTCCTCTACTTCCATCATCTCCTTATCCTCTTATCCACTTTCTCAGCTACAATTATTTATCGGATATGTATATACAAGTGAAGAAAAATACCATTATTTATTTCACTGCATGCCAGCAATCACTTTGGGGGCCTTATCTCCCGGCCTTTCTTCTAGATCTGTTTTCTACCAGAACAGTTAATATATTAATCTATATTTATATATATATATAGATCGAACCTCGACTTAATAATGAATCGTTAAATAAAATGTTGTGCCTTGAGTGATTGAATGATACCAACAATAAGGGTATTTATTTGTAAATAAACACCTTTATTTGCAGGGGCGGACATGTGTAGTCTATTGGGGGGCTACTGCCACCCAAAAACTTTTGAAAATCAGCCGCAGGGTGCAGAGGGTTACAAGACAACCCCTCCCAAATCTAATACTTCAGCCTCCCCAAGCGTGTAATCACATGTTCAAAAGGTCACCAACTTAAGTTACCTGCAAGGCTGCATGTAGTCTGTAGATTATAAGCTCAAACCAACTGTTCAAGGCATCAACCAGTTGCAGCCATGAACCAGTCATAGCCATGAACCAGTCGCACCGTCACAGCTTGGTTCAAACCAATGGTCTGAGACTCTGAAGATTGACGCAGGTATGGAGAGCAGAGCATCCCGTTACAACTTACAGACAGTGTCATTGACTAAGAGTCTAAGAAGTTTTCAACTTTATCTTTCCAAACTTCATTCGGGAATCAAAAACCTCAAACCAGAACTTTCTCTTACAAAGTTACACTCTGTCGGACTCGTAGGCCGTATTCTTACTCTGTTTCTGGCTCTCTACCAATTCTATGTATAGGAATCAAAATTGGAAATCATCTTGGGCCTTGGCAGAGACTGAGTTGCAATGTTGCCAATTCTAGAAAACTAGAAGTCTAGAAGTCTAACTTGCGAGCTGCGACTCTGCGTGACTGCGTCTCCGGTCTATGCGAATTGCCACCCCTGCTGCGTCTCTCACTCTGCGAGTTGCCATGGCTCGTGTTGTACCTGCGTCTCTGACCCTGGGTCTTATTATCGGCGCTGGCGGGCTCAGACAGAGCCGCAGTGTGCAGAGGCATCTAGGTCTGCGGCTTCAATCTTCCGACTTCCAAGACGGCAGCCTGCAAGATGACAGGATCCCTCATCGGCTCATCCCAGGTTCTACCGTTCTTTGTTATTATTTAAGTTGATGCCTGCTCATTTTCTATTGCTGCCTTCTCTTGGGCCTTCTCTGTTTTCTGTTGCTGCCTGCTCGTGTGGTGCATATATTATAATATATACATAGGTGTTAGTTGTTACGTGCATATAGATTTCATTTACCATACTGAATTAATTCGTGCATTATTGCATATATTAATATATTATATATAGTTTTACTTTTGTTCAAATTTTAATATTTGTGCATATATTAATATACTTATTTGTGCATACAACATATTATATATATATATATTATAATATATTAATATATATGTCTTAGTATAGGCATAGTTTGAAGAAAATTAAAATTTGTATGTCTTGGACATTAGATTTGATATTATAGATTTGCGTATATTATTAAGCACTTATCAAATTTATTATTGATTTAGAAGTTTTTTTTAGAGTTTAAAAATATGAGCAAATAAAAAACAATTGATTCTTTTAAAAAAAAAAAAGATGTGAACAAATCGGAGAGTAATATAGATATACATTATGAGGACTCCGTAACGACGGAACATGATGCTTCTAGAAATGGTGAGCTTCCCGATCCCTCTAAAACTTCAAGAATACAATCTGAAGAGATGGATGACACTTGTTTGGAATGTGACACTTCTATCATTGATGAACTTCCCTGTAAAATTTTAAGAATACATCCTAAAGAAATGGATGATACTTATTTGGAACATGATCCAGAATTACGTCCACAAATATGAAAATTTCTGACTAACATACAAGATGAGATACGACGTGCCTATCTTAAAACTGGTCCATATCAACCTAAACTTTCAGAAGATCCATTTTCAGGAATAAGCAATCAACGTTGTCGATTTCAATTTTCTTGATTCAAACTGGTTGGAATACTTACCTTCGAAAAATGCTGTATTTTGTCTTCCATGTTACGTTTTTGCCAAAAAATCAACAGGTCGTTCAGGATCAGATGCATTTACCAATAAAGGTTTTGACAATTGGAAAAAAGTGAATGATGGAATGAATTGTCCTTTAATAGGACATGTGGGGAAAGATCCAAATTCACCACATAAAAATGCCGTAAAATGTTGTGAGGATCTAATGAATCATTCAAGACATATTGATAAGTTAGTTGAAAAACAAGTATCATAAAAGATGGAAAATAATCGATTGCGGCTCAAAATTTTGATAGATAGTGTTAGATGGTTGACATTCCAAGTATGTGTATTTAAAGGTCATAATGAAAGTTCTGAATCAAAAAATCAAGGTAACTTTATTAAATTGATAAAGTTTCTGACAAATTATAATGATCAAATTAAAGGAGTTGTCCTAGAAAATACTCTACAGAATGTCAAATATACATCACCCAAAATTTCAAAAGAAATTTTACATATATTTGCAAATAAAGTGCGAAATGTGATTCGCGAAAAAATTGGAGATGCCAAATTTTGTATTCTTGTTGAAGAAGCTCGGGATGAGTCTAAAAGAGGACAAATGGCTATCATTTTGAGATTTGTTGATAAAGATGGTTTTATTAGAGAACGATTTTTTCATATTGTGCATGTCAATGATACTATGGCACTAACTCTTAAAAAAGAGATATGTGCTCTTCTTTCTCGTTACAATCTTCAAGTTAAGAATATTCGAGGTCAGGGATATGATGAAGGAAGTAATATGCGTGGTGAATGGAATGGACTACAAGTTTTATTTCTCAAATATTGTTCCTATGCATATTATATAGATTGTTGGGCTCATAAACTACAATTAGCCTTGGTTGCAGCCTCTAGAGAAGCCAAACATGTTCATCAATTCTTTGTCCATTTGACATCTATTATTAATATTGTTGTTGGTTCTTCTAAACGTAATGATGAATTACAAGCTGCTCAAATTGTTGTAATTGAAAGTTTGATTGCTTCCAATGAGATTGAGACTGGAAAAAGGGATTAATCAAATTGGTACACTACAAAGGGCTGGAGATACTAGATGGGAATCTCATTTTCAATCTATATGTAGCTTGATGAGGATGTTTGATGCTACTTGCACAGTTATAAATACTATCTCAAATGAGGAATCAAATTATTCTCAACGTGGTGATGCTGAAGTGGCTTACATGATATTGACATCTTTTAAATTTATTTTGATATTACATATGATGAAAAAAATAATGGGAGTCACTAATGCACTTTGCCAATCTTTACAACAAAATTCTCAAGATATTGTGAATGCCATGAGTCTAGTTTCAACTACAAAAGTACTCATTCAAATGTTAAGAGATGATGGGTGTGAGTCTTTGCTTATTGATGTTAGATCATTTTGTAAAAAACATCAAATTGATATTCCTGATATGAATGACCAATATACTGGAGAAAAATCTCATCATCAAGTTGAAAGGACAACAATGGAACATCATTTTAGGATTGATATATTTACTGCTACAATAGACTTTCAGTTGTAAGAATTGAACAATAGATTTAATAACCAAGCAATGGAACTTCTTATTCGTAGTGCTGCTTTAAATCCTAAAGATGCATACAAAGCATTTAATATAGATAACATATGCAAATTGGCTGAGAAGTTTTGCCCACAGGATTTTACTGAGCAAGAAAAATTCCTTTTGAGAATTCAATTGCAGCACTATGAGCTTGATGTCTTGACGCATCCAGATTTTTAAGATATGTCTACATTATTTGAGTTATGTAGAGGACTAGAAATTTCAGAAAAGTCAAAAATTTATTATTTGATTGACAGGTTAATTCGTCTAGTTTTGACTCTTCCAGTTTCTACTGCTACTACTGAACGGGTATTTTCTGCAATGAAACTTGTAAAAACTAGATTGAAAACTCGAATGGAAGATGAGTTTCTTGCAGATCATTTGCTAGTTTATATTAAAAAAGAAATTGCCAAGAATTTCACTTCAGAGATGATAATGGAAGAATTTTATTCCATGAAAGATCGTCGTTGAGTTTAATTTGAAAAGAAAATTTTAAGTTGATCACCCTCCCAAACATCAAATCCTAGTTCCGCCCTTACTTATTTATAAATAAGGGTGTAAATAAGAGTGTTTTAATCAATTTTATTTTAAAATAAAGATTTTCCTATTTGTTTATTACTTGGACTGTAAAAGAGTCCAACTTTTTAGACTATATGTAACATTGTCCTAATAATAAGAATAATGAAGATACAAAAAGCATCGATCGCATGGTCATTGGCTTATTGCATAATAAGTGGTGTACGTCCTTATATATGTATCAAAAGAAAAAATATTAGAGTAAAGCTAACACTTATGGTATACATATATATGAACAGTACATAATTATATTATTTATGTATGTGCGCTGTGAGTGTTAAGTTCACTCAATATTTTCTCGTCAAAAAGTGCCGAACCAGTGGACCAACTGCTTGTTTTTCCTGCCGTCTCGTGAACACAATCAGCCTTGCCATGTCATCAATCCCATCGTTGATGAGTATTATCTAATCCCGGACACCAAGCTCCCAAATATTACAGCGTGTATATATATATATATATATTGAATTAACAGAGATAAATTATATGGGTTTTAGATGCTTATAAATTATAAAAAAGTATTTGATGAAATTCGTCTCATAAGTTACTTGTATTAGAAAAATACGCACTTACGTGTCTCTCTTAATTGTGATCACAGCTTACAAGTAAAGGACACGTAATATGAGTACAATCAGATGGATACATGAACGACGTGATCAGTCATCATGGCTGAGTGCACAATTTTACGTTTCTTCACTTGTACTCTTAATTAATTCATTAGGGTCGAGACATATATAATAATATGTAATGATATTAATTTCATCAATGCATGCTACAATATTCAAAATCAACATTATTATCATGATATATATATATATATATATGCTAATATATATTAATCAATTAATTAAATCAAAAGGCGCCGGCTGGCCTTTAGAATCTTAAATCATGAAACTCAAGAAGCTAGCTAGCTAAATAGGAATAGCATGACAAACCCATCAATAAGTACGGCCCGGTTATATATAATTGCAATTAATTTATTCCCCCGCGCGTCCTTTTTTTTTAAGAATAAAACATGAATTAAGCCTACCCATGTTAACTGTTAATTAAATTACATGTTAAACACCAGCTCACTCATGTACTTCCGACTCATCAACGCAGCATGTGTTCTTTAACAGCTTCCGCACGATGCATATATTAATTCCAAACTGATCTTAATTTATATATATATATATATACACACAGTACGAGTTAATTATATAACTAGTTACTAGTACTTAATTTGTGTGGAAATAAATGCCACTTTTACAGACCTGGGGAAGTAAAATGTAAATGAAATCAACAGATGACGAAATTTAACAATTCTGCTAGCTTGTTTTCCCCTTTTATTATTATTATTATTATTATTATTATTATTTAATTTTTTTGGTCGGGACATGCTTAATTTACAACGATCGTTGGTAGGAAAACGTCGATATCAAGTTTAGGTGCTTAAAAGGACAACAATTATATAGTGGGAGGCCAACTAAACGTGAACGACTGAAACCAGCCACAAGCTTAATTGAGAGACTAGTCTAATATTTTGCGCGGCACCTATATGTGTATATATATATATATACATGCAAATTTTTGACGTGCTATATCTTTATACCTAAAAAGCGTCTATCTCAAATTAAACAGTAATGAACAGTATCAATTTTGTTTAACATCTATAATCCAAAATTACATCTGAACTAACACATGGCCGCGAGACTTATAATCCAAAACTATCCTTGAACTAACACACGGCTACGAGACCCACGAAACCCAAAACCCACGATGCCTGGCCATACCCAGAACTCAAATTACCCACTTCTCAGAATCTCCATTTCATACCCGGCCACTCAGAACCCACGGCCATGAAAATTTCAGCCATGAGACGCACAAAGCTAACACACGGCCACGAGACCCACGAAACCAGAACCCAGCTCGATTTATCCCTAAGCTAACACACGGCCAAAACACCTGCACAGATGATCACAGACCCACGCGACCCATGAGACCCACAATGAGACCCACGAAACCCACAAGGTTGCGCAGCTCGATTTCATCCCCGAAATCATGAGATTTCAGACAAAACCCACTATGTGCGTCTTCTGCTTGTTTGAAGGTGGCGTGGCCATTTGATTCTGCGCCCCTGACTCTGCGCCCCTTTGCATGCTTGAAGGTGGCGTAGTCATTTGACTAATAAAAAACGCAGCGTTTTTGATTCTGTGCTTTTGTACGTTGGTTTATGCCTTCTTGCGTAATAAAATCTACTTCAGATTGCGCACAGTACTCTTCTCGTCCCTTACAAAATATCACTCTGTTTTCGGATCCGTTTAGTTCATTTCGTTATAATATCACTCTGTTTTCGGACCTGTTTAGTTCATTTTGTTATAATAATTTTGATTTTTCTTATTTCGGTTTCGTTCGTCTTGTTGTATCTACTGTTTTATGGTGTGACGTTATCGGATGAAAAGATGTTTTGGGTTCTCGATGAGGACGATGGAAGACACTCTTTTTCCTTTCTGATTATCCGTTCCAGTGTGAGACAAAGAAGAACAAAAAAAAACCTTCTGTTGCCGTAGTTGATTTCATTTCTCCTGGTATGTTTGCGTGATCGTCGCTCTCATTATTTTTTCTCAATTATTTTCCTAACTTTCTTTTCATTATTTTTATTTGTATTTATGCATTTATTAATTTTTTTTGTGATAAATAGAGAGCTCGCTGGTTTGTTGCCGAAATTGATTTCATTTCTCCTGGTAAGTTTGCGTGGTGGTCACTCTCATTATTTTTTCCCAATTATTTTCTCTGCTTCTTTTCATTATTTTTATTTGTACTTGTGAATGTATTAATTTTTTTTGTGATAAATAGAGAGCTCGCTGGTTTGTTCTCTTCATGTTCATTCTCATTTTTTCTCTTTTCTAGCTTAGTCTTATTCTTTTTTATTTGTGTAGTTTTTAATCTTTTTGTGATAAATGGAGCTAATCAATAAAAAGTAATTAATGTCATTATTTTTATTTCTACATTTATTAACTTTCTGGTAATCAATGGTAATCAATGGAGCTATAAAATATTTGATTTACATAGATGGATAAGAAGAGGAAAAAAATTATTTATCCATTTTTTCCTTTTTTTGTGATAAATGTTTCATTATTGATTGTATTGCGAGAGAGATAAATCATTCAAGCGAAGAAAAGTAGACATACAAAGGTCTAGAGATAAAAGTGGTAGACGAATTTTTGATTATTCAGTAGAGCTCATAAAATGTACTTACATTGCGTGATTTTCACTCTCATTATTTTTTTCCAACAAGATCTAGCCATGCAAGTGTGATGCATAAAGCTTGAACAAACTATCCTTTGGAGAAATGTTAGAAATTTTGAAAGACTGATTCACCTATTTTTTAAGTCCTTAGATACGAATTTTCTTATGTTGCATTTCAAAATTACATATATTTTGAAATTTGTTTTTCTTTTTAGAGACCTTGATATTCTTTTCAATTAATCGATACAATTAATTTACTTTTCTTATCTATTATGTTTTTAGTTATCTTTAATGGTTTTTCCTTTTAATTTTTCTTAATTTTGGAATGTCAGTTTAATATTCCTATCCAAATGTAAATGTGATAAATTTATATAATTCAACTTGTTACTACTTGTTGATCACATTCTTTATTTGCAAGTGCAATCTAATAATGTCTATAGTTAAAAAAAACGTAATTTATTTTGTTAATATTTTTCAGGTGTTATTGTCCCATTTAACTAATATTACAGAAAAAGAATTACGTTTCAGGTATCTTTTATTTTTAATTTTTTTTATTCATAATATTGATGAAGTTTGCTATGTTTTATTTTTTTAAGGTAATGGTTTATTACATAAATCTTTATTTTGAAGTAGAACTTTGTAAAGAGTTGAACAACCATCATTTTTTTCTTTTGATTTGATATATGTATATTCATTGATCATCATTAATTTTTCTTGTCAATTGAACAATATTCATTATACATAATTACAAATTGTATAAAGAATAGTATGAAAATCACAATGGATAAATCTATATTCTTTTTAATTTTCTTTCAAAGGCAATTTCTTATTTTGTCTATTATGAATTAATTATACTCTATCTGGTTTTAGGCTATTCTATCCAATTGTCAACACGAATTAATTCGTTGCACATATAAATGAAGAGTGGTAAGCCTACATTAGTAAATCAATACAAATTTATCAACATATCATCAATTACCTTACTTCTATTTTTATAACTTGAATCCTTATTTGTAACAATTTCCAAGGTACTGGAAAACATTTTAGAATAAACAATTGGTATAGGACTTTTTCATTAGAACAAAAACAACGTAGACAACGAGAAATGAGAGAAAGATATCTTCAACAAAGAAATTATGTGAACGATGCTATTCAACGAGAAGAACAATCTCTCTCCCAACCAGTCTTTCATGACTCTACGCCCATTTGCTTTGTCTAAAGATGGCGTGGTCATTTGACTCTGCGCCCCTTTGCTTTGTCTGAACGTGGCATCGTCGTTTCACTCTGCGCCCCTTTGCTTTGTCTGAACGTGGCGTGGTCATTTGACTCTGTGCCCCTTTGCTGTATTCGAAGGTGGCGTGATCATTTGATTCTGCGCCCCTTTGTTGTGTCGGAAGTGGCGTGATCATTTGACTCTGCGCCCCTCTGTTGTGTCGGAAGGTGGCGTGGTCATTTGATTCTGCGCCCCTTTACTTTGTCTGAAGGTGGCGTGATCATTTGACTCTGCGCCCCTTTGTTGTGTCTGAAGGTGGCGTGGTCATTTGATTCTGCACCCATTTACTTTGTCTGAAGGTGGCGTGGTCATTTGACTCTGCGCCCCTTTGCTTTGTCTGAGGGTAGCGTGATCATTTGACTCTGCGCCCCTTTGCTATGTTCGAAGGTGGCGTAGAAGTTTGACTCTACGCCCATTTTCTTTGTTCGAAGGTGGCGTGGCCATTTGACTCTGCACCCCTTTGCTGTGTTCGAAGGTGGCGTGGTCGTTTGACTCTGCATCCCTTTGCTGTGTTTGAATGTGACGTGATCCTTTGACTCTGCGCCACTTTGCTTTGTCTGAAGGTGGCGTGGTCGTTTGACTCTGCGCCCATTTGCTGTGTTTGAAGGTGTCATGGTCGTTTGACTCTGCGCCCCTTTAATTTTTTTGAAGGTGCTGTGATCGTTTGACTCTGCGCCCATTTGCTTTGCCTGAAAGTGGCGTGGTCTTTTGACTCTGCGCCCATTTGTTATGTCTGAAGGTGGCGTGGTACTTTGACTCTGCGCCCCTTTGCTGTGTTTGAAGGTGACGTGGTCCTTTGACTCTGCACCCCTTTACTTTGTCTAAAGGTGGCGTGGTCATTTGACTCTGCGCCCCTTTGCTTTTTTTGAAGGTGGCGTGATCGTTTGACTCTGCGCCCCTTTGCTGTGTTTGAAGGTGACGTGGTTCTTTGACTCTGCGCCCCTTTACTTTATCTGAAGGTAACGTGGTCATTTGACTCTGTGCCCCTTTGCTTTTTTTGAAGGTGGCATGGTCGTTTGACTCTGCGCCCCTTTGCTTTTTTTGAAGGTGGCGTGGTTGTTTAACTCTGCGCCCCTTTGCTTTTTTTAAAGGTGACGTGATCATTTGACTCTGCGCCCCTTTGCTTTTTTTTTAAGGTGGCGTGGTCGTTTGACTCTGCGCCCCTTTGCTTTTTTTGAAGGTGGCGTGGTCGTTTGACTCTGCGCCCTTTTGCTTTGTCTGAAGGTGGCGTGGTCGTTTGACTCTGCGCCCCTTTACTTTTTTTGAAGGTGGCGTGGTCGTTTGACTCTGCGCCCCTTTGCTTTGTCTGAAGATGGCGTGATCGTTTGACTCTGCGCCCCTTTGCTTTTTTTGAAGGTGGCGTGGTCCTTTGAGTCTGCGCCCCTTTGCTGTGTTGGAAGGTGGCGTGGTCATTTGACTCTGCGCCCTTTGCTGTGTTTGAAGGTGGCGTGGTCATTTGACTTTGCGCCCATTTGCCTTGTGTGAAGGTGGCGTGGTCATTTGACTCTGCGCCCCTTTACTTTGTTTGAAGGTGGCGTGGTCGTTTGATTCTAATGTCCCTTAGTTGAGGTTTACCTGGTCTATTTATAGGCCTCTGGGGCGGTACATATCCCTTGTAACGCCTTCCGTAATCATCATGATTGCGTATCTACATGATATATCTTTCTGAGTTTGTTGATATTTCGTATCTGCTTAAAATCTCGATAAAGGTGGTGACGGGTTTGATATATATTTTGGATTCTGCAGAGTTGGGCCCTTAGTATGCTTACCATTCCTGGTGGGCTCCCATCACTGTTGAGCCTTTTCCTTCCTGGTGGGCTCTCATCGCTGTTGGGCCTTTGGGCTAAATCTGATCCCACAAAAACTATTATTACAATAACTCTTCTCCTATTTGATCAAAAGTATAATATCTCATCTTCATTAATATCACTGTTGAAACTGAAAAAATCTAAACATTAAAATACAAGCATTTTTAAGATCCTTCACATACTTGTCAAAGAAAATAAAAAAACAACTAATCTAGCATACATACAATATTTCACCAAAACTTCTTTAGGCCTACATCATTCATGAATCCACCCAATTATTGTTTTTGCCCAACATACATATAAATATATGTATGTTTGAATGTGTATCACGCATGTATTTAGATATATGAAAAATATGTTATAATTACAAATCTACTCATTTAGGTCCAGTTTACATGCATTTATCTTCAATCTCTTTAGCAACAATATTCATGAACGATACTCACTCTTGTACTTTCCCTAATATACACACATACATATAAATTATTGTAAGAACTATATATCACTCATGAACTGAATAAAATTCTAAGCACTACTGCTAGCTAATTAGATGATAAAATGCTCTTCTGATTCCATTATATTCAAAATTATTATTTTATCCAAACACTACATACTCTACATTTATATTTGTCACTATACTTTATATGATATATATTAATATACTTCTAAATCTTTGATAATCATATTTTAACTCCCAATTTTTTCCATGTAGGAATATTTATTATATGTCCAAAATATTGCAGTACTATATTCAAACAAAAAATGGATAATACAATTGGATACAGATGGAGATCAATTTCAAAAGTAACAACAGAAAAATTTCAATATTCTCTTCATAAATGCTATCAATGAAGATGACATACCACCTCCAGATGCATAATTTTCAAAACTTTTTTATTGCCATTTCAATGCCAAATAAAACAAAAATATCTTATTTTGTTTTAAGAAACAAACTGTAATATGGATTTCAAACACGGTGTTTTATTTCTGAAATTTATTTGGATCTAGGTTTGTTTAAACTTATTACTATCTGAATTATTAGATTACAACTTGAATAAAATATATTATTCTCATTCACTTTAAGTTTTTTTTATTAGATATTTATATTTTTTAATTTATTTTATAATGATACAGGACAACGTGCCTTGCACGTTGCTTTACCCCTAATATGTATATATATATATATATATATATCATCCAGCTACCTAATTGATCATTAAATTCATGATCTCTCATCATGCATACGATAATTAGTTATAACAAAACCCACTTTGGCAGGACTTTGATTGTTGGATATCAAACCCAAGAAAATTATTTTCTTTTCTTTTTCATTGTCATGAGTAAATAATGCAATACTAGCTAGTAATTGAAGCAAACTGATTATTTCTTTGGAACCAAGCAATGACATGATAAGATTCAAGGATACACGTACATGCAATTAATTGGCAAAGATTCCCATAACCATTAGGACCGATCGAGCAGTACAACAACTCTCACCGAATTAAGAAATTATGGGTAATTAATATTTAAAAAGTAGGTTGTTAAGCTAGAGTTGTCAGATTGTTACCAACATTATAACCACCCAATTATACTGACTAATTAAATTAAAATTGATATTAAGGTATGCCAATTCTATTACTGCTTGAATCCCTCCTTCCAAAATTCTTTGGATGCAAGTGGTTGATCATGATATATATATAAGAAAGTGGAATATTTCATGAGCTAGGCCCGGCAGGCCAGCATGATTTTTCCTTTTTTTTTTTTTTGGGGGGGGTTTTGATCAATCTCTTGGAGATTGAACAGGACATTACGAATGTGACATGCGAGCACGCAAGCACGTCGTCTAATTATAAGTATAATCGCCTTATATAGGTGTGACTATTATTATGCTGTATTATAGCGACTAAATTTTGGGTGATAATTTTATATAATTCCATGATTATTGCTTTTGAACTACCTTAATTATATAATTGGTTTGTAAGCATGCATGCCTCATGCATGTATGATGTATAAATTAATAAAATTGGTTTCCTCTCATTAACTAAAATTTTTAAGACAAGTAATAATTTTATATAGTATCAGTGAGTAAAGATCTTGATTCTTCATTCTATTCTATTTAATTAAATATTTCACTTATTAAACCTGCTAATTAAGAGAAAATTCGGTCTATAAGTGAGAAAAAATATTAAGATATAAATTAATAAAATTTACCTCCTATTAACTTAAGTTTTTGAAATAAATGATACTTTCATATTCATCACATCATGTTGCATTATATATATATATATATATTGTTCAAACGTATAGTAACATAAAGACAAAAATTTAATTATTATACGTCAAATAATATTATGCAAATATATATATTATATATATATAATGGCCTCCCTTCCCTGGCTCCACTCTTTTTAAAAATAAATAAATAAATAAAAATAATATAAAATAATATTATTTTTATTTTGTATTGGTTAATTTGTTAAAATTATCTTGGACCATTATATAAAATTTAATCTAATTTAAAAAATAAAATATATTTCATATAAAATAAATAAAATAATAACATGATGATATGTTATTATTATAAATACAAAAGAAATTTGATGATTTTTAATATTGTTTTAATATTTTTTTTATTATGATGATATGTTTTTGACATATTATATATTTTTTTATATTTTATTTTTATTATAGATGAATAGATGAGTGTAAGCGTATATCTATAAAGAGTATTATTTGTTTACGTGTATATCTACATGCATAGATGGGTGGTAACGAAGGAATGGATAAACTTGTATTATTATATTGAAAAAAAGGGAGAGAATATAAAGAAGTTAATTCAAATTGCATTTGCAGCTTGTAAAATAAGTCAGCAGTACCGTACGTGATTGCTAGATGATCATGATCATGATCATCATGAGGAATTCGAGGTCCAGAGACATGCGAGTTTCAACAAGAGGGTCTGCCAAAATATTGGCCAATAATACTTTTGATCAGGTGATCTCATCCGTTTTTTCACTTGGATATATTTATTGTTTGACAACTAGCTAATGCCACACTTGTTATTTATTTATTTGGATATTAGTTGACATCTGATATTAATCGGATGACGTGTGAAGTGTAGGCATGATGGCAGGTGCCATGCTGATTATATTATTTTATATTGTAATATATATATATATATATATATGAAGTAAACACATCAAAATCCCGAATTGTTACTGTTTTTATGTATTTGAATATTAGATCATTAACTCGAAAATACAATATTTTTAAGTGTTTGCCAAAATTAGGGACCAATTAATAGGCAAAATGCACCGAAGGTGGAAGGTAGGAGGATCCTTCCTGAAAGTTGTTGACAGACTCGAGCGCTGTGTATGTAATACTAGTGTTGGGTGCTGGCAGAAAGTGGCGTCCAAATAATTAATATTCAACTATTCTTTTAATCTTTAAATTAAAGAATATATATTTATAAACTTGTTTGTTAATTAGTACAAGTACAACCAGCACATTATAAAATATGAAAAATATATAAGTTAGTCTAAGAACCTAATAATATTTTAAATTTTTTTATAATCACAACGAGACGTTCTACGTACTATAGGTAACATAATTTCTTAATTAAAGTAATACAACCCTATGTATTTCACTAAAAATATAATAAATTTGGAGAAATAGGAGTGGAGGACCCCAAAGCAGCCGAGCTAGGAGGTTGATTTTGACGATCAAACACGATTGGAGGGATAATAAGCAATTAGAACCCCCTAAATTAAAGAGGAGTAATACACATATAATATATTTCTTACATTTATAGATTAAATGTTATAAAGAAAATATAAGAACTTTGATATGAATGTGGTAGTCATCAGTAGTTAGGAGTGATCATCTGGATTTCGGATTCTCAAATTCGAAATTCGAATTTAATATTTAATATTTCAAACCGGGCCAGGTTGTACCCGATCCAGATGAACAGGCCTATCAGCAGTACTATACACCTAAACTCAGGGACAAGATGATCAATATTCAATATATATTGTGGTCACAACGTTACTTTAATCTACTTGTGTCTTTGTTTCTTATCCTCAGTCTCGATTGTGGTATTTATTTTACTCCCCCAACATAATTATTTAGTACAAAAGAAATATGAAATACTTAATAATCCTTATAAACTCTTATTACATTTTATACCTAAATTATAAAGGCTGATTGCTGGAAAAGGATTGGGAAGGAAGATTTGATCATGGATGGTGCTATATTTTATTTATCGAATGGCTCAGAAGAAAACACTTAGGAAGCCATTATAAAATGATTGCAAAATCCTACTGTGGATTCCAACTCTTCATTCCCCAACAGATCAACATGCATGGTTCCCAAATGATGAGTTTCTTATTGGCTGCAATTTTGTGCATCCGCCCTGATGAAATCCCCACAGATAAAAGAGAAAAAGCAAAAGGAACTGGAGGCCCATGTGGCATGGGGTTGATAGGTCATTATCTGCCTACGTGGTACAGGTGCCAGCGTGGAACTAAGTGGGTGACAGTTGGCATTCGAGGGATTGGTTTTGAAAATTATTGAAGTGTGGGGGGACAATATCGGGGGGAGGACAGTATTTGGGACACCAGCCTGTTGGATTAGGGCAGTGATGGAGTGGCGGCAGGGTCACATGTATGTTACTCAGTACTGCTCATTGGTTATTGGGGGGCAGCCTGGCTCCTGGACAACGCACAAAACGACACTACTTCTCATTCTCGAGGTATACGACACACAGAATCTACCTCTTTACTGTTTTGAGTCTTTGACATCTTTCTGTTCCTGTATTTTGAAATTTGAATAATGAATATGCTATATACATCCGATTCCTCCGCGTAACAAAAAATAGCGAAATGTTACAAGGTTATTTCCTTACTGATGGAGAAACAAGAAGAAAATGTTGCTTGCATTGCATTCGAAGTGTCTGTAAAATGATTGCTGGTTTTTGGATAAGTGGTGCTCGTGGCATCATTAAATAAATACGTGGGAGTGCTGTCGTAGTAGCATTAACAGAAAAGGAAGGGGGGGCGGCAAATATACACCTTATGGACAGCCCCACGCCCATCAACACCTTACCACCTTGCAATCGCCGTATTGGCAATTGGCATACACTGCAAATCATCGTAACTTTTTAAATATTATCTACATATATTTGATGCCAACAGAGGGACAATTGTACATCTCTGAGCTCTCCCATTCCGCGTTGAGAAAATCAAGCAGTCGCATCAATTCTGGCAGCCTTTAACTAAAGTCAACATAAGCAACTCGTCATACACGATATTGAATTATATGATTCATATAATGTTTTTATTTATTTTTAAAAACTGAACAATCAAACTCAAACAGAGATAATCTCGATGCCCATTGAAGAATAATCTTTTTAAAAATAGTTTTCGACTTGAAATTTCCATTTGAATTTGTACGGTAATTTATATGAAAATACAAATAGTTAAAAGAAGAAATAAGGATTGTTCGAGATTTTGTATGAAAAAGAAAAAGGGCAGTGGCTCTGGACTCTAGCTGTCATTTTCCCCGAAGACAATCATAAACATATAAAACATAGTCGTGCTTCAATTTCCGCATAAATAGGTATAACCCGTAGCTTTAAATTAAAACCCACAAAGCTGTCCCAAAACATACGCATGTTGTAGCGTACTTTCCAACAAAACGCGTAACACATTCATCAGGCTCGGCCTTCCCGCCGCTGTTCTCTCTAAAACTGTGTCTCCCTACGCCCGTCTCTTCTCCGTCTCCGTCGCTGTGTCTCTCTTTACAAAGCGCACAGAGAAAGCAAAGCCAGCAAACACGTACAAAGCCTTTCTCAGCAAGAATAAGAAAAAGAAGAAGAGCCTCTGCGACTCTCATTCTGTAATGGCCAAGTCGAAATGCAGCAACGGCAAGAGGATGTCGTACATCGCAGTCCCATCTCAGATAATCAACTCTCTGTCATCATCTTCTCTGCACTCCCTTCTTCTCTCACCCAAGAAATCTTCGAGGACTTACAGCAGGTTCCTCAGCTTCAAAAGTCCAAGATTTTGGTTTCTCATACTCTTTCTATTTGGGCTACTTGGTATGTTAAAGTTAGGCTACAACCTTGACCCTTTGACCCCATTTGCTCCATACCCATGTAGTACAACCACTCAAACACAGGACCTCATCTCTAATGGGCATCCAAAACCAGAGCTTGGTTTCGCATCGATGAGTGGAATTCGCGGTCAAAAGGCTGAGAATGATGAGGTTTTGGATGGAACTAATCAACCACGGCCGTTGATTTCAAATGGGTTTTCAAAATCAGAGGTGGGTAATGTAACAGACGGCGAGAATGATGAGGAGGAAGTTGAAGACCGTGAGTTTTGGAAGCAGCCAGATGGGTTGGGCTACAAGCCTTGCTTGGTGTTCAGCGGGGAGTACAGGAGAGCAAGTGATGGGATTGTAAAAGACAGGAAAAAGTATCTGATGGTTGTGGTTTCTGGTGGGATGAACCAGCAGAGAAATCAGATAGTTGATGCGGTGGTCATCGCTAGGATTCTTGGGGCTGCCTTGGTTGTTCCCATCTTACAAGTCAATGTTATTTGGGGAGATGAGAGGTATTTGTCCTTCTACGTTTACATTTTATTTGAAAATCTATTGCCTTTTGCCAGTAATTTTCATTTTTAGATTAATGAATACTTGCCATTTTTGTAACCTGGCAACGCATTTCGATGTGTTTCAATAGAAGTGTACCATTAAAAAAAAGCTTGAATTAGATAGAAAATGGGCAAAAAAAACTATTTGGCCTAATTTAGGATTTTATCATGTCAACGCAATTGAATTTAGCTAGTCCCGAATTTCCTTTTATCATGGTTCGGTTTGAAGAATTTCTTGCCTTACTTGTGTTTATATATATTTTGGTAGGGATTCTTTAGTTTCCTTGTAGACTGCAGTGCAGGGAGGAGTGAATAATTTTGTTTCCTTTGTTGTTATTTGATGGGTGCAGTGAGTTCTCTGATATATTTGATATCGAGCACTTCAAGAGAGTTCTTGCCAATGATGTCCGGATAGTTTCGGCACTACCGTCTACACATCTAATGACAAGGCCAGTGGAGGGCAGTCCACCACTACACGTCTCCCCTAGATGGATCCGGGCTCGTTATCTCAAACGTGTATGAACAGTTTCTGTAATTTTCTTTTTGCAGAGTAATTATACTTGTTCTTCCTGTTTGCTTATCATATGGAAATTCCAGTTTGTTATACCAACTAGTGGCAGCTGTATGTTTGTTATCCCACGTTAAAAAGCTTGAATTATTCGTCAGCCTTTCGGTTTCACCATATATACGTAATCACAGGCGATGCTCTATTATCTCCAGGTTTATTCTCCGCCGTGTCCTTAAAAGTGTTGCCTTATGGTAATGAGGGAGACCTCTTATTATGAAGGTGCCAACATCTAGTTGATTATAGTTGCGACAATCCTCTAAATCTCGAGTTATAATGGCATCACTTTAGAGGCAGTTGATTAATTAACTAAAATTATGTACTTCTCATTAAATGTATTCTCTTTGTTGGATCTTCTTTCTTGAATGGAATCTTTTGCTTGTCAATTTAGCTGATTATCCCAATGCTCTGATCAGTTCTAGTTTTTTTAATTTATTTTTTTCTAGATGTTCAAAACAAGCTGTTTTCTTTTTCTCCATTCACGTTTACCTTATTGATATGGAATTTTGTGTCGGCTCTGTATTATGAAGAGAAATCTTGCTGTGAATGCTGGGTGGGAAAAAAACTGATGGAATCTCTGTTGGTTTCTGCAGTTTAACAGAGAAGGGGTTTTGCTTTTACGGGGCTTGGACTCAAGACTCTCTAAGGATCTTCCCTCTGATCTGCAGAAGCTTCGATGCAAGGTAATGCATGTTTCGTTTTTATTAAGAGTCCTTCATTTAGACACTAGTTCTTGCATTTGTTTTATTCCCATCTTGTGGTCGAGATGACTCACAATTATTCAAGCACAAAACACTTTTCAGATTTTAAACCTTCAACTTTTTTATCTAATCATTACAACTTTCTAAACTCCCAAACAAAACATAAAAAAAAATATTACTTTTTTAAATTTCAAAACAAAAAGAATATTAAAAGATTATATTCAATTAATTTTATTTATTTTTTAATATTTTTACAAATTTCAAAACAAACAAAATATTAAAAGATTATATTCAATTAATTTTATTAAGTTTTTAATATTTTTATTCAACTTTTTCTCTCTTATTTTCCAAAATCCAACAAAAACATATTAATTCAAACTATTTCACTAGTATTCAAGATATACAAAGATATTTTAAGTATACAAATGGACCCTAAATCTCCTAAATCATTTCTCATTTCAATCAAGAGCTTCACCATGGGAACTTCCCAACTTAATTCAGATCGATGGCTTGTTCTGTTTGTTTTTATTCTACTGAGCACAGGTCTTCTCTCCTTCAAAAGTTTTAATTATATTCGCAAACTTCAGATTTTTTCCATTGCTGAATATTGCTTGTGCGAATTTCAGAATCTATCCTTGCCTTTTCAATTCAGCCAAGGCTATATGGTCAGCCAATTCTAATCTCTTTTTGGTTCAACTTTCAGGTTGCTTTTCAAGCATTGAGATTTACCCCACCAATCTTGCAACTTGGTAACAAGCTTGCTGAGAGGATGCGGGCCAATGGGCCCTACCTTGCTCTTCATCTACGAATGGAGAAGGATGTATGGATTAGGACCGGTTGCCTTCCTGGTCTAAGCCATGAGTATGATGAGATAGTGAACAATGAAAGGAAACAACGGCCAGATCTCCTAACTGCAAGATCAAACATGACTTACCATGATCGAAAGCTTGCAGGTCTCTGCCCCTTGAATGGATTGGAGGTAGCCAGGTAAGAATAGAAAACTAATATATTTAATTTGTGCACCTATGCTTTTAAATCTAAGTTCTTTGGCATGCTTATGCTTTAATTATGTAATATACCGATTCTTTGTTTTTTGTTTTTGTTTTGCTTTGTCATTTTATGGATAGGCTGCTTAAAGCTCTTGGAGCTCCAAAAACTGCGAGGATATACTGGGCTGGAGGGCAGCCGTTAGGCGGCAAAGAAGCCTTACTACCATTAACCCAAGAGTTTCCTCATTTTTACAACAAGGAAGATCTTGCTTTGCCTGGCGAACTAGAACCACTTAAAAACAGAGCATCTTTAATGGCTGCCGTTGATTATATAGTCTCTGAGAATAGTGATGTTTTCATGCCATCCCATGGGGGAAATATGGGCCATGCGATCCAGGTATTTCCATCACTATCTTTTTTCTAGATTTACTGTGTCACCAGTTCCCATTCCGGGTAACATATGATTTGCTAAAGCACAGAAATCCATGCTAAACTTAACCTTATGGAATAGGCAAAAAGATTAGATCTTACAAGACATTTGAACTAGGAAGTCTTGAATTAAAATGCTCTTATGCTTTTAACATTCTTATGAAAGGCTACAAGGTTGGGATTGAAATTAGTAGAATCTGGAATCAAAATGAACAAAAATGCCTGTTCTCCTCTTTTTCAGTTCCACCTGTGATTGCCTTTACCTTGACCACATATTGCACGTGTCTTTATTGACATCACCTGTTATTTGCCTTTTTCATTTGTCAATCTTTTAAGCAGCGGTCAAGCGGATCATTAGCGATCGCAGATTTGTGACCTGGCACTTTCAAAATGTCTTCTGTACTCTCTTTGGTTGTAATGTATTTTATGCTGTTATTTCCGAAAACTGAAATGAATATTGTTTGTGCAGGGACACCGGGCCTATGCAGGACACAAAAAATATATAACCCCAAACAAAAGAAAAATGCTACCCTACTTTTTGGAGTCTACCTTATCAGAATCGGAGTTCAACAGCATCATAAAGGAGTTACACATTGACTCCTTAGGCCAGCCGGAACTCAGAACTAACAAAGCCGAAAGGGATGTTACGAAGTATCCTGTGCCCGAATGTATGTGCAATGATTCACGCACTCGTTCTTACTTGTGATTTCTTGCAGAAAGCTTCCAATGCGATGTTTCATCATGTTTAATGGCTCCAATTCAAAACCCCCTCCATTGAATAGTGGAAAGATTATGGTAAATCCCTTGAATTGGAGCCCCTGAAAACCAAAAGGAGATGCTTTTTTGGGGGGTTGGGGGGGGAGGGGGGGTGGCGGGGGCACCAACACTTGAGCTGACAGCTTATGCAAAGTGTTACCCGGCATGATGCTTGTCTCATGGCTGCATGGCAGGAGAAGTCAAGTACCAATTTTTTTATTTTATTTTATTTATAGGGGCCGTAATTAGTATATAGTACATATCATTTTTTGTGTCACATGAATGTATTACAGAGCCATACGTGTATATATAACATATGTAGAAGTAACCAAATGAGCTTTTAATTTCCAATTAATCTTTTACTACATCAAACCTTGCAAGCTCCTTTTCTACATCACCGTTCATTTTTTCTTGGTTCTCTTATTCTTGAGACATTTTTAGGCATCTTCCAATCGAATAGCATTGCCCTATTCCAATTGAATAGATTTATTCGATTGGAATAGAGCAATGCTTCTTCGGCTGCCATGTGGCATTCTTTTCCGCGAATTTGGATTGGACTGAAGCCAAAGGCCCGAAAGGTGTGGCGGAGACTGGCAAGCATTGGTGCCATTACAAGAGAGCTTTCCAGGGATGTTGAAGGTCTTGTCGTCTAAACTCTGATGTGCAGCCAGTCCACTTTACCCGCCCACACATCCCAATGATGATGCTATATGCACATGCACTTGCTTACTAAAACAAAACCAGACTATGCTGATGCCTGCTCTTTTGTAAGCAAGCAAGAGAAGGGCTGCAAACCCAAAGCGCAATCAGTTTGCACTTATATTTGGTTGCGCAATCACACTCATTAGAAGGAAATATTAAATCTAAAGAAATTTAAAATCTTAATTTTACCGACTCATCACAAGGAATCAAACCAAAACTTGACGTTCATCTGCATTACAGAGTCAGGCTCAAGTGTGATAATTTATAAACTTCATTCAATTGAATCCAACCACGCTACACAGGCAAAAACAAGCTTGCTCTTCGTTGCACCTTGCAATCAAAGACATGAAATCCCCTGGAACCTTTTATTGTTGAAAATTCAAACTCCCTCCATGCTTCCCACCCAGTTTTTAACCGACCCTATCAAAGTGTTCAATCCAAATTCTGGCATGTCAGCCTGCTCATCAACAAAATCCTCCACAATCTCTGTATTAACCATTGCAACAAGATCCAAAAAGATGTACCGCATGCAGAAGCAGCAGTCAACCGAGTCTCTTTTTAACTCCAGTCTCCATGTCCACCGTCACACTGATTAAATAATCACAAACAGAAATTTCAAATTCCCAAAAACATCCGTGGAAAGCATGATTGATTGCCCTGTGCCTCTAACATGTCTATTTAGCCTCAACTAAAGAGGATGTTTCTTTCAAAGAAAGTGACCATAGAGGTGAAAGCGCAACAACATTTCCAATGATAATCAGCGTTGGTGATATTAACTGTGCTGATGTAATTTGCTGGGCAAGATCCTTTAGCTCAGCAAAGACCTGTATAAATGCAGATTCAACTATAATGGGTGAAGTGATATGGTCTTAACAATTAGATCTTAAAAGAGAGAAAGTTGCAAGGGGAGTTGTGGCCAGAGAAGAGAATGACAACTTTGATAGCTCGGCAATCAAATTGCAAAAGTAATAGTTTAAAAGAGTAAGGGGGGCAACAGATTCTGAAAGCATAAAAAAGGTCTCTACATATATTAACTAGTGTTGTTCTATACTTTGAAAAAAAAAATTAGTGTTGCTTTATACAATAAATATCTTTTTTTTTATAAGTAAATACAATAAATATCTTGTCAACTTACACAACTATTTCCTTCTACAAGATCAATTTCTGGGCAAAAACTCATTCACACAAGTAAAAGAGAGTGATAATAAAATTATGTTCCACTAAGAGCGAACCAAGGTCAGTTATATCTTTTTATGTTTATGATCCAATTTCTGGAACTGAAACCTCATCAATAAATCTATGGCTTTGAAGTCATTAAATCACCTTATCTATAACATATGGCTGTTGGAACAACATCCACCTTAGCTTCTTACACCCTAACCTTTTCTTTTGATAGGTAATCAAGAAGTTTTATTCATAGAAGTAGGTAAAGCAAGTACTCGGGGAGCCTCTTACACCCTAACATGGATGACAAATTTGGATACAAAAAATAGATATGGGGTGCAAGAAGTAGAGTGCCACCAGCATTACACCATACAGTATTTATTAGATATGTTTTACTTATATAAAAAAAAAAAGGTACTTATTACATATGTCTACTTTGAGGTTTCACAGTTTAATATGGTAGATTGAGGAATGAAGCTAGTCTATCCGATGAATGTTTCACGGCCAAATGATACCTGCAACCTCAATAAAATTTAGTGATCAGTGAGGTGATGGGCAAAGGCAGCTGGGGTGAGAGTGGCCGACTAATTATCCACAGAAAAGGAGGAAAAGGGAAGGGAGGGGAGGGGAGGGGAGGGGGGGGGGGATGCTTCTAACTTTCAGATTAACCAATTACAATGTTTCCTCCCCTACCTCTCCTCAAACTGAAAAGTAAAATAAGTCTTTATAGTTAGCTACTAATTTAAGAACAGTTTATCATGTCAAACAATGACACAAAACAAGAGAGCTTCTATGATTGTAGTGACTTTAAGGCATTCAGTCAATGATTTCTAAAAAATAAGAAAAAAGCAAGAGAAGAAAGAAAAGGTCAAAAAGAAAATCATGCTTACCGTGCGTTGTTGAGGTGTAGTCCCTCGCTCAACTGCAACAGCTGGTGTACAAGGGGGGAGACCATGATGGAGTAACTTTAGAGAAAGAGAAGGGAAGGTTGATAAGCCCATATAAACCACCAAGGTTGAATCAGGGTCAGCTGCATTTTCTGCCGCAAACAAAGGATCTGTTCCTCCTTTCCTTGCATGCCCAGTGAGAAATTTTACACTATTTGCAACAGCTCGTTGAGTTAATGGAATTCCAAGCTCTGCTGCTATTCCTGACGCAGCAGTGATACCTGCCAACAACATACTATTATTATTGCCCCCACAGCTAACTTCACTCTTGCAAGAGACCAACATTCTATATGCTTGTAAGAAGACTATGTACTTACAACAGAACAACAACGGTGAAGAATTCAAGTCCCACTCTATATTGGAAGGCAACCTCAAGCTAACTCATCAACAAGATCCATGTCAATTGCTTCATTCATCACAAATTACATCTACGCATGTGATACCTTCCTCTTCCTACTAAATGTTTTTATGCACTATTCATTTTACTCAATTTTCATAATATCTCATATTTAGCAAAACTTGTACCATACTTTCAAACATTCACAAAAAAGGGAAGGTGAAGGTGAAACGAATTCTCCACATGAAGACAGCAAATTGCTAGGTAAAAGGCCAACCGTACGTCAGCTGATGGAACAAATCAATATTACGTTATCTCAAAGTGCACAAATTCGAGATTTTAACAATCACTTGCGATATGGCAGTCATTATTCCATAATTGCTCCGTGTATATGCTATTTAAACTCACAATAGAGCATTAAGTATGGAGACATTATGAATATTTTTCAAGAGATGCTATTTGATAATGAGATTCAAGAGACTAGTAACAATCACATACCTGGTATTACTTTCACTTGAATCCCTTGCTGTTGCAGAAAATCCATCTCCTCACCGCCTCTCCCAAACACCTGAATCCCAAGATACACATGTCACAAAAATCTCTACTAGAAAGCATTTCAGGGCTTATAACACTCTGCTGATTACCAAATTTTAGGTACATTTCCCAAAAAGAAACCCACCAGTGGATCTCCTCCCTTAAGTCTCACAACAGTAGCTCCAGCTTCGGCAAAACTCAGAAGCAACTCGTGTATTTCCTCCTGCAAGAAAAAATAATTTAAAACCTCCTATTATCCACCAGCAAGACGCCACTTTTATAAAGCCAAAATATATTACAGTAAAAAATTTAGGCACGACCACAGTCCCAATCCAACAACATCATGATAAATTTTACAAAATTGGTTGACATTCAATAAAAAACACAAATACCCAATAAGGGAAATGCCCAAAGAAAGAGAATTGAAGAGAAATAGAGAGGGCGACTTTGTGGCAGAAACCTAGTTGAAAACCAAAGGAAACCTGCAAACCCAAATGACAAGAGATGCTAGCATATAAATAGACTTTTTTACCTGGGTTCTACTATGGAAACCGGCAGTCTTGCCGACATAGAGGAGCCTAGCATCGGGGCCAATCAAATCCAACACGTCATTGGACACCAACCGATCATACAAGAGCAAATCAGCACTCTGAATCACTCTCACAGCCTTGAGTGTCAACAGCTCAGGGTCCCCAGGCCCCGTTCCCACCAAAAACACATTCCCTGGCCCACACTTCCCCTTACTACATCCTTCACTTTCTCTCTTCTCTCTCAGCACCTGAAGCAGCTTCTTCAGCTCCGGTAATTGCAGTGCTATGCTGTTTTCCCTATTTAAGTGGGAATCAGGTGAAAAGGAGAATGATGTAATTTGCTCCACTTGGTTCTTGTACAGCCACTGGTCCCTTTGATATATCTGAATAGAGTGTTTCTCAGTGAAAGGGGAGGAAGAAGAAGTAAAAGAAGAATCATAATGTAAAGAACAAAAGGGGTGAAAGTTTATGGAGTTGGGTTTTCTGAAATGAATCAAAGATAAAGATGGAGAAAGAAATTGGAGTCTGTTGGCAAGAGCCATGTCAGTCTATGAATATAGAAGAGAGACGACTGAATTTTTGTCCTCGAGTTTGATGTCTCTCTGGCGAATATAGGTGAGAGAGAGTTCAAATTTGACGTTTGAGTTTGGGGAGTCAAGAAACGGAAGGCATGGTGGCTTTTCGGCTTTCGAGAGAGACGCGTTCTTTCGGAACTCTGCGGGCTGGTTTTCGGAGTAAGGTACTGCTTGGATTCGGAAATGAGATGAGTTGAGATGAATTTGATTTATTTTTTAATATTATTATTATTTTGAAATTTGAAAAATGTGTGTTGGAATTTAAAAAATATGTATTAAGATTTGTATTTTGTATAAAAAATTATAAAAATATAATGATGAAATAGAAGTGAGTTAAGATGAGCTCAACCCACTTCCGAATCCAAGCAGCACCAAATTTCTTGAAAAAAGTTACACAAACTCTCAACTTCCTACCACCACATTTAAAAAAATATATATTTTAGTTCTTTCATCTCTTCCGAACAATTGAGAGGAGGTTGTTCACGTGAGAGGGGGTCTTTCATCTTTAACATGAACAATGCGTCTATACTGTAGTTACACTATTCATGTGAAGGAGTTATGGTGTGTAGACTGTTCCTCACATTTGCCTAATGAAAAATGCTAGTTGCACACAGAATTGTGTCTGCATGTGTATACATAGTCCACGTAGACAATTTAGTTAAGAAAAGAAAAAAAAAATATTGTTCATGTGAGAGGTTTGTGCGTAAGCTAGGCTTGTGTATACATACGTCACTACTCACGTAAATAATAAAATTATTATTCACGTGAGAGGCTTGTGCAGCAACCGGGCTACTACCAAGCAAGCCTCTTTAGTAAAATGTGGCGTTTTAATTTTTAGCTCTCTTCCTTAATTTTAAATTCGGTAAATAAAATTCATCAAAAATAAAATTTTAATAAATAAAAATCCTAGAAGTTCGGCATTTCAACTCTCATCTCATTCGGCAGATTTTAAATCCTATATCAGGTACCTCTTAACTAAACTCTTCTTTTTGTTCTTCTCATCGTTCCGCTTCATCTCACTTGGTTCTTCACTTGGTTTATGCAACAGCGGTGCATCTTCTTCTTCTTCTTCTTCACGATAGTTCTTCTCATGTACTTATTAAGAAATGCAATTTATTTTAGAAGTTTATGACATATTTATACTCTTTGTTTTCGCATTATGTAATCTCTTTGCCGATTTGGGTTATATTTTATTGTTGGTGGTTTATAATTTTATACTTGAGTTTCATTGCCTATATGAGTTAGATTATGCTTTTGGTTTTATTTTCGTAGTTTCTTACATTATAGATTTTTATCAAGTGAAAATATTGAAAGTGGTGACGTATAATTTTATACTTAGGTTTCTCTCGTGTTACTTAGAGCTTTCTTCTTGGTAATGTCCTTTTAGGAATTAACATTTCAGTTTTACTTTTTTTTCACTTGCCTTGCTTTCATTACTTTTTACAACTATTTTTGGCAAGTTAAATCCTCGTGCTCTTTTTTTCCAACCCATATTCTTTGAGATAATATTTATTTTACTTCTCTAATTGGTACAAAAATGATAGAACTTTGTATTGCGAGTGACAGTGAACCCCTTGCTGTAACCAAGTCATTTTGTCATTTCTTTTCGCTTGAGTTCCTCTATTTCTATAATACTCTCTATTCTTTCTTGAGCCAGTCTCAAGTATTTTTCATTATCTGCATTAAGTGACTGTTGTAACTCTTTTTTTTTTTTTGCTTTTAATTTACACATCCAAACTACCCATATATTGTATGGAAGCCTTTATCTCAACAAAATTTAAGATGGCATAGTGATCAGAAGAATAAGATGTCAAAGCAGACGCGTTTCAAATCCAATTCAAAGATACTAATTATTATTAGTCGTTTCCTTATCCAATTTTTCTTTTTTGAAAATGTTGTCACATCTGTAATTAGACCATGCATATTTTCTACCAAAAGAACCTAGATCACTTAGGTTGCATTCCTTCAATACCTCTCATATTTTCCAAATCTCTCTATACACTGGTTTCATTGGATCTGCTTATGAGTTAAAAGTCTCATTATTGCATGCAGAAATTACGCTCGAGGCAAAAGTTGATCTGCTTCTCGTGGCAAACATTTTCCTTTATTCTTTAAATACTTTTTGGGTAAAAACTAGTCAAGCATTGGGATACCTATGCCATTCATGCTCTATTTTTAATTTCTTTACAAGGAAACTTGATGTAATGACAAAAGTATCACCTGGTAGAGAAAAAATTATCAAGAGTTCAAAACAATTTAATCTAATTTGGACAATAAGGTATTTGGATATTATTAAATATTCTCAAATAGAGATAAGGTAATTAAATTTATGTTTAGTTAAATTATCAAATATTATGTGCATCTAATATTTTTTCAAAATATGTATTTTGTCCCGGAGATTATCATACTGTAATTATTTTAAGTGAGTAGAGAGGAGATTGATCTCTAAAAGAGAGTGGATGAGATTGAGTTGGTGCTATCCAATAGAAAACAGAAGTTTCTACAAGTTGTATGTGAAGTTGAAAGATCATGCACACAACTTCAAGTTTGACTCTTGCATTTGTTGTAGCATGTTACTTAATAGTCTACAAGTGATTTCATTTTAGTGTTAGAATTTAGTTGTTGTGTGTCTCTGAATAGTTGTTGGTCACCCTTCATTATTGTGCTTGAAAGCACGTATGCTAGACAAACGTATCTTGAGAAATTTATGCCAGTATTGTATGAATTGAGCATATTATTGATTCCGAGTAGAATGCATCTTTTTGAGAAAAATTATTGCTCGGCACTTTGATAAGTAATCAAAATGGATCTTTCTAGGTGATACCGCTTAGACTTATTCAAAAAAACAAATAAATAACCATGAAATATATGTATACTCAATTATGGGGAATAGAGCACGACTGCTTGCTACTTGTTCGAATCGATTCTCTATAATCTTATTTCTTTCTCACTCTTTTTTTTTCAATTTAGTATTGTTCTTGTTAAAAAATTTTCACGTGCATTAAATAGATCTATGATCTTAGAGTAAAGGAAGAAGCCATAGTAGATTTCATGAATCACTGTACTTGAAAGATAAGGATTCCCTATGTAAAGAATACATGCAAAATAGAAGTCTCAAATTAACTTCCACAATTTTCAAATCACAGCAAAATAGAAGTCTCATACTAACTTCCACAATTTTCAAATTACAGGAAAAATAACTAGACCCAAAAAACAAATCAACTTTCAAATTACACAATCTACTGGAGATTGCATCAATTAGAGGGCAACAATGTCGCGAGTAGACACCATCCTCTTATACATGTCCAAAACAAACCTGCCATAGATGGTAAGTAATTAATTCCCTCAAAAAGGATATGTCGATCGAGGACAATAATGCAAATTGGAGGCTATAAAAATTAATTTCAAGAGGTATAAAAAATAAATGAGAAAATAATAGCATTATGTACTTCATATGGCCAAGAATATGAACTAACGAAATTGTTCTTAGAATCATGCAGCTAGAACTAAAGAGTAAAAACTAAAAATGGGTGTTCTTTCCCTTTTTCTATGTCAAGAGTGTTTCTGAAATAATGTAAAAAAAAATTAACATACTCAGCTTCTCAAAATAACAAAAGAATAAGAACTTTTGGATAATCTAAAGGGGATCTAAAGGCTTTTTTTTTGTTGTTGGTGATCTAAAGGCTAATTTTAAGTGGAAATGTGCTTATATAAAGTTTTTTTTTATAAGTAATAAATTTATTGATTGAATGCAACTAAGCAAAACCAAGTACACAGAAAATATACAAAATAGAAACCTAGTTACATTATATTGAAATGAAAAGAAGTAAAAAACTTATGGCACAAGAATCAGCTTTTGGCTTAACAAATGGTGTGGTGAGAGAGCACTCTCTTTCGCTTTCTTGAGGGCGTTTAGTATAGTAGCAAATAAGCAAGCTACAATCTTTTATGTAATGAGTCGAGTTAATGGCCCAATGTGTTGGAATTTGACTTTCTCTAAGAATATTCTGGATTGAGAAGTTGAGGAAATTGCAGATTTGCCAGCTTCATTTACTTCGAGTAAATAGATAGAATGTTGTGGAATCATTCCAGACTCAAAAAGTTTACCATCAAGTCATTCTACAAGGTAATGCAAGTACAACAACCACACTAACCAGTTGGCTTCTCATGGAATGGTATATGGAAAGTCCCAGTGCCATCTAAAGTTGCTTTCTTTGTATGGACAACAACATTAGGCAAGATTTTGACAGCCAATAACTTAAGAAAATGAGGGATGATAGTTGTCGAATGTTGTTATTTGTGCAAGAAAAATGGGGAGACCATTAACCATATTTTCTTATATTGTAATGTGACAAGAGAATTATGGAATGGTATCATAGGAAAGGTAGGGCTGCATTGGGTAATGCCAAAAGGTGTGGCAGATCTTCTAACTAGTTGGAAAACATAAATAGTATGTGTTGAAAACACATTCCATCTCTTTCTAATAAACTTTCAAAGGTTCACTCCATAGGTCCCTCTCATCTTTTTTGTGCACCAACCCCCCTCTCACACCTATATTTCTCCTCCACAACCATTTTCCACAATGATGACTCTTCTAATGAAAATCTCCACAACCACTTCCCTAATAAGGCTATATTGAAAGTGGTGAAATTGCGCACTCTCAACCCACCCAACTCCTTTGGAGTACACACTTAAGGCTAACCCACTAAATGAAATTTGTGTTCCTCCCTCATGCCACCCCATAAGAACTCTCTAAAGATTTTTATAATCCGAGTAGCAATTCTCGCCGGTATGGGAAAAATGGATAAATAGTATGTAGGTAGGTTGGAGAGAGTGCTTTTGATAAGTGTTAACCTCCCTCCATTTGAAAGATAGAGACGCTTCCACCTAGACAATCTTCTTTACACATTCTCTATCACCCTATCCCAAATAGTTTTTGCTTTAAAAGAAGCTCCCAAAAGAAGTACGAGGTATCACATAGAAAGGTTAGCCACCTTGCATCCCTAACAAGTCGGCTAAAGGGTTGATATTCTCCACCCTCCCAATCGAAACTAATTCCGACTTTTTCAAATTGACCTTGAGGCTCGAAATAGTCTCAAAACATAAAAGTACTACCCTCAAAGATTTGATTTGTTCGTTGTCCACATCGCAAAAAATTAGTGTATCATCGGTGTACAATAAATGTGTGATGGATATCTCATTATTATAGTTCTCCACTGCAAAACCTGCAACAAGACTTTATGGGCAGCGACATCTATCGTGTGACTCAAAGCCTCCATTATGAGGACAAGTAGGAAAGGAGAAAGCGGATCTCCTTGTCTCAACCCCCTCAAACTAGAGAATAAACCATATGATTTGCCATTGACTAGCACAGAAAAATGGGCCGTCGAAATACAGTGTTCAATCCAATTACACCACTTTCCTCTAAATCCACATCTCTTTAGCATATAAAGTTAAAAATCCCAATTCACATGGTCGTAGGCCTTCTCATATCCAACTTGCAGAGTACTCCAGTCTTCCGTCTCTCAATCGGCGGTCTAAACATTCATTTGCTATTAAAACTAAATCCAAAGTTTGTCTGCCCTGAACAAATGCATTCAGAGGTTTTGAGATTATCTTGTCTATCACCAAACTCATGCGACTTGCCAACTTTCGATATGATTTTATAGATCCCTCCAACCGAACTTATGAGGCAAAAATCCTTTAACTCCGTGGTTTCCACAATCTTTGGAATTAAAGCTATGAACGTTGCATTAAGAGATCTCTTGAAGTTAAAATGTTGCGTTAAAGGAAAATGAGTTATGGACATGGGCTTGGGTTGTGATCCAAGATTTGAGAAAATGGTTGAGATAGGCATTGGCTTGGGCCGTGATCCAGGATTTAACAAGGGGGTAGAGCATTCGGGCTTGGGTTAGACAGGCCTTAGGTTGGGCCGCACAGGCCCAAACCGTATCTGGAAAGAAAAATTAAAGCCCTCCTATATCGGTTTTGGCTAAGGGCTTGAGCAACCATACGACGACGGAACAAGCTCCGATGGTCTCTTCTTCGATACAGAATTGGTCACTGGTGAGGGTCGATCAGAGTGGAGGGTCGAATCTTGAGGAAGGTTAGGTGGAGGAGGTGTGCGATGATGATGAAGTTGCGAACTTAGATGATGGGCTGTCTCAAGTGCAGAGATGCTTTCTCGGGGAGGTGTCACCTTCAGGGTAGATAATTCCATGGTAGAGGGGAAGGGTGGAGTAGCAGCATGGGTCGGGAGGACTTATAGGTGTGGTGGAGCCAGCTGACAAACAATAGAAGGTTGAGTTTGATTAAAACTGGGGTGCCGAGGGCAATGTCACCCCCATATGCACTATCCTCCCTAGCCAAGTACTTGAATCCTCGGATTGGGTGCTGAACAAAGTGACAGATATACATCATTTCCTGGAGCTCTCTATTGTAGGATATGAGAAACAATTTACGGCCTTATTAGTGGCTCTCAAAGCGGGTAGACCAAAGGCAATGAAGTCTACTTTCAAAAAAGACTGGGAATTAAAAAGATTGACGTGCACCATCAACTATGATCATAAGGAAGGTAGTGTTGGCTGGGATAAAGTGAAAGGTTGGGAGAACAATATTTCTTATGAAGCCTATAATATTATTGTGGAATGTGAGGGGGATCAATAATGTTAATAAGCGACTTATAATTCGATTCCTATTATGTAGTTGGAAGGTAAATATCGTGTGTCTACAAGAGTCTAAATTACAATTTGTTGATAGAAGCATCATCTGTAGCTTATGGGGTAGCGCATTTGTGAGGTGGAGTCATTTAGCTTTTTCAGGGGTTTCAGGTGGGGTGGTGTTGATGTGGGATATGAGGGTGATTGATGTAGTTGAGGTTTGTCTTGGGAATTTTTCCGTAATTGGTTTATTCAAGAATATTGAGGATGGTTGGGAATGGGCTATTGCGGGAGTATATAGGCCTAATGTTGAGAGCGAGAGAATCTACTTGTGAGAGGAATTGGTGGATTTGTATTTTTTGTGTGAACTTCTGTGGATTGTGTGTGGGGACTTCAATATAGTATGCTTCCTTAGTGAAAGGGAGGAGGCACCGTATTCGACAAGGGCAATGGAGGATTTCTCATACTTGATTTTTGATTTGAACTTGATTGATCTTTCCTTGGTTGGGGGAGCCTTTACATGGTCCAACAATAGAGAAAGCTCACGATTTAATAGATTCTTAATATCTATATTGTGGGAGTCTTAGTATCCAAATTTATGTCAAAGAGTTATCAAAGCTAACCTTATATATATGCATAAATACACTTTAAATGAACGGTTTTTCATGTATGATTGACTTACGAAGCTCTATAGCCACTTGTATCTAGCTATTGGCCGTGAAGAAGATTAAGAGGATTCAATTTTCATCTAGTTTTATTCATGTAGAACGACAAAGAGGAACATGAAAACAGAGAACTGAACATGAGTCCTTTAATGTTAATGCAAATAACAAATTGGGATGGTTATTTATCATGGACAAGAGTCCTGTCTTTTGGTTACCTAAATTCCTAATTTTAGCAGCGCCTACCCCAATCACTAAATCCAAGATTGAAGAAGAAGAAAAAATCAACAAATGTCTCAATTCTATAATGTACAAAGTAAGTAATATATACAAGATAGTTCCAAGTGTTCAATCTCACATAACAACAATTTCAATAATAATTATTAGATTTGTTTCTCATAGTTTGGCAGAACCAAAATATGGTTCATTTCACATTGACGTCATTTGTTCATATGATTCGGCAAAACCAAAATATTACAAAAGTGTACAAAAATCCTTGACCGAGGGGACGAAGAAACTATCAGGACTAGAGCCACAACAATATACCCCAACATTTTGGATTGAAAAAAGAACATTGCCTATGAGACAAACAAAATGCAACAAAGAAGAAACCCTACACCTCTCATTACATATTCTACAACAAAGACAGTGAAAAAAAAAGAAAATGCCATCCCTTTCAAAATTAATGCCGAGATTTAAGCAGAAAAATGAAACAAAAAATTTTATCATGAGAAAACAAGGGCTAGAACTTATTGAAGAGAGGGCAAATGCCGAAAATGCCAATGCTTAAAGAAGACAAATGCCAAAAACATGGGCTAGATCTTGCTGGAGAAACAAATGTCGAAAATGTTTGGAGAAGACAAATGCATTTATTGAAGACAAGACAAACAGATTTACGATGTCATTTATGCTTGGAGAAGCATTTACGAGAGATAGGGGCTAGAACTTATTAAAGAGAAGGTAAATGTAGGATCTCCGACGACGGCAGACCCTCGGACTGCTTCCGATTACGGCAAACCCTTCACCTTTTTTGTATGAATGATTTCTCCCACAATTCTCTCATCTCTCTCGCGCTTTAGGACCACATGTGTACCTATCACTACTCGTATAATAATAGTGCAATGCTCAATTTTTGCCTAATTGAGTTGAAAAATGAACTTTATAATTAAAATTTTATTTTTTTAGATAAACTTCATATTTATTTATTTAAAAAAATATTATATAATAATTATATATTTTATAATTGTATATATTATTTCTCTTAAAAAAAACTAACTTCACAATTTGTACATAAAGTATCAATTTTTTACAATTACAATATGCAATGCATTTCTTATTTTGTCTGAGGTAAATTTTGGATTTGAATTCATAAATAAATTCATTTTTTTTTTAAATTTTATAGTTCAAATCAGTTTTTAAGGAAGTGTATTTTTCACCTTCTTTCTTATCCAATTTTAACAATTAGGGCATTATTACGATTACACACCGGTAAAAAAAAAAAACTAAAAACTATTTTGAGTTGCCCACCCTTATTGCTTTTACGCCAACATAAAATTTAGTAGCATAATAAAAAAAAAGGTATGGCATGTTGTATTTTTTTGACCTGAGAAACACGTCATTCCAATGGCACAATCTAAGAAATTTCGAAGCAAAAGGCAATTAGAAAAAGGTAACAAATATTTTTTTTCCGACAGGTTGAGGTGGTGTTATATTTTATACAATTTCATGATTATTATGCTTTCTAAATCGTATTTTATACAATTTCATTGTTAATTTTGGATGGATGAAGTTTATAGAAAATACCTGGATCTACAAACTGATAACATACAAAATGAAGCTCGATGAACTGTTTTATCAACAAAATAATCAATGTGAAAAATAAAAAATATAAACAAAATGAACCTAAAAAGAAGGCCGAAGCCCATACAAAGTTGGGTCTCCTTAAATAATTGTAAAAGCTCTCTCTCTCTCCCTCCCTCCCTCTCTCTCTCTCTCTCTCTCTCTCTCTCTCTCCCCCACACACAAAAAGGGCGAAATTTCGCCGCCTCTCAGCCACAGCCACTTCCTCTGCTTTTCCCATAACCCTCTCCTAAAACCTCAGATAACTTTCTTTCCCCTTATTTATTTATATTTATCTCTCTCTCTCTCGCCGCGATTGTATAGAACAGTTTAGCTGCGACTAGAGAACCACCTTCCGTCTCATTTGGTATAAGATATTTCTCTACTCTGTTTATATTCCTTCTACTCTCCGTTGGGTTCCCGAGAAAACTTAGACCAAAGAAAATTATAACGTGGAATTTTGCTTCTTGATTTTTGTCTACTAAAAAAATAGTAAACTCATATTGGGCGTGTCAAAAGTGATTGTTGTGGCTTCAGTGAAGGTTTATTTTTGGGTGAAAACCCTCATAAAAAGATTCAAATAGTACTGCTGGTTATGACACAGTGTTCCATTTTATCTAGTTTTTTATATATCGTTTACTTAATCTGCATATGTTGGAGTGATGGTTTTGGGTTTTTGTTCGTGTGAGGCAGTGGCCACTTAATGGGCATACCTTTTTTTATTTTTTTTTACTGCTTTTTTAGTATAGATTTGTTTGAGTTGTTTTATTGAAGTGCGGTGTTTCTGAATTGGATCGTAAGGTTAAGCTGAAAGATAATGGTATGAAAGATAATGGTATCAATGATTTGATGATGTATGATGCTGTATGTATATGATTGTTTGTGTGAGCTGTGAATTAAATGCAATGATGGTGAATTTTGATTGATGTCTGGGTTTCATTGTTTTGAGGAATTGGTCTTGTGGTTAACATATTTAATTGATGCTCTAAATTCAATGCTTTGCATTTGTTTCTACTACTAATGGCTTTAGTTCTTGCATTGAAATTCTTAGTGATCTTGTTGCTGATGTGAATTGTTTGAATCAGGAGGGAAAGATGGCAGGGAAATCAAACAAAGGGAGGAACCGGAGGGGAGCACATAATTCCGTGAGTTCTTCTGAATCAGCAGTCTCATCCGATACTCTTGTGAACGATAACTCAAGTGCTTTAGAGTCGTCCAAGGCTGCTGATGCAAATGGTGTGGCAACCGTGGATGAATCAACTAATGCAGTACTGGAGGTAACGGAGTCTGAGACAGAAAACTCAGCAAGCCAACAGAAGCAAGGTGAAGTTAGTTGCATGAATGTTCTATTATATGCTTCATAGCAAGTTAATCTGCTGAATGCTCCAATGGAATATTGACATTACGTAAAATGTTAAATGAACTTCATTTAATCTTTTTATGTAATTTAGAGATTTAACCATGTGATGGAAATGAAACTGAAATTCACACAAGTTGGGCAGCATTGTATTTTCTTATCTTGAAAATTTTAGATGGCAGTTTAACGAAAAGAAGAAGAGCGTTAAAATTGAATATTAAATGCAGGATCACGAGAGGACATGGATGAGCTGAAACTGTATTTTTTTAAAGCCTTGTTCTTATTTTTTTTGGGGGGGGGGGGGTCATTGATTTTAATGGGCTTAATATCCATGATTTTCTATTGTCAGTTGTGTACTCTAGTTAGGTACTTCTCAGGTATACATCATGTGTACTTGGCTATGCCTTCTTTTCTTATGAATAAAACTTCTTGATTACATATCAGAAAACAAAAATATAAAATGTTCTCATCTAGCTGGAAATGTTTTCGGTGTGGGAGGATGAGCTGATGAATATTAGTTAGTGCCAATACTTACTCAGAATCATGCATACAGTTTTTTTTTTTTTTATAATTTTTTTTTATCAGTAAACAGATTTTATTGATAGAAATTGGCATACATAACTTATTTGTATATACACCCATATGTGCATATATGTTATCATTGTGAAGTTTTATTAAAATTGTTTTTCTTTAGCTGTCGCTCATATTTCTGATACTAATATTCAGTCCCAGGATTTTCTTCTTATTACTTCCAATGTTGAGGTCTATCTATCGTATATGCTTTTCCTACTTGGATGCAACTGCCTTTTAAGGTTGAATAAATCACATTTACTTATATAGTAATGCACAGGTGTGCACATATTGAATTTGAAATTATGTGGGTGTTAAGAAATTGTGTAATAAATGATTTCTGATTAGTTTTTAAGATGATGAGGATCAAATTTTCCATCTATATGTATATATGATGAACTTTGTTTGTCAAATTAGTGGGTGATGGCAGTCTACTCATTATAGTTCTAGTTGAGTCTTGACTACTAGAATTTTTCTTCGATTGGATAATGATATAATTGGATGCATGCATTCATAACTCAACAAAGCCTCATCCCTCTACATTTTAGTGTCCAGTTGTTGCGATGGATCATGACACTTGTTCTTCAGCTTGCTGTTTTGTCTCTAATTCAATTTGTTTCCCTTCTGTGAATGCAGGTGATCTTCACCTTTATCCTGTTTCTGTCAAAACACAAAGCGGCGAGAAACTTGAGCTCCAAGTGAGTGAAACCTTTTCTTGTATCTTGTCATACTCTAAATTGGTTTAGAATGCAGAACCATGCATGCATTTGGTAGGTTAATTTTAGCACTCTCAGAATGGTCCTGTTCACAATTGACAATTCAGAAGTCTTACAACTTTTCAGTCTGACATTTCAGCTGTTTATTTGTGGCATTGTATTTACCTTATCCATCAAAAGTGTGAACTGCTCAATGCTTTAATCTACTTGCAGTTAAATCCAGGAGATTCTGTCATGGACATAAGGCAATTCCTCCTTGATGCTCCTGAGACATGTTATATCACATGCTATGACTTATTATTGCACACAAAGGATGGTTCTACTCACCATCTAGAAGATTATAATGAAATTTCTGAAGTAGCTGACATTACTACTGGTGGCTCCTCTTTGGAGATTGTTCCTGGTATTACTAACACTGCTTTGTTTCTGTAATAATAAAGCCTATTTGGTGCTCTGACATGGAAAGTATTTTGGCAGCATTGTACGATGATAGATCTATAAGGGCTCATGTACATCGTACGAGAGAATTACTTTCTCTTTCCACACTTCATGCCTCCCTATCAACTTCGCTTGCATTTCAGTATGAGACATCACAAAGCAAATCCTCTAGTTCTGGAGGTTTGGAATATTAAATAACAATCAATGTTACCTTTCCAATATTTTTTACACCATAACACACTTAAGCTTCTGGAATTTGCTGTGACCTAGATACTGCAAAAACTGAGGTCCCAGAGCTTGATGGTTTGGGTTTTATGGACGATGTTGCTGGTTCACTGAGTAATTTGCTATTGTCATCTTCAAAAGAGATCAGTTGCATGGACGGCATTGTGTTTTCCTCCTTCAATCCCGCTCCAAGCTATAGAAGGTGAATTTATTAAAGCTGCTCCTCAAGTTTGCCTTATTGCATTGCATAACATTATTGTGAAGGTGTGAAAAATGGTTCCTACTTGTCTCATATGGTGTATTTGGAGGGAAAGTTTGAGGACATAAATGGATGCTAGTGGAGCTCAAATTTTCGATAGCTTCGATAGACTTTAACATGCATGGATTTGGTATTTTTTGTTGTTTCTTTTTCTCCATCTGGATAGTTGCATTTCTTGTATATTTTATTTGTATTTGTATCATGCCTTTAAATGCAGTCTTGTTATTTAGCCAAAAAAAAAAGAAAAAAAAGTAAAACCATTATAATTTTCTTCAGTGGAAAAATTGATGGTGTTTTTGTTGGACCCAGGCTTGTTGGGGATTTGATTTATTTGGATGTAGCAACATTGGAGGGTAATAAATACTGTATTACGGGAACAACAAAAATGTTTTATGTCAACTCGAGCACTGGGAATACTCTTGATCCAAGGTTGAGTAAGACCACTTTTGAAGCAACCACCCTTGTCGGGCTCTTGCAGAAAATAAGTCCTAAGTTTAAAAAAGGTGAGAATACATGATTTAAGTGTTTGATTTTGTTGAAGTCTTGGGTAGGCTCATCTTTTTATTTTCATTGAATATTTTGCCATCCTGTATTCTTATTTTGAAGCATTTCGTGAAATTTTGGAGCGGAGGGCCTCTGCACACCCTTTTGAAAATGTTCAATCTTTGTTACCACCAAATTCATGGCTGGGATTATATCCAGTTCCTGGTGAGTTCAGTTTCATATAAATTTCGGAGCTTTTATCCCTGATGTCCGTATGAATGTAGTTTAGGGTTTTGTAAACATGGAAAACGTCTCGTTTTTCTTTGAAATTAATTCTGTGGCCTCCTTTCCTCGTTAATATTGTACATCAAGTTTTTAATGCACCGGCATGACAATTTAATGGATTTATTTTTCTTAACTTTGAGGTTGTTTGATGACATATTTTATTTTCTTCATTCTAAGTAAATTTTATGCGCTACCATGCCAGATCACAAACGTGATGCTGCCAGAGCAGAGGATGCACTTACTCTTTCTTATGGTAGTGAGCTGATTGGAATGCAAAGAGATTGGAATGAGGAGTTGCAATCTTGTCGTGAATTCCCGCATACAACTCCTCAAGAAAGGTATCTGATATCTTATTCATTGATTTGTATATTGATACTCATCCCTTTGGTCTAATAATTTTGTTTGATGTAAGTTTCTTCTACATGGTTTCCACTGTTTCTACTCCTTATGAAGGTAAATTTGTTGCAGGATTCTGCGGGACAGGGCTCTCTACAAAGTGACGTCAGACTTTGTTGATGCCGCGATTAGTGGTGCTATTGGAGTGATCAGCAGATGCATACCCCCGATAAATCCAACAGATCCAGAGTGCTTTCACATGTTAGTGGGACATTAAAATAGTCTTTTTCCTGTACATTTTTGTCATTATTTAAGGAATTCATTTCTAATGCTTTATAACTTGTATTGCAATGTTTATTACTTTGTCTTCATACCTACATGTTTAAGCAGGTCTCACTGTACTTAGCTAATTAATTTTAAGTTCACTCAGTTGGAGGGTATATAAAATGGTTATTGCACGTGATGATATATTATAAATGATCTTGTTTGTCATCCTTCTATATTGATGTTTATCAGTTTTATACCTATCCAAAAATGACATTTCTATGGATTTTATAGATGTCTCTCTACTCCATGACTTTGGCTAAGTATTACATTTCGATGGTAGATGGTATGTGATCCAGTTATGTATGGGGGGCTGAGAGTGTGTAACTCGAGAAAAATGGCTATGTAGATATCACTCGAAGGGGGGGGGGGTATTGTGGAAGGAAATTACTGATGCTAGACATGGAGTTGCTCGGGGAGGAGGGGGTGTTCTAATGAGGTGAATGAGGGTTATGGGGTGAGTTTATGGAAGTTTATCAGGAGGGGGTGGCCTTGCATTGCACAACACGTTCGCTTTGTTGCTGGTGAGCATAATCGAATAAGTTTTTGGCGGGACGTGTGGTTTGCGCAATTGAATAATTGAAGAGGGTTTTTTCATCCCTCTATCATATTGCTAATAACAGGGAGACTTCAGTGACGGATTTGCAGCTGAATTTTCATGGTACTCATCAGTGGAATATTCTCTTTAATAGAGATTTTCATGATTGTGAATTGTCTATTGTATTCGATTTTTTCAGTTTACTTTACGCCATGGGACCTCCTTTGGCAGACTAAAGTGGAGATCCAACAATCACAAGAAATGTACAGTTAAGGCATACTATAATATTTTGACAACAGAAGACAATACTCCATTCCCTTGGAAGACTATTTGGAGGTCTAGTGTTCCTTCCAGATGTATCTGGAAGACTTTTTTGTATGATGTGTCGCCCTTGGGAAGATTTTGACTACGGATAATTTGAAAAAGAGAGGTTATGTAGTGATGGATTGGTGGTGTTTGTGTAAAAAAATATGGAGCATCTGTGGATCATATTTTACTACATTGTGAGGTAACAAGGGTACTATGAGATGAGATATTCCAAAAAGTTGATGTTGCTTGGGTCATGCCTTCGAGGGTGGTGGATTTGTTGGGTTGTTGGAAGAAGATGCAAGGCTGTCCTCAAGTGGCAGCAGTATGGAAAATGATCCCGTTGTGTCTTATGTGGTGCATTTGGTCGAAAATGAATGCTTGATGCTTTGAAAATAAGGAACGCACAATGACGGAGCTGATGAATTTTTTTCTCCACACGTTATTCCTTTGGTTTTCAGCAATTGTATTAAATGGGGATAATGTTCATGATTTCTTATCTTTAATTCTGTGCTCTTAGAATGTTTTTGGGTATTATTTTTTATACTCCCTATGTATACGGGCAATGCCTACTTCATTCATATCAATAATTTTTATCTTTTACTTATAAAAAAAAACTATGCTTACTGAAGTTAGTGTTACTCAACATCATTTTCTTCGTCTCAATCTTGTTTCCATTTCTTCATCCTAGATAGGTGTATCCTTTTGTACGCCATCTTGTGTGCTTGAGCTATTACTACAATTGTTTACTTATACAAAAAATTTCTTCGTCTCAATGAATGGGTAGATAGCAAGGGTTTTTGCATAGTTTATTTGGAGAAACCAAAGTTTTTGAGCTGAAAGTGGAGGGTGTGGCCTGGTTTGGATAATGAAAGCCCCCCATCTTATATCATCTCATTTAATCTCATCCAACTCATCTCAATATCTAAACACCACAAACATTGCCTAAATCATTACAACTTTCCCATTTTTTTTTGATAGGTAAAAAACTTTATTGCTGAATGAATAAGCCTTGTCTAGTATATACAATAGAATGCCCTAAATTACGAATGCCCAAGAGAGACAAGGAAATCATGAAGGACCATGCCATCAAAATTAATGGCAATGGCCCAAGTACATAGTGTGCTATAAAATAAAATTTTTAAGTCCTTTAGCAATCTCTCCTTGTCTTCAAAGGTCCGTGTATTACACTCCTGTCAAAGACACCACAAAACAAGACCCTGCTGAACAGTCGGGCTGCTTTCTTGAGAACAGCAGCCCACTAATCATGATATGCCACATTAGACATTTTACAATGCTCTTCATAGACTTATTAATGCAAAATAACTTGCAGAAAAGAAACGTGTCAGACCAAGCCCCCCCTTCGTCTCTTCTCTCTCTTTTGGGATTCTGTGTTTTGAGAATGCAAGCAAGGGGATGGATTTTCAGATTTTTATTAACCTACAGTAAATCAAATGGTGTCCCCAAATCACCAAATGGAATCTACAACCAAAGGAGATCTTCAAAGGCAAATTATAATCCACATGAATTTCATGCTAAACATAAGGTTCCCAACTTCAAAAAAAATGTAGGGTTTTCGAAAAATCAACATTAATTTCGTGCCAAAGATGGGAAAATTCTGAACCCGGTTTTGTTTTCTTCTCCACTCTATTCTTGCTCTGCTTTTCTTGCCAGTCCAAAGTTCGCAATTTTGATGGCTCCATTGCCAAACACTAGGATATTCTGAAGCTTTATGTTGTAATGAACGAACCCTTTCGCGTGAACATCACGAAGCCCTTTGTGGATATTATCATTAGCAGCAACAAAGGGATGATCTAGGAGCATTTGTTGATAGTTGCAAAAAATTTCTATAAATCTCACCCAGATAAAAAAGGAGGAATATTTATGGAGATCTCCATTCTCTCTTTTTCTAGTATTCCATATTGGGGAAGCTTCCATGCTTGTACCATCAAAGTCCAATAATTTGTCGCCAGGTCAAAGAAAGCATGAGCCTTTGAAAATCGGTTGGATGAACTTTGAAGGAGAGATAGAGAGAGGGTGGAGGGAGAGATGGATGTATGGGTCTCTGACTCTCTGATCATATGTATCCAAGTGCAGACTAAGCACTCTTAAACTACTTTTTTTTTATAAGTAAAGTACTCTTAAACTACTTACATGGCACATAATTATTTGAGGGCTGTTTAATGAGGGAGAGCAAGCAGACCGCTCCCCAGGTTTTCTCAAACACAAAACAAAAATAATTCTAAACATTTTCAAGTACCAAAACAAAAATAATATTTGAACATTATATTCTACAATACTTTAACTTTATAATATTTTTATTCAAAAATTTATTTTCCTTCTCCAATACCCCATAAAACATTTAACTCAAATCATATCTAACTCATCTCATCTCAACTCAAAAATCTCACTACTATTCACAACCCATCTCAACTAACTAACCAAATCAGCCTAGTCTTACCAATTTCTTAATGGAGCAGGATGTTCATTAGAACAGTGACTGAGTGAAATTAAGTGTGGTGGCCAGTCCTTGAAATGGGTTTTTACGGATCTATTCAATATTTCTAGGGATAAAGAACTATCAGTGACAGACAGTTACAGCTCTTGGCTATCCTAAATGGTAAATGGATTTCATCCATGTGTCACAAAACTAAGCAATTGATTTTTATAGTCTTTATTATGTTGGACAGTATTCTTTTAGATTGAGACAGTGTGGTGAAGACACGATGTGTTGGAGGATATATAAGGAGGGTGTTAAAGTCAAATCATTCTATGGTACATTCATCCTCATGACAACAATATTTTCATGGAAGACCATTTGGAGGATCAAGGCTCCCTTGATAGCAGCTTTCTTTGTTTGATTAGCTGCACAGAGGAATGAGGACTCAGGATCATCTTTCTCTCCACTGTAAGGTAGCTAGCACATTGCGGTAACCTGTTTTTAGTCTATTTGAGCTAGTATGGGTGATGCCTAGATGGGGCGGTTGGTCTGTTGGTGTTTTGGAAGGACGCTATGATAGTCATCAAGTGAGACCTCGTGGATAATGATCCCAATTTGTTTGATGTGATGCAATTGGAGGGAGAGAAATGATCGAAGTTTTGAAGATAACACAAAGTCGGTGAAAGAGCTCAAGGCTTTCTTTTTTAATTCACTTTACATTGGATGGGAGCCCGCCTATGTCTCTTTAGCTTTAACTTGTAGGATTTACTTATATCTTTTCTTTCTCTAATTAGATGTATATGATGTATACTTAACGTGTACTTCAATAATGTTTTTTATTTATTTATTGTTATATAAAAAATTATTACAAATTGTTCTTGATATGAATTTAGGCAGCACAAATGCCATTACAATGTTAGTTTGTTGGATTAGAGTTATGTTATTTCTTTTTCCTTGAGAGTATGTGAGTTTGTCGGATTAGCATTATGTATATCTTTTTTTTTTCATAGGTATGTCCACAACAACATATTCTTTAGTTTTGCTGTGGATGGGGACCTTGAGCAGCTGTGGAAGAAACCTGCATCCAATGCTAACTCAAATATTGAGAGTTTAAGCCCTGTGAATGGTTCATCTGATAAGGCTTCCAGTTCTTTGTTGCATGGAGACAGTAGAATTGCCAATGGGGGAAAATGTGGAGGTTCAAATACAGAAGAACAGGATGGTGTTGTGGATGTGACTTCTGATGTGTCAGCTGAAACACAGTTAACAGAGAGTGAGCAAGCTACCTATGCTTCTGCAAATAATGATTTGAAAGGCACCAAGGCATACCAGGAAGCTGATGTCTCTGGACTTTATAATCTTGCTATGGCCATAATTGATTACAGAGGTCATAGAGTGGTAGCTCAGGTTCGTAGCTAAGATAAAACTTGAGTTGCTGGTTGATAATATATTTTGTTTACTAGAATCAGGTTACCAAACTTTATAGATCATGCGTTGGTTGCAAAGATGCTTAATGGTGTTCTCATTGATAAGATAGCAAAGTTTCCTTTTTAACCTTATCACTGATGCAAGTAGTGAGCTGGTTTGACAGGTCTATATAGTCAACATTAGTTATGTGGCCTGTTATTTTTTATTAGCCTTTCTGCGTATATATAGTTATTTATGTTGCTTGTGTAGATCCTTTGTACTTGGGATATGCCTACTTACTTGGAATAAGATCTCTTATTAACTATCAAAAAAATTCTTGTTGCATTAGAACATCTATACTTTTCTGTACTAGGAGGCAACTGTTCATTGTTGGTAATTCTATCTTGGCCTGCTTAAATTTGTCTCAATTGGCCCTGAATTACTTTTGCACATTCTGGTGCAGAGTGTTTTGCCTGGAATTCTTCAAGGTGATAAATCAGATTCTCTTCTGTATGGATCTGTTGACAATGGCAAGAAAATATGTTGGAATGAAGATTTTCATTCCAAGGTGAGGGATCATATGAATTTGTTGCTTTTTAATGCTTACAGCTTCTCGTATTACTTCTTATGTGAGATAACTTCTTGAGCTTATTCAGGTAGGGTGTACATATTTTCTTATGGCCGTTTTTGGTTAAAAATATTTATGCATACTTTTCCTGTGGCATGATTTAATATTTTGAGAATATGCTATTTCAGTAGGTACCAGGCTATTTTGTTGGGTTCTTCAGCTCTATATATGAGCATGAATATCCTTGTTAGAAGTTTATTTTTTTGATAAGTAATATCCTTGTTAGAAGTTTTAAGCTTTTGTTTATCATCAGGTGCTTGAGGCTGCTAAACGCCTCCATTTGAAGGAACACACAGTGCATGATGGATCTGGAAATGCTTTCAAATTAGCTGCACCAGTGGAATGCAAGGGTATTGTTGGCAGTGACGACAGGTGATTACTTTCTTGGGTTGGTTATTTATCAGATGAAACTAATAATTAGTGCTGCTCTTCCCCTTACTTTTTTTTTCTTTATACATAATGGTCAAGATTTGTTAAATTTTGGTATTTGAATGTGATTGAAATTTGGAATTCCTATTTCTCAGCACATTTAACATGTTTATTTTTCAGCACATTTAACACGTTTTCATAAAAAAGTGTCAGGACACGTAAGGATTTAAAGCTTGAAGAATATTTTTTTGACTCTACTTAGACGCGGAGGCGGGATTTAGTAGATGTTTTGATAAACAGAGGAGTAAACCTAGATCCCTTAAGCAAGTGGTCAAAAGTAAGGAGTACTCAGAGTAGCTCTTTTCTCTCCGTACACTTGGAGAAAAAACCATGTTCCCGTTCGTGTTCGTGAGATTGTTGCCTATGTTGTCTGAGTTTATTGGTGCTTAAAACAGTATTTGCTCTGGTGGTTTACTTATTTAGAAAGATAGCGATGGGGTCGATCAGAAACGTTATTATAGATTATAAATGCTTCGAGTTTAAGAGGGAAAGAGACAGGAGAGTGAGGATCACCGAGAGTAGTCCTTGTCTCGTGAAGCATTTGGTCCTCGATCATGAGGTGTTGACATGGTTGGCTACCATGATGAAGGAGGGTATTACCTCTGGGAATACCCTTGATTTCATCAGGTCTTAACGAAGAAGTTCCCTAGTTTTGGTGCTGCAGAGGAAAAAGAATTCTTATGGTAGATTCTTCGTTATCTCAGAGTTCAGCCCAGAGAAACGAAGGGGTATGCTTTTGGTTCCGGAAGGAAGGATGGGTGTAGGCTGGGAATATTTTGAAGCTACTTTAAGGGAGGTTATCGCTTCATCGGCGCCAGGGGAGATGCTTGTGCAAAACAGAGTACCTTGGAGGACCTCTCCACCGTCGCAAGGACTGGAACATATGTCGCGGTCCATTAGGTCTTACAAGGAGGCGTTGCAGCAGTCGAGGGCGGCGGAGGGTGCTCGAGGTTCGTCTGCAATACGGGAGCTATCCTTTGCTGCTGAGGGTCAGATGGAGATGGTAGAAGACAATTTGGCCGGCCTTAATAAGGAAATTGTGATGGGAGTGATATTTGAGCTAGAAAAGCAAGCGGAAGGCTTGCAATGCAATATATCCTGGCTTAAACGCAGCGTTGAGGCTTTAAACTTAAAGGATATGGGCTTGGGCTTGGGCTTGGGCTTGGGTCTGGGTCTGGAAATGGGGGAAGCAGGGATGGACTCTCAACCAGACATTAACGAGCCGGGTTTAAAGCAATTAGTTGGGTCTAAGGAATTGGGTTTGGGGGAGTCGGGCTTATCCCTAGTTGTTGAACACTTCATTGGGCCGGATCTGTTAGCGTTGCTCCAGCGGACTTAGGCAAGAACTCATCGACCCAACTCCTCATCGATGCCGGAGATTCCGGCAAGAACCCATCGACCGGAGACGAGCATCTCGTTGGAAGTTCATATTTCACCGGCGAGTCCGGAAACTATACCGGAGTCATTGCAGAACAAGGAGAAAGGTGTTCTTTCTTCGTTGCTAGCGCCAGATACTTGCCGGGACACCCAAAAATCGCCGACGACGAACATCTGTGCCTAAAAAATGCCGGAAATTACCTTGGGCACTTCCCCATCTCTGGTTATGGTGTTCTCTTCAGTGGAAGAACATCTCGAGGCAATTTCGGAGGGTGAGGTGGTCGAGTCCGATATTACGCTCACTCCTTGCCCTGTCAATGAGGTGGTTTTCACAGAGGGTCAAATGGTCGAATGGGGTGGCACCAATCTCTTTGGGGGAGAGGAATATGGGCAGACTTAGCAGGGGGCAGCGCCTTATCCCTTAGGTTGCGAAGTTCCTTCTGAGTTTGAGGTTTCTGAATGGGTACTTAGTAGTGTAAAATTGATTCAACACCGTATTGGCATGAAGTGTGTGGGATATGAAGATCAGTTTATGGCGCTACTCACTACCATTGATGCTGGGCATTCACAGTCTAAGAAATCGGAGTCTAAGAAACATAGAGAACTTAGGAGACTCACGTGGTCCTTGAATGATGGCAGCACCAGCCGCATGCGTACTAAAGGGAAGGGATCTTGCTTGTCTTTATGAAGCCAAAAATTGTGTCTTGGAATGTGCGGGGACTGAATGGAGCTGAGAAATGTAGGCATGTTAATTTCTTACTTCATGAGTGGAAGGCGGAAATTGTATGCTTACAAGAACAAAGTTAAAAATGATTTCTAGAAATTTAGTGGTAGTATTTGGAGTTGCGCTTATGTAGACTGGGTGTATTTGGCTTTGAATGGGGCATGGGGGGGCATTCTTGTGATGTGGGATAAAAGGGTTGTGGAAAAAATTAAGGATTTTGTAGGGGAACATATAGTGGCCGTTTCCTTTAAATCAATGGTGGATAACTCTTCATGGGCCTTTGCAGGTGTTTATAGTCCTAACATTGATGGCACTCGTAGTCTGTTACGGGATGAACTTGCAGCTCTTCTTAGTTGGTGGGACCTCCCTTGGTGCATAGGGGGTGATTTCAACATAATAAAGTTCCCAAGTGAAAAATCTGGTGATAGTCGGTTGCACCCAGCAATGGTGAATTTTTCAGCTTGTATTGATGACTTGAACTTGGTGGATCTTCTACTCATAGGGGGTGCTTACACTTGGTCCAACAACAGGCTTGGTCTAGGTTGGATAGATTCCCCATCTCACCATAGTGGGAAACACTTTACCTAGAGGTGTGTCAAAGGAGGTTCCTCGCCTTTACTCGGATCACTTTCCCATCATGTTGGATGGCGGCGGTATTCAAGGTGGCCGACGGCACTGTTAAGTTTGAAAACATGTGGTTTAAAAGTGAAGGCTTTGTGGATAGGGTAAGAAATTGGTGGTCTTCTTACCAATTTCAAGGTACGCCTTCTTTTATTTTGCAGGAAAATTAAAAGCACTGAAGTATGATCTAAAGCTTTGGAACTCTCAAACCTTTGGAAACATAGGGAGCAAAAGAAATCTTTGGCGGATGAGTTGCAATGTCTTGAAAGGTTACTCGAGACTAGAGTTCTTACTCAAGAGGAAATTGTTCGTAAAATAGAGTTGACCACAGAATTGGAGAGAGTTTTTTCTCTTGAGGAGATATCTTGGTGCCAGAAGTCTAAAGCCTTATGACTAAAGGAAGGGGATCGCTGTACCAAATTTTTCCACAGGGTGGCTAATTCCCACAAAAGATATAATACCATTGAGATGCTAAAAATCAATGGTGAAGAGTGCACAGAGGCTCCAAGTATAAGGGAGCATGTGGTGGATTTCTTTGAACAGATGTTTACAAAACGAGAGCAGTGGAGACCAAAGCCGGATGGTCTTGTATTTGACTCTATTGAACCACAGTTAGTCTCTTGGATGGAGAGACCTTTTGAGGAGTCAGAGGTTTTGGCGATCTTAAGGAAAATGGCTAGTGATAAAGCACCAGGACCCGATGGTTTTTCAATGGGTTTCTTCGAAGCTTGTTGGGAGATTGTGAAAGAAGATTTGATGAAGGTTTTTCATGAATTTTTCTTGGTAGGCAAGTTTGAGAAAAATCTTAACACTACTTTCATCACTATAATTCCCAAGAAAAATGGTGCATCAGAGTTGCAAGATTTTAGACCCATTAGTCTCATAAATGGTGTTTATAAAATTATCTCCAAAGTGCTTGCCAACCGGATTGGGGCAACTCTTTTTAAAATCATCTCAAAACCACAAAATGCCTTCATCAAGGGTCGTCAAATACTAGATTCAGTCTTTATAGCCAACGAGTGCCTGGACAACAGAATAAAGTCAGGGGTAGAAGGGATCATTTGCAAGTTAGACATGGAAAAAACATGACCATGTAAACTGGGATTTCCTCAATTATTTGCTAGAGAGATATGGTTTTGGGGAGCGATAGTACAAGTGGATTAGATGGTACATTTTCACAGCAAAATTCTTAGTGTTAATAAATGGCAGCTCGGCAGGTTTTTTCTGTAGTTCTCGTGGCTTAAAACAAGGAGACCCTTTATCCCCACTTATCTTTGTTTTTATCATGGAAGCTTTGAGCAGGATGTTATCAGCTGTGGTCCGAGATGGTTATATGATAGGCTTTTCTGTTGGCGACCCCAGTAGAGGCATAATCTCTATCTCTCACATTTTATTTGCAGATGACACCTTACTTTTTTGTGAGGCAGATCAGAATCAGCTCAGGGTGTTGAAGGCACTCCTTTTATGTTTTGAGGCGGCCTCGGGCTTGAGAGTTAATTTTGAGAAATCTGAGCTTGCACCAGTAGGGAATGTCACTAGCCCGCCACACTTGGCTACTATTCTGAGTTGCAAATTGGCCTTTCTCCCAATGACGTATTTGGGGTTGCCTTTGGGTGCAGTGCCACGATCTTCTGCAATCTGGGATATCATCATAAAGAAGATTAAAAAAAAAACTGGCAGGTTGAAAGAGATTGTATTTATCCAAAGGAGGCCGGGTGGCCTTGATCAAAAGTACTCTCTCTAACCTTCCTACTTATTACCAATCTTTATTTCCCATACCTGCAACAGTGGCAAGAATGATTGAAAAACTATACCGTGATTTTCCATGGAGTGGGATAGGGGAAGAATTCAAGTTCCACTTAATCAGATAGGACAACGTGTGCAAGCCTATTTCTTCAAGTGGTATGGGTTTAAAAAATATAAGAACCTTCAATTGGGCTCTTCTTGGTAAATGGTTATGGAGGTATACTTTGGAATCTGATACTCTATGGAAACTGGTGGTAGATTGTAAACATGGTAGCCTATGGGGGGATGGAGTACTAAAGAGGTGTTTGGGATACATGGAGTGAGTTTGTGGAAACATATTAGACAAGAATGGGGGGTTTTCACTATTCATACCAAACTGATATTGGGTGAAGGAACTAGGATTAAATTTTAGAGGGACACTTGGTGTGAGAGTGAAGCTCTAAAAGACACATTTCCTACTATGTTCCGGTTAGCCTGTGACCAAGAAACTTTGGTGGCAAATCTCTTGATTCGATCAAGCGACCAAGTTCAATGGAATGTCACTTGCAGTAGAGCAGCCCAAGATTGGGAAGTGGATAGATTTGAGACTTTCTTCAGTTACATCTATTCTGCTAAGCCAAATGGAAGAAGAGCCGATAAGCTTTGGTGGACATCGTTGGACAATGGTATTTTCTCGGTTCGCTCATTCTATAAAGCGCTAACACTCTCAACGAACACCCACTTTCCTTGGAGAAAAATTTGGAGGAATAAGGCCCCTTCCAAAGCTCTCTTCTTTACTTGGACAGCCGCCCTGAACAACATTCTAACCACTGATAACTTGAGAAAGCGCAGGATCATTATCTTAGATTGGTGTTGCTTGTGGAAGAATTCAGGAGAATCTGTGGATCATCTCTTGTTACACTATGAATCAACCAGACACTTGTGGGATGATGTTTTCAACTGAGTTGATCTGAACTGGGTTATGCCGGCCATAGTGATTGGGTTATTGGCTAGTTGGACATCTCTGGGAGGTGCTACTCCCATCAAATCAGTATGGAAGATGATCCCGATCTACATTATGTGGTGCATTTGACAAGAACGGAATGATAGAACCTTTGAAGACAAGGAACTGACTCGGGAGGAGCTTCCTTCTCACTTTTATCGCACTTTATTGTTATGGGCTTTAGCTATAGATTTTAATGGCCTTAACCTACATGATTTCCTTGTATTGAACAATCCACCCACGATATAAATAGGTTTCGTCTATTGTATACCATATTGTGTACTTGGCTTTGCCTATTTCTATCAATAAATTGTTGATTTATCAAAAAAAAAATTTAAAGCTTGACCTGGGCTTTGCCTACTTTTATAAGTAAAACTTCTTGATTACCTATATAAAAGAAAACTATATGGTTACCTATCAATCTTTATTTTCATTGGCATTAGGTGTTTGAGATGGTTACCTGTCAATCACCCTGTGTACATGGGCTATGCCTACTATTATATCAATAAATCCTTCATTACTTATATGAGAGTTGTCATATCATGAAAACATAAAAAAGTGTCAGGACATGTAAGCATTTAAAGCTTTACCTGGGCTTTGCCTACTTTTATAAATAAAACTTCCTGATTACCTATATAAAAGAAAACTATATGGTTACCTATCAATCTTTATTTTCATTAGCACTAGGTGTCTGAGATGGTTACCTATCAATCACCCTGTGTACATGGGCTATGTCTACTATTATGTCAATAAATCCTTCGTTACTTATATGAAAGTTGTCATATCATGAAAAAAAAAACTATGTAGGTGTTTCTTCATAAATGTGGGCTTATCAAGAAAAATACTATATAGTTGTAATTTCTTCGTCATGTTCCTAATTCCCGACTACATTAACTTATATTTATACCTAAAGTTTCTGACTATATTTAGTATACAACTTTTGACTAACATGCTAATTTAAATCGTATATAGCTTAAGTACTTTATACTTTTTAATCTGTGAATTTTCTCGTTCAGGCACTACCTTCTGGACTTAATGAGAGTTACTCCTCGTGATGCAAACTACACTGGACCTGGATCACGATTCTGTATCTTGAGACCAGAACTAATTACTGCGTTTTGCCAGGTACAATGTGGTCTGATGACATTTATGTCAGTTTGGAACTTATCTCATATATTCCATTTGTTACATATATGTGTGCTCTTTATGGGAGAAGGCCCAAGCTGCAGAAAGATCAAAGTGCAAGTCTGAAGGAGATGCCTCTTTGGGCTCTGATTCTTTAAAGGCTCCTGGTGTGGACAAACAGGTGAAAATGAAAATAATGGAAAGCTTTTGAATTGCACCTGTGATTGTTGTTTGTGTGATTTGATGTGTACACAGTATACTTTATTGGTTTTGTCGACTACTTTTTCAACTTTTTACCTTGTAGTTTTAGACTACTAACTGCTACTTAGAAAATTCGTGTTGTTTTTGTGATTACCATGTGTGTGTGTTTGTGGTATGCTTTATGAGTTTTTGTTGAATGGATCTTTGTAAACCTTTTACCTTGCACTCATTTAAAAAAAAAAACCTTTTACCTTGTAGTTTTAGACTACGTACTGCTAACTAAAATTGTGTGCCTATTAGACATGTTGCAATATGACTTGCCTATTGAGTTAGTGTGAATATTCTCTTAGTCGAAGCAAAAGATGTTTTCCTCATATACCCATACCTCTGCTGATTCATTTAGAAATTTGCCTCTTCTTCTTCCTTGACTAAGGCCACCATACTTGAAATAGAAGCATTTTCCTAGGCGTATGGGTTATGGAAATAACAAATTGCACTTAAGGTTAAATTGGGGTAAATCACTTGGTAAGAAAAACGAGGTATATGAATTTTTTTTTGTTCCAATGAATAAAAAAGCAACAGGTGTAGTAATTGGTGATAATAGAAACTTCATAATACTTGGACTTAGGCTCAACAAAAGAAATTGCATGTTTATCACTTGTACACTTGCACCGGTATAGAGTGTAATGCACTAATGGCCTTGCTTTGACATTTTGATCTGCAATATGTGACTTTCTAGTGCTCTTCTTACAGGATTTAACAAAAGAAGGGCGGGATGAAGATGCTTCTTCACCAGCTCAAACTGAATCTTCTGAAGAAATTCTTTTCAACCCTAATGTGTTCACTGAGTTTAAGTTGGCTGGGAGTCAGAAGGCAAGTCTGGACCTTGAAATATTGTTCATCAAGTTTATTGAATACTGAATTCTTCTCATATTGTCTTCACCAGGAGATATCAGAAGATGAAGAAAATGTGAGGAAAGTTAGTTTGTATCTTAAAGATGTCGTGCTTCCAAAGTTTATACAAGATCTTTGTACACTTGAAGTTTCTCCTATGGATGGGCAAACATTAACTGAAGCAGTCCATGCTCATGGAATCAATGTTCGCTATATTGGAAAAGTAAGCATTAGCGTTTCACTTAAATGTAAATTTCATCAAATTATGGAAACTTTTTAAAAAGTTTTTCCTGGTCCTAAAAATGGTTATGCGCTTATCTTTTTCTTTTTCTTTTATTATTATTATTATTTTATTTTCTGTCCATGATTGTGTTGATTTTTTACATGTCTGGATCTTTATCACAGGTGGCTGATGGGACGAAACATTTACCTCATCTGTGGGATCTTTGTTCTAATGAGATTGTTGTGAGGTCTGCAAAGCACATCCTCAAGGTAATAAGCACAATATTACCAGCTTCTACTTCTCATTGAGTTTGAAAAGAATTGGAAATCTTTTACATTATTCGCTTTATTCCACAAAGTTTTCACCATTATGATTTTGCAAAGAGGTGTAAGATGTTACAATATTGTAACATGTGACTCCTTCCTGCTGTTCGTATTGAAAGTGACAACTACTGATCAGTTTGTGCATGATTTAAACAAGAGAGTGTCTTGCTCTCTTTGCAAGCATGCATTTGAAATTTCATTTCCTGTCCCATCCTTTTCAAGCTTAAACTGGGCAGATGTTTTGTTTGCCACACTTGTATAAGATGAAAGAATATAGATAATTCCTTTCATTTGTTGACCCATAGTGAGAAAGACACACTGTTTATCCTGATGGAAAATGGAAAATATGTAATACAAAATACATGAACAGGGAAACATTGAAACAGCAGAGACTACCGGCACATCTAATCCCTCTTCTCGTGCTTTTATACACTACATTGATAGGGACTACTTGGGTTTTTAGAGGTATATATTTACTTATATAAAATAGTACGTTTGTCATGATATGTGATGTCGAGATATTCAATGAAGCTTTTCCATAATTAATTCACGTTGCCTGATCTATGGATGCTTCTTCGGCGGATTATTTACATCTCTCCAATGGTTTCCAACAAATCTTTCATTGGGGGGTTACAAGACTGGGAGGTGGGTCTCTTCATTTCCTTCTTTGATTGGTTGTTTTCTTGCATTATGGGAAGAGGTGGCAAAGACAAGAATTGGTGGACCCTTTCCTAGCATGGAGTCATTGAAGCTAGATATTTCTATAAAGCCATACATGCACATGCTAAGAACATCCTTCCTTGGAAGAGGATTTGGAGGACTAAGGCTACAAAGAGTGGTTTTTTATGTTTGGACAACTTCCCTAGGGAAGATTCTCACTTCAGATAATTTAAGGAAGAGGCGCGCGTTGGTGATGGATGGTGTTGTTTGCGTAAAAGCAGTTGAGAATCTGTTGACCATCTTTTACTTCACGGTGAAATAGCTGTTGCTTTGTGGAATCATACATTTAGTCTATTTGGAGTGGATATTCTGTTCTTAGGTTTCAAGATTTTTATTTTTTATTTTTTATTGTTCAGGTGCATTTCTTGCATGCTTAATGTGTTCTTGGATTGAGCCACTTTTTAAGCTTGGACAAAATTGCACCTACAAAAAATAGTGATAGGGGTGTGGAGGGTTGCCTTCATGTGTTTAATTAATCTCTAGATTTTAGTGAACATAATGAAGGTTATATATGTCATCTTTTAATTTTTTTTTTTTATACAGGATGTTTTGAGAAATACGGAGGATCATGATTTTGGGCCGGCTATATCACATTTCTTCAACTGCTTTTTTGGAAGTTATCAAGCTCTTGGTGCAAAAGTTATTGCCAACGTTACGTACTCCAGAACACATAAAAAAGTACGTGCAACTTAGTGAACAATTCTAGAATTTTGTGGTTACTTTGCCCGGTGTTGTTATTGGTTTTGTAGTTATTTTCTTTACTTGTAAAGAAAGGTAGTTCTTGTTGGTTTTATGCTTTTATCAACTACTTATCAAAGAAATGCTTTTATCAGCTACTTGAGGTCATATGTTCCTTAAAAGCAATTAAGTTGAAACTCTTATCTTCAGAAGAAAAATTGAAAAATAATAAATGAGATTTATTAGAATCCATGATCTTTAACAAATTACTATTTCTCAAATGGAACTGATTACATAACAATTTATTCTTCTAGTGGGGCAATGGCTCTCTCTTAAAAGTTCTCTCCGTACACGTTCTTACTGATGATGAGTCTTGGTGTGCGGTAATGTGATTATCATGGTTTTCACAAAACAATTTCTTATAGAATCTAAGGTATTCGAATTGTCAGAGGAAAGTAGTCGATGGATTCATTTAATAGAGAGAAGTTGGAAGGTTACAAAATTATTGATCTTGGAAAGGTCTACGTTGACCTGGTTCATTAGAGCCCTTGAGGAATGCTTGACTGGAGACAAGGAGTTTTTTGCAACTTCATGGTATGGTAACAAAAAGCTACATTGCACAGAGATGCTCCAATGCTCAAGGTCGTTATATGGCATTGGCGGAATATGGTGTTGGTGGCAGAAGAAACTTTGTTTTTATACCTAAAGAGATGGAGGGGAATGGGTGGAGAAAAATGGTGAAGGCAATGAGAGAAGCTTATGGCAGTTTGGACAGTGTGAGAAAGGTTGGTTTGTTTACAGTCCAAAAATCTAACCCAGGAAGGATTGATGAATATTCTACTTAAGTCCTATGTAGAGGTGGTCGGGTCACCGGGGCTTGCTGTTGGCAGCGATGGTAAGGAGGTATATGCTCAGGGAAATGCAGCAGCTTTGGTACCAAGGGTGAGGGCCAATTTTGGGTGTTTGAAGGAAAAGGAGATAGGTGTTGTGGAGGAAGGGCCAAGACATGCTGTCTGCTCAAGCTGGTAGAACTAACGTTAAAATGGGAAGAGACTCCCTAACCGTGAGAGGACCCTTGGAGAGGTCTATTGAGCTTTCTTCTTTTAGGCTAGAACTAGGACAGTCGAGAAATTTGGTCAATATTATGATCTAGACGGTGGATAAAACTTTGGGCTTGGGCTTGGGCTTGAGCTTGGGCTTGGGCTTGGGTTTAAGCTCTTCACCATCAGGTTGGGATAGAGGATTGAGAAAATTTATAGAAATTTTTTATGGGATGGGATTGGCGATGAAAGAAATCTCATTTGGTTACTTGGAACAAAGTTTATGCCCCAGTATCTTGTGGGGGCTTGGGCATCAGAAATTTAAGACTTTTTAATAAGGCACTTCTTGGGAAGTGGCTTTGGAGATACGCTTTTGAGAGAGATGCTTTGTGGAGGAAGATTGTGGATGCCAAATATGGAAGTATATGGGGGAATTGGTGCACTAATGATGCCAAAAGGGCTTTTTGGAATGAGTTTATGGAAATCCATTCGTTTGGGTTGGGGGACTTTGTCAACAACATTAGATACAAAGTAGGGGATGGGAGAAACACTCGTTTTTTGGCATGACCTTTAGTGTGGTGATTCTACTCTCAAAGAAAGTTATCCCAATCTTTTTTTTTTTTGATAAGTTAGTTATCCCAATCTTTTCCGGATAGCTAGAAATAAAAGGGCGGCTGTGGCCGATTCGTTTCAGATTTTAAACAACTTGCTTCATTGGAAAGTGGAGCTTATTATAGATTTACAGGATTGGGAGTTTTGTGAAGTTTCTGATTCTTTGCAAAGCTCTACAGTATGAAAATTGACTATTCTAAAGAGGACAAGCTCCTTTGGGTTCATGATCCTAGATACAAATTTTCTGAAAAATCCTACTACAAAGTGTTGAATTGCAATGTGATAATACTTTTCCTTGGAAAGGTATTTGGAAATCTAAAGTCTCAAGTAAAGTTGCTTTCTTAAGTTGGTTTGTCTTGAGAAAATTTTAACCATTGATAATTTCAGGAAAATGGGGCTGTTCATAACCGATTGGTGTTTCATGTATAAGAAAGCTGGTGAATTTGTAAACCATCTTTTCCTGCACTGTGAAGTGGTGGCAGCCTTGTGGAATGAAATTCTCAATAAGGGTGGTATTTTTTGGGTTATGCCTTTGAGAGTGGTGGACTTCCTGGCAAGCTGGAACATCTAGGGTTTTTTTGGAGACAATACTGATTTTTGGAGAGTTGTTCCTTTGTGTTTGTTTTGGTGTTTATGGTCTGAGAGAAATAGAAGGTGTTTTGACGATTGTGAACGTTCCCTGGGGAATTTTAGGGCCTTTCCTTATTACTCTTGGGTTTTGGGTGCATAATCTTGTAAGGAAAGGGATTTCTTGTAATGTCCTGACTCTTGTCTTAATTTTTCTTCTAGTTTATAATTAGGTTTTTTCTTTTGTATACTTCATGTGTACTTGGATTGGCCTTTTTACATGAATAAACTTCTTATTACCTATCAAAAAAAAAAAAAAAGGGCCGCGCCACGCGAACCTAGAAAGGCAAATCCCAAGCATAGCCTAAGCATTGGTGGGCTAAACAACCTGCGATTCACGAAATGGACTCCATTGGCCAAGATGTGTCGTCCTTTTCCAACCACCAATCGGCGACCACACATAACCCATGCCGGGGGCAGGTGACCTCGTGGGTGGAACCTAGGGAGATGGGGTTGCCGGTATTGAGGTCGTCAACAATGGAGGAGGGGCAGAAGGAACAAATGCTAAGACAAATTCTGTTACTGTGAACAGGTGACCTGGTGGGTGTGCTTATGGTCAAAGGCTTGTCGGGGTGGACACTGCCGACGGAGTTGGGAGCTGAGAATGAATGCTGGACAAGCCAGAAGGAGCCAATGAATACACAGAACTCATCGCCAAGAGCAGACGACCTAGTGGGGGGCCTTTGGTAGCCGGTTTGTCGAAGATGCCACCGTCGATTGAGGTAGAAGCTGAGGATGCTCATTGTGGCCGTGAGAGGGGGTATTGAGCAGAGGAAGAAGGCCAAAATGAACTGGTGACATTGTCTGGCATAGAGGTTGTCTGGCATATAGGGAAGTCCTATTGTTAATATATCTACACGAAAACCTCAAATGGAACCCCAAGCTAAGGTTGGCACCTTGGTAATATTCACACCAGTTGGTGTAGCCCCTCAATTGATGCTCCTACCTAGGATGGATCATCCGACGAAGGGTCTGTGAGAATATCCTAGGGACTACCCGAGGTAGGTGTTCCTACCCCCTTTGAGAATATCTTGGAGGCTATGAATGAGGGGTTTGTGCAAGAGTTTGAAATGCAGTTGGTTTGTACGGAGCTAGAGGAAGGTGTTGCCTACTCTGAGAAAGGGATAGGGGACGACCCATGCCCCTTTTGTTCTGTGCTGCCAGGTTCACATTGGTTCAATCCCTAGTCAGATTGGGTCCTCCAAAATGTGGATGAAATACGGGAATGCATGGGGATCTTTTGTGAGGGATTTTAAGATCAATTCAAAGCCTTCCTCATCGCTATTAAATCGTGTCAGCCTCACTTGGCTAGATTATATGCCTAAAAAAAGGGGAATTAAAGAGACTAGCTTGCTCTATTAATTATGAAGCTTGGGAAGGTAGTGCAAGTAGAGGAAGGAGTAAGGGTAGGGCGAATACCTGTGATTAATGAAACTAAAGAATCTTGGAATGTACGAGGGCTGAATGATCTGGCTAAGTGCCTCCATGTCAAAACTAACTGGAAGGCTAATATCATATAGTTAGAAGCTTTTGGGGATGCCTTCACATGGAATGGGTTTATCTCACTTCCAAAGGGGCATCAGGAGGTATCCTTCTGCTATGAGATATGAGAATCGTTAATCTAGTTGAGGAGTATATCGGGGAACATTTGGTGGCTTGATCTTTTAAAAATGTGAATGATGATTACAAGTGGTCTTTTGCTGGTGTTATGGTCCTAATCTGGACAGCAATACTTTGGGAGGAGATTGCTGGGTTATGTAGCTGGTGGGATGGGCCATGGTGTATTGGGGGGATTTAAATGTCACCCTTTTTCTGAGTGAGAGGTTGGGGGATTCCTGTATCAGTCGGGCAATGGCAGAATTTTCTGATCTTATTTTCGAACTCGACTTCTTCAATTTGCCTCTGGAAAGGGGGGGATTTACATGGTCCAATGGGAGGGTCTGGTCAAGACTGGATAGATTCATTGTATCCTCAACTTGGGAGGCCCATTTTCCAGATGTAAACCGCTAAAAGGAATGAACAACGATGAGCAGTGGGACCAAATGGATTGTCCATGGCATTTTTTATGTATGTTGGGACATTCTCAAGGAGGATGTTATGAAGGTTTTTGTCGAATTTCACTCATATTAAATTCGTGAAGAGTCTTAATGCAACCTTCATAGCCCTTATTCCAAAGAAGGTAGAGTTGGTGGAGGTGAAAGACTTCCGTCCTTTAAATCTTGTGATGGAGTGTACAAGATCATATCCAAGGTTCTCACCAACTGTATGAGCACGCTCATGGACGATCATTTTGAAGCCTCAAAATGCTTTTATTAAGGTGAGACAGATTCTGGATTTGGTACTAATGGCAAACAAATGTTTGGACAATAGCTCTAGGTTTGGCACGCCAGGTATCCTTTGCAAACTAGATATAGAAAAGACCTTTGATCATGTTAAGTGGGACTTCTTGGTTTATATTCTTGGCAAATTTGGCTTTGGGAAGAGGTGGTGCAGTTGGATGAAGTATTGCATCAGAACCACTAGATTCTTGATGTTGGTTATAATGACACACTAAGAGGGTTTTCAATAGCTCTCGTGGATTGAGACAAGGAGATCCTTTATCATCTCTTCTCTGTCTTGGTCATGGATGTACTGAGTAGCATGATAAAGGCAGCCGGGGGGTGGGTCTTTTTTATCTGGATTTTCAGTGGGCAATACTTCTTTTGGGAGTGTCAATGTATCTCATCTTTTGTTTGCTGACGACACTTTAATTCTTTGGAAGCCAGATCCTAATCAAATCCGTTCATTGAGAGCTCTTTTTTGTTTTGTTTTGTTTTGAAGCTACTTCCAGCCTTAAAGTGAATTTGTCTAAATCGGAATTGGTTCTAGTTGGCTTAGTAAACCATATGGAGACTTGGCTGAAATTTTGGGTTATAATGTCTTTTCCTATGAAGTACCTTGGTTTCCCTTTGGGGGCTCCTCATTAATCCAAAGTAATATGGGAGGGCATGATTAAAAAAATCGAGAATAGATTGGCAGGTTGGACAATAATGTTTTTATCTAAAATGGGAAGAATCATTCTTATTAAGAGCACATTATCTAACCTGCCTATGTACTTCCTTTCATTATTCCGATCTCGGGTGGTGTGGCTAATAAGAAAGAATTTTTTGTGCTTTCTTGTGGGGCGGATTGGGGGACGAGAAAAAATTTCACTTGATTAAATGGGTCAATATTTACACTCCCCTACCTTGTGGAGGCCTGGGATTGGAAAGGTGAGTATTTTCAACAAGGCCTTCCTTGAGAAATGGTTGTGGAGGTACCGTCAAGAAAGTGGGGCTTTATGGAGCAATGTGGTAGATGCCAAATTAGGAAGTACTTGGGGAGGCTGGATTTCTAATGAAGGGCGTGGATCATATGGTGTGGGTGTATGAAAATTTTATTAGGAAGGGCTGGGAGGATTTCATTCGTAATTTTAAATTTGTGGCGGTGCTTGGAAATAGAGTTAGATTCTGGGTTGATGCTTGGTGTGTGATTTACTAGAGTAGTTCAAGATTGGGAAGTGGGAGACATTTCTGATTTTTTTAGCACCTTGTGGACACACCCCGGAACAAGAAACTTTCGTTTAATTCTTGCATGTCTACTCACTCTTCTCAAAATTTCCCTTGGAAGAGCAAAGTGCCCCTACAAGTTGCTTTCTTTGGTTGGCTGGCCTCATGGTAAAATTTTGACTATAGACAAGATGAGGAAACGTGGTTTCTTCATAATGGATTGGTGCTTCATCTGCAAAAGGAGTAGCAAATCGACGGACCATCTCCTTCTCCATTGTGATGTGGCAAAGGCTCTATGGGATGAAGTCTTTTGAAGGCTCTATGGAAAATGCCCTTCGCCATAGGTGATACAAGAAAGACCGATAGTCATGTTACACCCTTGGTCAGCCTCGAAAGAACTATGGCTCCCACGTCGGAGTTGAAAATAATGGTATAACGTTGAGGTCATGAAGGAGATGTAGGGTCGGTCGAAGTTGCACATATAGGGTCGCCAAAGGTGGTAGGACTTGCTGCCAACCTAGAATCTCCAATGGGGAGTATCAATAGAGTTGTTGAGGAGGCACGAGATTTGAATAAGGCTTTGTCGTTGGTACCTTGTGATGATGAATGTTTAGGGCCTGGTGTTTTGTTGGGAACTATGTTGGGGGAAGATGTTGTTCACTTGGTATCTCTTCCTCCATTACACAATATAGCTAGATCATCATCGAATTAGGTTTTGCAAAAGGTTAATGAGATCTAGCATATTGTGGGACTCTCACATGGAGGATGTGAAGACCCAAAGCACTACTCACTGTGATTGAGGCGAGCCATTCACGTGATATCAAATCAAGTTTTAAAAAAAGTAAGGAGTTGAAGCGCCTTTGTTGGGCAATCAACTACGACGCTAAGGGGGATAACTCAAGTCAAGGGAGGACTAAAGAGGGTATTTTGGGTGGAGTATTAGTCTACAAGAAACAATGGGGTTGGGGTTGGGGAGGTGTTTTTATTCCTACTTGGGTTTGATGTATTTTGGGTAGTTTTTCACGTGCTTTTTGGATCATTAGGAGCTCTCTAGTATGGGCTAGGTGTTTTCTTGTATACATCCAGTGTACCTAGTTACTTCTATTGATATATATATATATATATAATATTTTTACTTAAAAGGCTGTACATTGCTTGGGTGATGCCTGAAATGGTGGTGGACCTATTGGCTTGTGGGATGAAACAAGTGGAAATTATGTTTGAAAGATTGTGCCCTTATGTCTTATGCAGTGTATATGGAGTGAGAGTAATAGAAGATGTTTTGAAATAGTGAACATTCATTGGAGGGGATTAGAGACTCATTTTCCCAATGTGTGTTACTTTGGGATAAGACTATTGTATTAGATGGGGGTAATTTTAGTGAATTGTATGCATCTTTTTTTCGTTCATAGGCTGTAATTAGGCATTTCTCACTTGTATATTACCTGTGTACTCGGACTATGCCTAATTTTGAAGATCAATAAACTATTTTAATTATTTAAAAAAAAATATTCTTCTGGTGGAGAATGCTTGATCTGCTGTCATAATTTTTGTAATAAAATCCTTATTTACTGACTAAAGAAAATTGTTAAAATATTTACAGGACCAAGTAGCTCATCAATCTTTGGGAAAGCCTTCTAGGGGGCAAGGAAAATGGAAAGGTGGATCATCTGCTAGAAAAAATCAATCCTCATACATGAATGTCAGCTCAGAAACTCTTTGGTCAGACATACAAGAATTCGCGAAACTCAAATATCAGGTATCAATTGTCCATGACCCTACAGAGAAATCTGGGCATTTTTAAGAGGTTGAATGAGTCACTTTTTTCTACGAAAAAAATGTTTTTCTTGTCGTATTTGTTTTTTCAGTTTAGGTTGGTATTTTGCCTTTAATTTCTGTAGAGAATAAAAGGGACTAATCTCTATCATGTGGGATCTCCGAGCTCATCCATTGTTCTTTCAATGATTTATCCCTGATGCGCATTGTTATATATTTGAAATACAATTTCTTATGTTTGTAGTTTGAGTTGCCGGAGGATGCAAGATCACGCGTGAAGAAGATTTCTGTTATACGTAATCTTTGCCAGAAGGTGATTATTAATTCATGTTTTCTTGAATTGATTCTGCTTTTGCATCTCAAAATATGCCATTACGTTATTTCTTGTGTGGTATATATTGTTTCACCTATGCCTTCCTATGCCATTGAAATGATATTTTCCAACTTTCTAGGACTAAGTCCCCTAAATTAGGAGTGACCTCTTTTACACTATCTTCTAGCATTGTGGCACATGCTCAGACAGATGCACAAGAACTCAAAACTAGTTAATTGCATTTGCATGGTATTTTAAAAGAATACGATCATTATGTCTATCTTTTCTATTCTTCCACCTTGAGCATTCTAATGCCTAATTTTTTGTCTACATGTTATGTATTGTTCATATCAGGAAATTGGGCCTTCTCCAATTTATGTTTTAACTTTTATGCTTTCAACCAATTCTTTAATTCAAGCAACTACTATATATCATAGGGGTAAGTAATTAACTTATAGTGGTGTCCTATAGATTATTTTATTCACTCATAAAATGTATTCTTAACAAAAGAATAGGCAGTAAATGTTGGTAAAATGATGCTTAAATGTTTGATTTCCCATTTTATTTGTGTAAACAATCGTGGTGACTTCATTGGCAGAGATCGCCAACTATGATTATTCGGCCTCAAAGGTCAGTATAGTTGGAAAAAAAAAGTTGGACAACGTAAAATGTATTTTTACCATATTTTTTCAGTATTTGTGGTGTGGATAAGTTCTCTGAATACTCTGTATGGCACTTGGTGAATTGTGACACTGTCGACAGCTTGACTTCCCTGATCTCGATATTCTGTGTAATTATGTATATTTTTTTCTAGTATTTTTATTACTAAGCTTGGGCTTCTGAATGGCCTACATCTTACCTGAATGTAATTTTTTTCCCTTTATAGGTAGGCGTTACTGTTGCTGCACGCAAATACAATCTTGATTTGGCTGCACCATTCCAAACATCAGATATCTTGAATCTCCAACCTGTAGTGAAACATTCAGTTCCCATATGTTCAGAAGCTAAGGATCTTGTAGAAACGGGTAAAATCCAATTGGCTGAGGTATGCACCGTGCTTTGTTATCTATTTATCTATCACGGGAATAAGCATTTTCTATTCCAGACAATGCCAAATTACTCGCATGATACTTGCAGTACTAGAAATATATTGGGGATCATGAAGTTAGTGGTGCTTATGATAATTACCCTTTATCTTATTATCCAAAAAAAAAGATTGATAATATTATTTACCTTGAGCATTATATGCTGGGAGGTTGACTCAAGATTTAAACAATGTGGGTGAGAGCAATTACTTGCAATGAGAAAAGCAATTTACTGGCTTGGAGTCTCGGGTGTTGTCTTAGTTTTGTGGAAACAAGGGGTTGGGGTAGTTACAGTTGCTTTGCTGCAGGGAGGAGCATCATGTCCCAATCGGGCTTGGCGTATATTGGATAGACTTACTGGTCATTAGAGGTACTCTATTATGGGTTAGGTGTTCTCTCTTGTATACGCTCAGTATACTTGGTTACACCTATTGATATTACTAATTTTTACTTATAAAAAAAAAATTTACTTTCTTGGAGTTGTTTAAATTCTAAATTCTAATGACCCTTCATAAGAGGGCATGTGTGTTTTGCTTTGTAACTGGCTAAGATGCCATCCATTCTATTAATAAAATTATTTACTTATCAAAAAAAAAAAAAATTCTAAATTGTAGAACAGTTCTCCAGGGCATCCGTTAAGATAGAGCCAAATGGTGGAATCAATCTAGGTTTCATGAAATTTGCACATCACTACTTTATGCAGAGCTTGAAACTTCTGCTGAGTGCGATGACAACTTTATTTAGTATGATCATAAGGCGTTGGCTTTGCATTTCAGGGAATGCTTAGTGAAGCCTACACACTATTTTCAGAAGCATTTTCAATACTTCAGCAGGTATGTTATCTGTAGTTTGCCCTCTTAGAATATATCTGGTTTGGTGTATCATCGCTCTTTTTTGGATTGCAGGTTACTGGTCCAATGCATCGGGAGGTTGCCAATTGCTGCCGGTAGACATCTGTACTAAAACAATTCTTTGTTTTTGTTTATAATATTATTTGCTAAATCTTGGTCGTATATAAACAAATAAATAAATAATGCATCTTCTAGTCTTAATGTTCCCTGGCAAGACGTGTAACTTTTAATTAGCTATTTAATTAAAGACTTGTAAAAGTAAACCATCGCAAGACTTGTAAAAGTAAAGCTGGTAAATTATAATGTGTGTTTATGAGGCCCTAGAAGACTGACATTTCCTTAAATTTTCAGGTATCTTGCGATGGTTTTGTACCATGCAGGAGATATGGCTGGTGCAATAATGCAACAGCACAAGGAACTTATCATAAATGAGCGCTGCCTGGGTTTGGACCACCCTGACACTGCTCACAGGCATGCTTTTCTGTTCTTTCGTGTTGATTCTTGATGTTTGATGCTAAAAAACCGATGGATATTACTATTTCAACTTCTACAAGGTTAAATTACAAATATATCAATCATTTACAAGCATGAAGAAATAGGCACTGGATGCAATGTCATGTTAAGTTTGAAAATCATGTGTAATGCGAAAAGTTGTTTCAAGCCCTTTGTAGAACAACAGAAAAATAAGTTTTCATTGGTGTGTTCAGTCAACCACTTCTCTGTCTATCTCTGATCTAATTCTTGCTCTGCAACAATGGGAATGCAGTTATGGCAATATGGCTCTTTTCTACCATGGGCTTAACCAAACTGAACTTGCACTGCGTCACATGTCCCGGGCATTGCTCTTGCTAAGTTTGTCATCCGGCCCAGATCACCCTGATGTTGCAGCAACCTTCATAAATGTGGCAATGATGTACCAAGACATTGGAAAGATGAACACAGCTCTTCGTTATCTGCAAGAAGCTTTGAAAAAGAATGAGAGGCTTCTGGGCGAGGAACATATTCAAACTGCTGTATGCTATCATGCTCTTGCCATTGCATTTAATTGCATGGGTGCATTCAAGCTTTCTCACCAGGTATGTATATATCTTGGAAAAATTGATTTTGGAATTTCATCATCGAGTAGCTATAAATGATAGAATTTCCAAATGATTTCGTTTGGTTTTCCAGCATGAGAAGAAAACCTATGATATACTCGTCAAACAACTTGGTGAGGAAGATTCAAGGACACGTGACTCCCAAAATTGGATGAAGACATTTAAGATGCGTGAGCTACAGGTAAATTTATGGTGCTCTTTAGCGTTTGGAAAGTACAACTTTTAATAGACAGTAGTTACGTGTTATCACAATTGTGTGAATCTGGTTTTACAGATGAATGCACAAAAGCAAAAAGGCCAAGCTTTGAATGCAGCTTCTGCTCAAAAAGCAATTGATATTTTGAAGGTACTTCTGAATTCCCCTTTTTGATTATTTTGTTTGTCATCAAGTTTTCCTTATAATCCAAGATGAGAAATAAGGCGTCATCAGATCACATAACAAATTCTGCTGGACTGAAATAAATACTTTCGTATGCCATTTTGTTTTTGTCATTTTTATGCCTGTTCTCATTCTCTATATGGAGTATACAACCCCCTACACTTCTTATTTGAGGACATTTCAAGAAGATGGTGATTTTTCTGGTACTCGTGTCTAAAATCAATGCATGTCTGGCACAGACCTTTTGTTTTTGTTTTTATTTTTCTTCTGGTTAAGCATATGGAACTCCAGTTTTCTGATTTTCTGGTGGATTCTCCAATGTAGTTGTTAAGTTCTCATATTATATTTGTCATTGTATTACAGGCTCATCCAGACTTAATACATGCGTTCCAAGCTGCTGCTGCATCTGGAGGGTCTGGGAGTTCAGGCACTTCTGGCAACAAATCCCTTAATGCTGCAATAATTGGTGAGACTCTTCCTCGAGGGAGGGGAGTTGATGAAAGGGCTGCTCGTGCAGCTGCTGAAGTCAGAAAGAAAGCTCAAGCAAGAGGCCTCTTGATACGTCCACATGGTGTTCCAGTTCAAGCTTTGCCACCCCTTACACAGTTACTCAATATCATCAATTCAGGTATGACCCCAGATGCAGTAGAGACCGTGGAAACTGAAGGAGTGAAGAAGGAAGCCAATGGCCATCCTTCTAACGGTCCAGCAGATTCCAAAAACGACCAATTGACATCTGGGCAAGAGGATCAGGCTCCTGCTGGATTGGTTGCTGGCTTACCTTCTTCAGATGCGAAGAAACAGAAAGCAAAGGCGAAAGTTTCAGCTTGACTTGTATGCACAGCACTCAACAGGGACTCGATTGACTGGCAAGAAAGCTGAGGATTGTTTGTTTGATTGGAAATTATTTCTATCCTAGCATGAGATATTTTTTGGGTCCCCCCCCCCTCTTCAACTTCGGCTCTCAGAGGCTATGAAGGGTGTTCGGATGTGCGAATTGACGTATTCCTTCTTTGTTTTAACCAATAATCAGGCTCAGAGATAGCATGGCAGGAATTGTTCGTGCAAATAGATTAATGCACTTCTCCAGGGTATGGACATGAATGAGCTCAAACTCGGGTTTTTTTTTTTCATATTTTATTTTGTATTTTATTTTGAAATTTTTGGCCTAGTATTGGGTAGCATCTGAAAGCATTTCAATGTTTTGTGTAGAACAGTGACAAATGATATCTGGAATGAGATTAGCATAATTTCCCTTTTTTGAAAAATGTAAAACAGCTTGGTTCATTATGGCCGCTGCTTTAGTTATTATGTGGAATTACCTTTTAACACAGCACGTCGTTGACTTATTAGGGGGTTTACTTATAGAATGATGTCGGTGGCAATAGAAATGTGGAATTGCGTCAGCCTTGAAGATCAAATTAGGGTTCCTTAGAAATGTTAAGAGTTGGTAAATAGTGAAGTAGTTGAATTTGAAAATAATAAAGAAATTTCTGAAATTTAGGAGAATATTAAGAATTTCAGTTCGTTTTATCCTATATTTAAGAATAAATCTGAATACAAGCCTCCTTGCACGCCACACATTAACAGTGTTTTACTGAAATACAGGCAGGCTTGTATCCAACACTTGCTCGTTTAGTAAACTCGAGGACTAACACTGCTCGTTTACTGAACTCGAGGACTAACTAGTAATTACCTCTCTTGGAAAAATAAAATGCTTTTTATCCTATAATAATTTATATTACCATTTTTTCTTAATTTTTTTAGAATCTTGTTTTGGTTTTCTCAATAGTTTCTGGATTTGTATTTTTTTTTAAATGACTAGTTGCCATGAGAGAAGTTATACCATTAGTGGAAAATAGAGGGAATATTTTTTTCCCTAAAACATGAAATTTTAGGGACTAAAATATTTTACTTCAACGTTCTTGATTACAAATACATTCTCGATCTTAAATTTTAAATGTTTTCTCAAAAGAAAAGATGTATGTATACGACCATTGAACTTAAGCATTAAACTCAATTTGATCTCTGCATTACCAACATGAATGGTAAACTCCTGCACTTGGGAAATACTGATACGGCCTACCGTAATCATTTTGGTGATGTGTGCAAGTGTTAGTCCTATCACATTAGCAAGAATTACTTAAAAGAAATTTGCCATCTAAATCTCTACAAGTGGGACATCATTTTTTCACTCAACAAAAGAAAAAAGACCGACCTTCATAATTTTTTTTTAAAAATCTTTATGATTGACATGGTACATTGTTCAAATAGGCTGCTGAACAATAGAGAATATATACAAAGCAAGCTTGGATAATGTGGATGCAAGTGATGAAATATTTTTGGCCTCATGAATGATAACAATACCCTTGATATTTGTGCGGAACAAAATTAGATAACATCAGAAAATAAGCAGCCACGGACAAAAATTACCCAAGACCACTCCTACAAAACTTCCAGAGCAGTTGTCTTTCTATTAGCAATGCTCCTCCTTTCTGTTCCTTTGTCCTTTCTTACTAATCATGAATTTAATATACTAGCACACGGAAAAAGTCTTCTCTGGTCTACGCTTTATCCCGATGCTCCAGCAGCAGCATCCTTATCATATTCCCCTTGTTCTTCCTTGGCAAATTCTTCGATCAGTTCACGTTGCCTTTTAGTTAGATTCCTGCACAAATCAATTATCTAAATCAAGCATCCAATCACAAGGAAAACTTCATGCTGGAGGGTGCAGATATGCCGGCTCAAACAATAGTTAAGGGCAAAAAACCTACGCTGGAATGCCGACATTGAAGTGCACATATTGATCACCAAATGAAAAAGAGTTCCTCGTCTTGATCCCTGCTCAAAAACAAGGTCAGGGTGAAGACATCCCCTTCAATGTACAAATCAAAAGGATACAATAATGAGACACTAATTAATCTATAGTTAGCATGTAGCCCGTACTTTGTAAGTTTTACAATACACATTAAATATCATTGAAAAAAGAAGACAATATAATTAAATAAAAAAAAGGGTCACAACTCACAAGGCAGCCATAAACAACCACTACCTCACCAGATAGATGCCTCAGAAATTGGGGTGTTCCATGGAGTAAGAGATTTGTGGGATCAGATTCTGGTGGTATCATGATTTGGTTGTGAAGGAGCAAATTTGCAGAGAAGTTACCCAAGTAGCAGGTGCTTTGGTCGAATCAGGAGCATATGGCATTGATCACAAACATTTTGGTTGGCTTGGTCTTCCGAGAGAGAAGAGTGGTTTGTTGGATGTTTGATAGAGCAGGTTACCTTATTTGTGAAAGATTTTTGCATGCATAGAGTAAATAGGTCTTTTATTTTCCTTTCATTCATGTTGATGTTATGTGGTTGCTCATGCTCACACCCTAACGTGAGTTGGTATGTGCAATAATACTAACCTATGCAGCTGGCTTTGCTCAGTTCTGTCCTCCCATAACTATAACGGTTGTGTATGGTTTCTAACACTTCACCATCCCACAGCTTGTACGAGTTCAGTGAATTACCCACCATAACTTTAAATTTAAACGACTTCACCTTTGAACTTGTGTCCTTTGTATAATTTATTCCATTCCATGAGTTTTGATGAATGACTAATACCGAACATTAAATATAACACATAAAAGAGTTCATGAAATATGCATGCTGACTGTTATAGACAAATCATAATCAATGTCAACATAAAGCTTAACCGTTAACAGTTTGCATTTGGATGCTGAGCCGAGTTAAGCTAAGATGAATTAAATTCTTTATAAATAGAGTGGCTGAGATTATAGAGTGAGTTTTATGAAACCCACTTAAGATGAGTTTAGATGTGTTTTGATGTTAAAATGAATTTATGAAAAGTTGAAAAAGGTTGTGGGTTCCGTGTATAAAGATATTTTGAGTTGGAGATAGTTGTAGGTCCAACGTATAAAGAGGTATTCAATTGAGCAATGTTTAGTAATTTGGAAGTTGTGTGTTTGTATGTTGGGCTAGACTTAAATTAGAACTCAACTCAGATGAGCTTAGCTACTTCCATGTTCCAAACATAGCTAAAAGATGTAAATCACAAGCCAATATAGAATCTCTGATGAACAAAGCATTACACAAACAAAGAGAATGAGATTTGGCTAGTCTAGTTCTCTAACCTTTCTTCTTCATAACTACCTTCTGACCAGGCTGGGTGCCAGGGCGGACCTGAACATCAGAAATTACTTTAGTTGTGATATTCTATACGCAACAATGGAAAGAGAATTGTACAAGAAGCCAATAACTCTAGGCTAAAATTCCCTTCGAACCCCCACAAAACTGGAATCAAGTCATCACAATAGAAAGAACCTCAACAAAGATATCAGCTATAATGTTTTGCATTGCAAATATGATAATCATATGTGAAGAATCAATCAAACCTTGACGACAACATCACCCGTGAGAGTAGGGACTTGGATGGTTCCCCCCAAAATTGCCTGCACCAGATCAATCAGATAAACCAAAAGATAAATATTACCATCAAGCAAGGTAAGTAGAGACAGGTTTTAATGCCCGTTGCGACTGGAAACTATACTAGCTTGTTATTGAAACTATAAATGATGGTGAATAACCACTACATTTATTGCTCAGGGAACACATTTACCACTCTGGCCTAGTGATGTTGTACTTCACTATGGACAGATTTTTTTTTTTCAAATCTTGTAGCCATTGCACATCACCTAGACTGCGTATTAAAGTAAGGCGGAAGAGCTTGAGACAAACAATTAAGAGGGATAAGGACCATGGGCAGAAACTTCAATCACACGACTTTCATCTGGGTGATCACAAAATGAGCCAGTAAAAAACTGGGTGTTGTTCATTTCTAGAGCTTATGCAATCTGGAAAAGTACCCAGCTCACATGATTGCTTGTCAACTGCAATTCAAGCTAAGTTTGACTTGATACAGCAGCCACAGATTGATCGGAATAAATATTTTAATTGGACCGAAAACCAAAACCAAAACCAAAACCAAGGGTTTCATATTGATAGAGACGACTTTGGTCCAAGAATAACTGTTTGTTACAGTTTATGCAGCATTGCTATCTTATTTATTGTAATTTCACTTTTCTTTGAATTGCTAACATGGAAGCGTGGGTGGTGAGTTTTTGTGTTGGAAAGGTCAGTTTGGTAGCCTACATAGTGAAACTTAGTGAAAAATGATCTCAATTTAACTCATGCAGTATATTCGGAAAGAGGAATGATCCAGTCTTTGAAAATAGAAAGAAGACTATGGAGGAACTATAGGATTTCTTATCTAGAGCTCTTCATCATTGGATGACAGCAACTGTAAGAAAGTATTACCTGAGTGATACTCAAAACGGCATCTACATGAATGTCAGAGCCTTCTCGGCGGAAAACAGGATCTTCACGAACCTGCAAAGAAGGATATGATATTTTAAATTTGAAAAAAAGAAATAAAAGAACACTTAAAAATGCATCCAAAGAATGCAAAAGGCAACAGAAGATGACATGACAAACAGAAACTAAGTTAGGATAGTTACCTTAATGACAACATAAAGATCACCGGGTTGATTTCCATCAGGATCAGCTCCACCACTTCTACTCACTTTTATAGTTTCATTATTATCTACCCCTGCAAATGCAGAAGTGCTAGAGAGTCAAGCACCTAAACAACCTAGCATATATAAGAAACCTATAAAGCCAAATATTTTTCTTCTTTAATTTCCTCTTAAAGCTTGAGAAACAAAATCTGATTTGCCGCCTGAAGCAAACAAGGCTTGGAAATATTACATAAGCCTATTAAACAATCAATATCATTCCCAAATACCCATTCTTCTACACCTTCACCAATCATGTAAAATTTATTTTGAATTCATAGGATCGTGCATTAGACCTTGAATCAAATCTTTTCTAAACCAACTCAAGTCATGAGTTGATGCTCAGAATAGGCACCACAATCTGAGTGATAAAATTGCTGAAGTAGAAGCTTGCTTATTAAATAACTGGGAAGGAAATAGCTCAACAACAAGAAGGAACTTTAGCAATGCAACCATCAGTGCCTACAAAAACCATGTTGAAAAAATCAATACCTGACATGATGTTAATCTTGACAGACTTCGGTCCTAACACAACTCGTCTTCCTTTGCATGACTTGCAGATGAACTGAGGCTGCAGATAATAATGGCTAGAAGCTATTATAAACTCAAAAAAAACCATGAAAAATATAGATGCATGATAAAAGCAGCCAGAGGATAGCGAAAAAGACTTGATTATCTCAAAAGAAAGATACAGTTGTCCAACATACAGGCACAATTTCTCTTTCTCCATGACACTGAGGACAAGTAATCTGCACCGTAAATAGGCCCTGTTGCATGGTTATCTGCGCAGCAACAAAACCAAATTTTAAGAATGGCACACCATTTTCATCCCATAAAAGTATTAAATTTTCTTTTCTAGACAACGTACCGTTCCTAAACCTCTACAGCGTGAACATTTTTCTGGTTTGACTCCTGGAGCAACACCACGTCCACCTGCAAGACTCCAGAAATAGAATAGAATATTAGGTTGAGAAACTTTTACATCCCAACTAAGCTAAGCCTACCAACATATAGAGCAAACAACTGAAATTCTTGAAATCAGTCATACTTTTTTTTATAAGTAAGAAGAGATTTTATTAATATTGAAGTAGGCATAGCCCAAGTACATATACATGAAATTAAAAAATCAGTCACATAAATAACAGAACTGAAACATGGAGTGGAAACATTTGATAAGTGAATAGGATCTTCATACCACAAGATTGACAGGGCAACTCAGTTTGAAATGTCAGAGTCTTTGTGGTTCCCTGAACAGCCTCCATGAAGGAGAGTTCAAGAGATACCTGTGATGATAAACAATTTCAAAATAAAAAACAAAGCATTTAGTTCTTCTTGGGGTGTCTCTGCTGTATACTCCACTCCTAAACTTGGGTAGCACCCTTATAGCTTTTCATTGATAATGTAATTAACTTCAAAGAAACAATGCAAAGAAAAAATTCTGATATGAGAACAAACAGAAATAAAACCTTGACATCTTCACCGCCTAGTCTCCGATTGAAGAATTCATCAAAAATCTGATCTCCATGGAAAGAGTCACAGCAAGCACATAAACAAACAAAAAATAAAAATCAGATTTTCAATTTCTTGTGTGGAATTAATATCCCGAAAATCAGAAAACTAAAAACAAAGAATTTGTTTGCAACACAACAATCCATATTTTTATCATACTAAACTATGGACTTTTAGTAACACCATAACCTGAGATTTGGCTATATTAGTTTTATTATTTATTTTATTATACGTAAACGATGATTTGGCTACATTCGTAACAAAAGTTTAATAACCCTTGCTAGTTCACCAGGATGGAAAATGGACAAATTTTGTAATCATCAATTTAATATTACACAAAAACTGGGCACCAAGCAAGTAGTTACCAAAAGCAGTCTCCTGGTTCAAAGACTGGATCTCAAGAATTTTTTTTTTTTTTTTATAGGTAAAAATTGGGTATAAGATCCACCAAAGCTGGAGAACCTTAATCGTATGTGTGGTAACAGGTAAGCCCAAAGGCTGTTCCCGTCCCTGTCAGGGGAGATGCCAACCCTTTCTCCTTTCTACGAACACATTATGATCATACTAATTGCACAAATGATTGTCTTTTTTATTGGATGCTGCTAAGACAGATTTGTATCCTGATGGTAGGATCACTTATTTGGGAGGCTTGAGAGACCACGTGATAAACACTGCTCTAAAACATTTGTTGAGTGAACTCCTTTTTTTATCAATTTTCTTTTAGGACCAAAGCAAGTAACATCCAAAACCTTAATAAAACTGGAGTCGATGTACATAAAAAATGGTTTTCAGAAAAGAAAATTCATGGACAGGACCACAGCCAATTCAAAGATATAAAAAAGGTAGTACTTACGTTATCACAAAAGAAATCTTTAAATGGACCGTGGAAATCATTGGGAAAACCACTTTCTCCTTGATGTACATATGTATCATGGCCGACCTATAAGATTATGCATACAGACAATGTAAATACAGCCATCTAGGAAGAACAGAAGTGAATTGAGTTCAAATATGGCAAGATAACCTCCAGGGAAAAGCACCATACATCTAAGAATTTAATCATCTAATATGCGTACTTATACAGGCTAGTTTTAACTGAGATACAAGCGCAAAGTAGTTGCTTAGTTCATTCACATAGCAAAGTCAACAGACCAATCTTCCCCATATTCAGCACCAACCATAAGCAAAGTATGCCATATGCAACCATTTTATATCCATTGCTGCACATAGGATGAAGTATTTATGAGACATAAGGATATACATGTATGGAGACATTATTGATATGCACATTCATGTATGGGGTGTGCATGTATCCTAGCTTTGGGAAATGGCTTTAGATTTTAATGGGCTTAATTTTTTTTTTTTTTAATGTTTGTAAGCCTCTCCAAGGCAGAACTCTTTGGACCCACTCTAGCAGAGTAAACCTTGGTCTAGTCCCTGCACCCTCGGAAGTTTCCCTACACGGAACTCGTTAAATCGCTACCTTTTCAACACGGGGTGTGGCCCCAAAAGATTGTTTGCACTTATGAGATGTTGAACCTTGGACCTTGAAGGAAGTGATACCTCAAGACTAAGGCCTTCACCACATGGGCCATCCCCCTTGGGGTTTTAATGTTTAAGTTATAAAAAAAAAAAATGTTCTTGATTTCCTTGTATCTATTTCATCTTCCTAGCTAGATGTCTTCTCTCGTATACAGACAATGTACTTGGCTATGCCAACAGATATTGATACATTTTTATTTTATCTCCCTCCCCTCCAACTGGGGTCTAAGAAAAAAGCTCTCCTCCACGGTTTTTCTTCTCTTCCCCTTATTTCTTCCCAGGTGACAAATCCATCTTAAGATCCTATGAAAAAAGCAAAACCAATAGCTGCTTCCCACCTTAGTAAGCCTTTAAAGTACTTATAATCCGTAGTCACAGTCCTTGGGTACTTTTCACCCCTCATACAAACAATGAAGACAGTTTTTTCCTCTATTTGAACCAAACCACAGGCCTTTCTCAACACCCTAATTCACAAACCGCAAGATAATCTAGAAACTTTTGCACAGGTCACCCTATGTATTTGCTAGCCTGTCCTGAACCCCCAATCTCAAATCCTATGTTCTAGCCAGTAAACTGTACAAGCAAGATTTTCCCCAAGCTTAGACGCCAATTTATTGTTAGTCAGTTTTGCACTGTCCAATGTTTTGTTAGTTTTAGTGTTGAAACTATTTTTCCAGCATCAAACAATATTGTCTCAATCATCAAGTCTGTTGGGAAGTAGTCAAAGAAGATATTATATGGGCGTTTCACAATCTTCATGCCAATGGAAAGTTTGAAAAAAGTTTTAATGCCACTTCCATTGCTTTCATATCCAATAAACCAGGGGTTGCGGACGTTAAAGACTATAGACCTATTAGCTCAGTGAGCAAGGTTTACAAAATTCTTTCTCAAGTTTGTACTAATAGGTGATGTATGGTGATTGAAAAAAAAATCTCAAAGCCTCTTAATGCATTTGTCAAAGGTAGACAAATAATAGACTCCATACTTATTTCTTGTTTTTAATCAACAAAAAGCATATTTAATGAAAGGAATAGGCATAGTCCAAGTACAACAGACTCTGTTCTTATTTCTAACAAGAGATTGGATAGAAAGCTGAGATCTAGAGAGCCTGGAGTGCACTACAAAGTAGACATTCAGAATATATATCATCAAATGGGAGTTTCTTTTATACTTTTTTTCTTTTAAAAAACTTATTAATACCAATAGGAGTAGCCAAGTACACTGGGTGTATATATACAAGAGAAACACCTAGCTAGGAAGCAGAAATTGATATGAGGAAATCATGAACATTAAACCCATAATAGGGAAATGATCTGAACAAAGTCCATGAGGGAGAAATTAGAAATCCAATCCAATCTAGACCAATCCCGATTGGATGATCATGTGAATGATCCTCCAATCTCTCGCTTGCAAACTGAGTAATGTTAAAGCCACCACCAATGCATCAAGGCATTCCCATCAGGTTTGGCTCATAAACTCGGGCAAAGGCCCACTCAAGATCATTTATCACATTTTTAAAAAACCTACTGTAAATTCCCCACAGCACTTACTAAGGATATGTGTGGGGAAAAATGGTGATCATGGATTGGGCATTATTACCTCCACACTTTTCTATCTGGTAAATGGAACACCTTCAGTTTCTTCAAAAGCTATAATGGCCCACAACAAGGAGATCCTTTGTCTCCTTTGCTTTTTGTCCTTGTCATATAGGTGCTCAGCAAAATGATATCTCCCTATGCTAATGGAAGTTTCCTATTTGGTATCTTTTTGGAGTCTAGGAAATATGAAATCCTTAATTTAACACGTTCTCTCTTTTCTGATAAGTAATAAAAGACTTTATTCCCAAAGAAATAGGTATAAGCCCAAGTACACAAGGAGTATACAAAGGAAACACCTACAGCTTTTCAAAAACAAAAGGAGGAACTATTTTATTTTTTATAAGTACAAAAAGAGAAACTAAATAAAAAGCTAAAGCAGAATTCAAAAGAATATTTCTTCCATTACAAAAGCTTTGGCCCAACTACACAAAGTTCTAAAGGAAAACCCCTAAGATCTCTCTCATAGAGCGTTCTTTATCTTCAAAGCATCTACCATTCCTTTCAAGCCATATGCACCACATAAGACAAGAATTCACTCATAAATAATTTCAAATACCAGGATTTTTTGGCCCAACTACACAAAGTGCTAAAGAAAAAAATCCCTAAGATCTCTCATAGAGCGTTCTTCATCTTCAAAGCATCTACCATTCTTTTCAAGCCATATGCAGCACATAAGACAAGAATTCACTCGTAATAATTTCAAATACCAGAAGTTTGGACAGTAATATACAATTACTAATCTACTTCTACATTCAAATCTGCCAAAATATTCCAGTCGAATGATAATCAAGAAATAATTTTTATTAGAGATAAATGTAAAACAAGAGAGACAAAATTAATTAAAAGTGTAACCTGGTCATATTGCTGTCTTTTATCATCATCTTTCAAAACCTACAACAATAGTCAAGGAAGAGTACATTTTACTAGATCACATGGGTAAGTCTTGCAAAGATATCCAAAAGACTCAAAAAGCTCAAAAACAAAAACCTCATATGCTGTTTGAACTTCTTGAAACTTTTTTTCAGCGTCGGGATCATTTTTGTTTGTATCTGGATGTAGCTTCTTTGCGAGCTGTAGAACAATGCCAAATGAGAAAAAATACAATAAATTGTAACACGTTCAGAGCAAAAAAAAAAAACTCCAGAATTTGAAAAATGGAGTATGTGATCCTAGCGAACAACATAGCCAGGACTATAAATGGTATATCACATGCCTTTATTCGTCCTGCCATATAAATGTCAAAACTGTATCATTCATTCATTATGCTTTCAAGAACTTTTTTTATAAGCTGCTTTCAAGGAGAACTAATAGCTCCTCTCACTTAAGTGTATCATACTTGTAACACATCCCAAAAAAAACTAAGTATATCACAATTATAACTAATGAAACAATTGTGCACCCCCACATATTCAAGATATTGGAGAAAAATGCTCCATAATTACCAGTTTTTTGTCTCTTTATAATTACCAGTGCTTGGTATTTAAACTTAAGCAGACGAACATGCCAATGATGTGAGCAATAAATGACAGACAAGCATCTGCAATCCGTGCTTTTACACACATAATAAGCATAAACGTGTTTTTGTTGGTATTTCTGAGTATCTGCATCTGCATCTTTGTGTAAGATTTTTATTTGAAATCGAGAGATGAGGCAAAGACCTACCGCGTAATAAGCTTTCTTTATTTCTGATGCATTTGCATTCCTGCTTACGCCAAGGACATCATAATAGTCTCTTGTAACCACTGAAGTACAAACCCAGTAAGTATATATCACAGTTTCTTTCAACATTAAACGTTGGATAGACAGAAAACAACCACAACCTTGAGCTCCTTCTTTACTTAAAATTCCTGATGGTTTTATTTTAGTAGAGACAAAATGATAAACTATTTCCATATAAGTAGGCATGGTAGCTTTTCCACAAAATATCTTTTTTTTTTTAAATGATGGGGAACCACCCCACGGTAGAGCCCTTAGGAATCACCAATGGAACCTAAAACCTCGAAGAGACTAGCATAGCAACCCACCGGCACGGCTTGAATCACAATTTGATCCAGGGGGATCGAACCTCCGACATAGGGCTCATGCATAGTTTGCCCTTACCGCTTGGGCTACCAACAAGTGGGTTTTTCGCAAAATATCTCAAAACGTGCAACCATCAAAGGGGGGAAATTCTTCCCAAATAATTTTTAACGAACAAATGATCCCAAAATGGGGAAGAGCAAAGGATTACTATGCAGATATATTGTATGTATAACTAAATATATATGTATATACATAGATATGAGTCATCAAAAAATATATAAAGATAAGATGGCCATATAACCCTTGCGCATGTATTTAATACCAGTGCTGTGAATTGATCTAGCTGCACTCCAATTGGCATTCAGAGCTCCCAACAGCAACCAATTTTTCTGGGTCACTGCACATCACGGAACATAAATCATATTTAAAACAAAAGAAAACCATGTTTGACTGAGAGTTTAATCCGCAAGCAGGGAAACGTAGACTCGGTGCTTTATTTGGTTGCGAAGTTTCATCGCACATTTTTTTTAAAAGTAAACAAAGAAAGTTTCATCGAACATCAAATTGAGATGGGAAGATTTCATTCAACTTATACAGCACACAATTTCAGTTTTATCATAGAAACCATAAAAAAAACGCCACGACAAACTTTTAAGTTTGAAAAAAACGATATTTACCATTACTCGAAGCGTAATTTCCAAGAATTCGAGATGGGTTACGAACCCCCGAATTGAAATTCCTATATCCCTCTATACACGCCGCCTCGTATATCTGTAAGAAGAATAAAGGGTGGGCATTTATACAAAACCAACAAAGAAACAAAAATTTTCACAAAAAATATTCCAACAACCAGAGAAATGAGTTAAAAAGGCACTTTTCATTGAAGGGAAGGAAGAAAAAAAAAACCCAGAGCTATGAAGGAGATGGCGTACGGAATTCTTGTATTGGTGGAAGAGATTGGAGAGGAGAGAGCGACGAGCAAGAGAGTGGACGAGCCTGACACCGTTGGAGCGAACCATTCTGCGAGTATGGAAATGAATCAATGATAGGGATTTAGGGTTTTGGGGTTTATTATGATAAACCCTAGAGAACCCTAATTGGTGATAGGCTAGAAGGTTCTAGAGCATAGAGAGTTATTTTCTTCTTTTCTATTTTCCTATATAATTGGTTTTTCTGTTTGTATATGGAAGCAGATCTGAATCTATCCGACGGAAAGCCCTGTGGCCGTGTTTTTCAACTTTTTATATCTGGGTGGTGCTCAACGTTTTCTAATTTCTATAGCGTATATCGAGTCTAGTTTGTGTGCGCGCGTGTGCTTCTCCAGCATATGCTGCAGGAGGAATACCCTCTTTTTTTTTTTTTTTTGATAGGAAAGAATACCCTCTTTGACCTATAACTTTCAACTGCTCCCTTTTTGTTTTTGGCAAAAGAAAGAAAGAAAAAATCCTGTGTCCCATAAATACAGTCATACAGATCAGCCATTTTTTGTAGTGAACACTAGACCTAAAAACAAATTAAAAAGAAGCTATGATTATCAAGTGTTTGGTTTTTCCTTTTTTTTTTTTTATCATTGTTCTTTGGATTCCAAAATCCTTTTTTTTTAGTTGATAATCTCACAATGGGATGCAAGTAACAGAAGTCTTGATTTTCTATTTCACATGTCGATCCTCTTACTTATTTGTAAAGAAAGTATTGTACTTCATTACGTTTTGGTTTAGTACTTGTATTGTTGTAGCTTTTTGTATAGTTTGGGATTAAATTTTATATTGATCATTTGTAGAATTTTGGTATTGTTAGTTTGGTTATAAAGTGGCATTGGCTCCAGCCAACCCGTATGGATGACTTTAGAAGGGAATTAGGAGCCAATGTTCTCACTTCTCAGTATTTGTCACATCAAAACGAATAGCTAATTGAAGTCAGAACATGATCATGATCATGTGATATTTGAAGGGTAATTGATTGTCTTTAGTAACATGCCATGCAAATTGTGGCAGAAGATGAAGTTTTTGGAGTTACTTGTGAAGGTATCATTAATGGCGGTCTTCAGTTGATCCAAAAGTAGGAAAGAGAAGAAAGCTGGGCAAATGCATCTTCTGCCAAGCTCCACAAATCCTTAGACTGCCACCTTTTGCTTTCTCCTAGCTTCGACTCCGCCTTTAAATCTACCTTCTGTCCCTTCTTTTCCTTCTTTTCCCATCACATTTGGCATTGCTGTCCGAAGAAGAAAGGGATTTAGCTATATAATTATATATAGCTTTTCCAGCACATGACCTCCCTTCCCTCGAATCATATATCTATATGTTATTCAAACATGGTTACACAGAAGGAAGGGCACTGGTATTATAAGTTTGATGCCATCCATCCTTGATATCTCTGATTTATTCACTGTGAAATAAAGTCCAATTATTTTTCTTTTATTTCTAAGTTCCTGTCAACCAAAGTAACCAACAGTTATAATGTTAACCTTTAATCTCCTTCCCTTGCACTTTTTACACATTTAAGAAAAGAAGAAAAAGGTTTATGCTTTCCCTCCATTTTCCTCTTAGTCAGGCAGCTTCTTCATCAAAGCATTCTTTGCTTCATCCAATCCAAAATAACACTAGCCACCGCTGTGGCAGAGAGAGAAGCTTTTAACTATATCTTCTTTTTAATATCTTCTGCCTTCTTAAATAGAACTTCTTTGCTTCCAAATTGGGTTTGAGATTTCTTGTGAGGTGCTACTTGTTATAAGATTCTCATAGGAGCAAAGTAAGCAAGAAAAGGAGAATGAAGTTAGTGGTGGAAGTAGTTGATGCTCATGATCTTATACCCAAGGATGGTGAGGGGTCAGCCAGTTCATTTGTAGAAGTTGATTTTGAAAACCAATCAAGCCGTACCAAAACTATCCCAAAAAACCTCGACCCCATTTGGAACCAGACACTTCTCTTTGATTTTGATGAAACAAAAAACTATCATTACCAAGCCATTGAAATTTCTGTTTACAACGAGAGGAAACCAATTTCTGGCAGAAACTTACTTGGTCAAGTAAGAATTCCTTGCTCAAATATTGTCAAGAAAGGTGAGGAAGCTTATCAGAGATTCCAATTACAAAGAAGGTGGTTCTTCTCATCTGTAAGAGGTGAGATTGGACTAAAAATTTATATTACACTAGAATTTGACCCAAAATCTCCTTCCCCATCCTCTCTAACAAAAGCCCCAAGTTCTCGACCTCCACCTTCTCTTAATACTCCTCCCATTTCAGAAAATACAAATCTCCAACTCAAAACACTAGCCACTGTTCCAAAAACAAAAGTTCATTTTGTCGAAACTCCAAAAACTACTACAGGAGAAACCGTGAATGAAATTTCTATAGTTGCTGTTGAAAACAATTCCAGTTACCCAATTGCAGCGGTTGAGTCTACTGGTGCTGATCCTGTTGAAGAGACAAAGGAAGTCAAAGAACTTGTAGAAGATAGTGAAGGAATAGTCCAACATATATACAAACACCAACTTGTGCAGCATCCAGGCGTATCAATAGATAAACGATCACAAAGTGTTCCATTCACCATGCACCAAGTCAATCCACAAGGCCATCCTAGCCACCAAGAAGACTATGATTTGAGAGACACCAACCCACAACTTGGTGAGAGATGGCCAAATGCTGCAGGATATGGTGGAAGAGGATGGCTGAGCAGTGAGAGATTTACAAGCACTTACGACCTTGTTGAGCAGACGTTTCATTTGTATGTTCGAGTGGTGAAAGCAAAAGATCTTCCTCCTAGCAACATCACAGGTAGTTGTGATCCTTATGTGGACGTCAAGCTAGGGAACTATAAAGGAAGAACCAAGCATTATGAGAAGAAACTGAATCCAGAGTGGAATCAGGTCTTTGCTTTTTCAAAAGATCAAATTCAGTCAACAGTACTAGAAGTTTTTGTAAAGGATAAAGAAATGGTGGGAAGGGATGATTATCTGGGACGAGTGGTTTTTGACCTTAATGAGATTCCAACCAGGGTTCCACCTGACAGCACGCTGGCACCTCAGTGGTACAGACTGGAAGACCGGCGGGGACAAGGGAAGGTAAGGGGCGAGATCATGTTGGCAGTTTGGATGGGAACACAGGCTGATGAAGCCTTTCCAGAGGCATGGCATTCGGATGCGGCTTCCGTATATGGAGAGGGTGTTTTTAACACTCGGTCAAAGGTGTATGTATCTCCCAAACTTTGGTACCTTAGGGTAAATGTTATTGAAGCTCAAGATGTGATCCCCAATGACAGAAATCGCGTCCCAGAAGTTTTTGTGAAAGCTCAAGTTGGAAACCAAGTGCTCAAAACTAAGATATGTCCAACCCCAACTACCAACCCACTTTGGAATGAAGATTTAGTGTTTGTGGCAGCTGAGCCTTTTGAAGAGCAATTGTTCATTACCGTTGAGGATCGTATGCATCCTACAAAAGATGAGGTGTTAGGAAAGATAAGCCTACCGCTGGACACATTTGAAAGGCGGCTTGACCACCGAGCAGTTCATTCTCGATGGTTCAATCTTGAGAAATTTGGTTTTGGAGTGTTGGAAGCAGATAGGAGAAAAGAACTCAAATTCTCAAGTAGAATTCACCTTAGAGTTTGTCTTGAAGGTGGATACCATGTACTAGATGAATCAACTATGTACACAAGTGATCAAAGGCCAACAGCAAGGCAGCTTTGGAAACAGCCAGTTGGGATATTGGAAGTGGGCGTTTTGAGTGCACAGGGGCTTCTCCCAATGAAGATGAAGGATGGCCGAGGAAGTACGGACGCTTATTGCGTAGCTAAGTATGGCCAAAAATGGGTTCGAACAAGAACAATCCCCGACACTCTCAATCCCAAGTGGAATGAGCAGTACACATGGGAAGTTTACGATCCTTGCACAGTCATAACATTGGGGGTTTTCGACAATTGCCACTTGGGTGGAGGGGAAAGATCAACAGGCAATGCAGCAAAAGACTCGCAGATTGGAAAGGTGCGGATTCGGCTATCAACACTTGAAGCTCATAGGGTACATACACATGCTTACCCTCTTCTTGTTCTACAACCACGTGGAGTAAAGAAAATGGGGGAGCTCCAACTAGCGGTTCGTTTCACTACGCTCTCTCTAGCTCATATGGTATATATTTATGGACATCCCTTGCTTCCAAAAATGCACTACTTACATCCTTTCACTGTGAACCAAGTGGACAGTTTGAGATACCAAGCCATGAATATTGTTGCAATGAGGCTTGGTAGAGCCGAACCACCTCTCCGGAAAGAGGTAGTGGAGTATATGTTGGATATAGATTCTCAGATGTGGAGCATGAGAAGAAGCAAAGCCAACTTCTTTAGAGTTTTTTCACTTCTTTCTGGCATGTTTTTTGTGAGCCGATGGTTTGGTGATGTTTGCAACTGGAGGAACCCCATCACATCAGTGCTGGTTCATATGCTATTTCTGATATTGATTTGGTATCCAGAGCTTATACTTCCAACTCTCTTCCTCTACATGTTCTTCATAGGGTTATGGAACTATAGGTTCCGCCCGCGACACTTGCCTCATATGGATACTAAACTCTCGTGGGCAGAGGCAGTGCACCCCGATGAGCTTGACGAGGAATTTGACACATTTCCTACTTCAAGACCGCATGATATAGTTCGGATGCGGTATGACAGACTTAGAAGCGTGGCAGGGAGGGTTCAAACAGTGGTGGGAGACATAGCGACACAAGGGGAGAGATTTCAGTCTCTTCTCAGCTGGAGAGATCCAAGAGCGACTGGCCTCTTCATATTGTTCTGCCTTTGTGCGGCTGTGGTGCTTTACGTGACACCATTCAGAGTTGTGGCTTTGCTTGCAGGCTTGTATTACCTTAGGCATCCTAGGTTCCGGAGTAAGCTGCCTTCTATACCCAGCAATTTCTTTAAGAGATTACCAGCTCATACAGACAGCTTACTGTGAGACAAATGGTTCGAATTTCTAGTTTGGGAGATACCTGCGTTCCTGTGTCTTCAACCTTACAGACTCGTTTAAGTTTCAATAAATGTACTGTTTTCTTCATTTAGTTTTCATATTGCATTTCCTTTACTCGAGATATACTCCATAATTATTAAGCATACAACGCTTCGATTCAAGATGCCGAACTTACAAGTTCTTTCTCACCATATGCATGCTTTATAAAACTCATTTCACCGTCCTAGCCTCACTGCTCATTTCCTATCCGTTTGGATATATTTTACCTTCTTTGTTTTCCGTTTACAGTTAGCCAAGTACAGATCATGAGACCTAACAATACAGCTGGAGTTCATGCAGGGAACCCATCTATTGAAAGAGAGAGAAACTGAACCAAGCTTAGGGTTGATATCGGGAAGTTACCCTACGTAAGATACTCCCACACCAGAAGCAGATAACTTAATGGGGTTTTGGGTCGCGCAATTAGATGTTTTAAATCAAGATCATAACGCGTTTAATGAATTCATCTAACCTTCTTTTCTCTGGTAACATAGCAATGGCATAGCAAAGCATCTCAATCGAATGACATAAAACTCAATCGACGAGTGCAAGAACAATCATATAGAAATATGGCCTCGCCCGATTACTATGTAATGCACATATGTGCATATCATTAGTCACCACCATCATCTCCGCAATCAAAATTGGAAAAAGGAAAATCCACTATCCATTGAACAAAACACATAGAATGTAACTGTCAATTACCAATGAAACTAGAAGCGTACAACGGCCAATGACCAAGTTCAAAACAAGTAAATGGAGTAAACCCTTTAATTTGCCCGTGCTTCATCTAAAACTTGAGTTCATGAGGTTTCATGCCAGCCTTGAGAGAAAACCTTGCAGCCAAGTAGGCCTTCAAGTCTGAAACTCCCTCAATGGACTTCAGCAATGCTGCATCAACAGCTTTCTGATCATCTTTTTTCTCTTGTGGGAGCACATTTCTCTCCTACAATTTGGACAGATCAATAGATAATCAAAATAAACAAATCCAAAAAACAAGTGTTATAGCCATAAAAAATCTTAGAAAAATGAACTCCCCAACTGACTTCACAACAAAATATCCTTACAATCTAATGTATCACATTATGCCACAGAAGTTGGTAAATATGGCTAAAGTATTTCTCAAAAATAAACATCATTGACTTCATCCGCAATCAAGCTACTAACCTCTTTCTCTGCCTCAAAAAACTCCCCTTCTCCTTTCTTTTTCTTCTTCTGAAGTTCCTTGGCAAAATATTTATCATTATACTTTTCCAAGTTTACCTCAGCAATGTCAACTTTGGTCGAAGTTGCAATCACATAAGATTGATTCACCCGTCTTAGAGGAACACCATTCACTTTAAATGGTCCTGAATAGGTAAGGAAAAGTAATAAAAAAATCAGTGATTAAAGTGCATCTCATTCTGATGATCAATAAAACCAACACTTGTCTGAAAAATTATCCCAAAACCAAAAGGGAAGTTTTTTCCCTGCATTTCAAAAATTTAGAGACCAACCATTACACCACTCATCCAATGGAAATAGTGTAAGCATTTTTTATATTGAAGCTGTCCTAAACCAACACTTGTCTGAAAAATTATCCCAAAACCAAAAGAGAAGTTTTTTCCCTGCATTTCAAAAATTTAGAGACCTACCATTACACCACCCATCCAATGGAAATAGTGTAAGCATCTTTTATATTGAAGCTGTCAGGACATAAAATATGGTTATATCTAGTTTAAGTTAGAAAGATGACTGAACATGGAAACTTTGAATAGTTGAACCTTCTGTACTCTATACATTCACCATCATTTAAGGCAATATTGATTTGACCAAAGTTTATTTGTGGAAAAATGAATGAACATAGACAAAAGGACCACAACCAATGCATCACATTAGTATTTCTCATGCAACTCCAACCACGAGTACACTCCAAATATTTCACAAGTAGAACATAATGTATAGAAACAAAAACTTGAATTAGTATGATATCCACGGTTATTTATCTTCATCTAACAACAGAACAAAATATTAACCAACACAAGCTAACACACACCAGTGACCAAAAGCAACCCGGATGCAAGCTGCTTCAGGAAAACAACTCTTTTCCCCTTGAACCTCCCAGCAAGTATGATCAGCACAGTACCCGGTGAAATACTCGCCCTACAAATTGCAAGAAAATAAATTAAATGAATACATGTATTCCAACAAAACCACATAATAAATGTAATTAAGTTTTCAGTAAGAAATTGATACTTGGGCTACCAGAATTGAAAACCCCGATTCAGTCATCTAATTGAATTTACAACCAAGCGCGTGAATTAAATATCATAATAGCTTTAGTAAACCGGATTCAGAAGTTTAATTTTCTCCGTCACTTTATATCACCACATATTTCACAAATATAAACCAAATTGAAAACCCTACAAATAAACTAGATAGACATCCGAATCTACCCCCATCGAATGACGAGCATAACTTCCAAAACTTTTCAACGTTTTTCAATTATCTACCAATGGAGAAAGCCAGGAAGATATTAATTGAAATGAAAGCTACACTCTTATAATTCCATGTAGACATTTTCACCCGCTGTAAAGCAAAACACTTCCCAAATTTCTCAGCAACAAAACAATACAAAAAGAACCCAACATCAACCCCCCTTCAAAAAAACCGATTTACAAACAAGCATACTGTGTATATATTAGGAGATCTGAAGAAATACCTGAGCTTGGTGGGCCTAGGCTTCCGCTTGTTTACAAGAGGCTTCTTGACATCATCGGCGGGATAGAACTTGAGCGGCTTCTCCACCGGAGCGGGTGCCTTGTGCTTGGCGTCGTGGCGAGGGAATACGCCACCGTTTTTGGCTTTGATAGCCCAAAGACCCCTTTTGTGGTACATCTTAGACCTTGAGTACTTCCCGATCCCTCGAATCAGATCAGGGTTCCTGCTCACCTTTGGGGTTCTCTGCTTCGGAGCCATGGATTCCTCTCCCTCCTCTATCGCTCGCCGTAAGTGAATGAAAAGGAAAGGCTCTGTTACAAAACCCTAGATTGAGAGGGCTATATATAGAGGTGCAAGCCATTTAAAACCCTAGCTTGGGCTTAATGGGCCCTAACTTATCTAGAGCCTTGGATAAGAAAATGAACATAAAAAACGAGTTTTAATTTTAAATTAAAGACGGTAAGAATCTAAAAAATATTAAAAAGATGAGAATTGCTGATAAAGAAATTATAAAAATAAAGAAATAATAAAAAAAAATGTTATTTGTTTTACTTGTTGCTTTCTAGTTTATCTGTAATGAAAAGCGAAAAACTTAAAATTAAATATATATATATATATATATGTAGCTTTCTCTAGTTTATTTGTTTTATTAAAAAAAAAAGGTTAGTTTCGTTAATTTTTAATTTTATTTTTGAATTATTTGGATTAATTTTTTAAAGGTAAAGTTGTGAAATGGTATAAGTGTCGCGTAATCTTTTAAAAAAGAGTAAAATTTATTATTAAAAAATAAATTCTTTATTACTTGAATTTTGTATTTATTAATTTTTTTCAATAAAAAAATATAGGATACTTACACATTTCACAATTATAAATATATTTTTTTTCTTATTCCCATGGGCCGCTTATTTTTTTTTTTACTTCAACTATTAAGTTTCTCATCTTCTCTTTTCTTTCATATTTGAGTGATGTTTGAGTGATGCTTGTCATGTTTGAGTGATGCTTATGAGAAGGAATAGATTGCTTAAGTGCAGGGGAAGTAAGGGACTGACTATGATTAAACTGCGGTATCTCACTATTGACAAGTGCTATTAGTTTCTGAATTTGGTCTTGAAACAATGATAACTGTGATGCTTCACCACTCAGTTGAACTTGAGACATAACTTGATTGGCTGAATGGTTTAAAGTTGGACCATTGCTGTCGAGATATCCTAATTTGGATTTTATGAATTTAAAATTTTGTGGAAAACCAATAAGCCTATAGTATTTGTCTCAGAAATGTCCACATTTCTCACAATGTTGGCATACAACCTTAATGTTTTCTCTTCTTTTAGGTTGATTTTGGAGCACTACCAGTGCTAATGGTTCGACAACGGGAAGCACTAGAGTTCTCACTTGTCTTTGCCTTTCTTCTTGAAAAATCATGAAAAATGTTTTGTCCAAGGAAGACATTGGGCTCATGAGAATGATTTGCCCTCTAATACCTTCGTAATAGTCATTTAAAAATATTAAAGACTTGAAAACATAATCTAAAATTTGCATCTCGCCAATGAAGTCGAGAGTTTTGCATGTGCAAAGTCCACAAGTGTAACAAGGTAGTGGCTTGTAGTCGCGCAGCTCCTCCCAAATGACATTGCGTTATGTGAAATATTCACTGACTGATTAGGTTCCTTGAATCACGGTGTTGAGTTGTTGTTGCAAGTGGTAGATCCTTACATTGTCGGGTTGAGAGAATTGTGTCTTGATTTTTTCCCGAACTTTCTTTGCCAAACTAATATAAAACACATTAGATGCTATGTCCTTTGAAATGGAGTTGAGAACTCATGAGAGGATTTCATTATTGCAACGCAACCAAGGGATGTAAAGAGAGTCGGCTAGTTTTGGAGTTGAAATACTCCCATCAAGAAAATCCAATTTATTTTAAATTGAGAGGGCTAAAGTGAACGACCGACTCCATGAGATATAGTTCGGTCCCTGAGTGAAGGTGAAATGACAATAATGAGTATTATCACTGTGATGGAGGTAAAATGGTTTCATTGGGTCTTCCGTAGGTGAAATGGGTATATTGTGAACATGAGATTCGATATTTATCATTGCTCCGAAAGTGTTTGTGGAAAATCTTGAGAGATGATGAGAAGTTTTGAAAGATGAAGGAATGAAAAATAAAAGATCGCTAGATCTACTCTGATACCATGTTAGAATATGAAGAACAAAGATGTAGAGAAACTGTTGAAGCATGAAGAAGGAAGATGAGAAGAAACCTTGTCTCTGTATTTCTCGTTCAAAAATATGTACTGTTATGTAATACAAATATAACAGTCCCTTATATGTATAGACATGTTCAAAGTTTACTATACTAAAGTAGTAAGGTAAATATAATATTTTACAAATACATATGACTTTACACAATTTAAATTATGCTACAGAGTGTTGTAGCTTGATGCAGTGTGCTGCAGAGTGATGTAGTTTGATGCAGTGTGTTGTAGAGTGGTGCAGCTTGATGAAGTTCCCTTGGCTGCTGTGTTTTTTGGGCAGGAGGGAGTGTGTCAAGCTCATTTCCTTTAATGCATCTTCCTTGAGAATCACCAGCTGCGGCCAGCAAATCTTGCAAATATATCAACCTAAAATGGGAAAGAAAACAGGAGCACATAATTGATAACTTAAAAACAATCAGAATTCCCATGCATGTTTTTATTTTGGAAGATGCAAATGGCATGATCTCAAGGTTGTCGGGATCACGAGATGAGTCTCATTAATTAAAAGAAGATCAGCAAAACAACATGCACCATGACGTTGTTTCGTTTTGCTACGTACGGTTTTAAGTTTGTTTCATTTTGACTATATCTTTCTAAATCGTGAACACTCTTGATTTGTTCCTTTGACGGAGTGAAATATATCGGTGCAGTCGGTGGTCACTGGAGGATAGCTGTACGTGGAGCTTTTTCCAGTCTATTTTGGGTCGCAAAACAGTATAAATAAAAAGGCAAAACAGAAAGGATAAAAATATATAATAATGTCATAAATGAGCAAAGACGAGAAGAAAAAAGCCATCAAGCCGCAGTTAATTTAATTATCAACTATATATGTATGATGTGAAGTACTTTTGGCTGATTCATTAATGGAAGATCAGCATGCTAAATGTTTATCAAAACTTAAAAGTGCAAGAAGCTAGTCACGATATTTGAGTTTATTAACCGTTTCATCTGCAACACCAATCGTATTTCTCTGCAATTTTTTTTTTTTTTTTTTTTGTCTTATAGATACAAAACAGAAAAATATCATAGCTGGCATGAAGTTGGGGGGGATGGCTAGTGTGAACCCAAGTTAGGACAGAGTTGCAATTTGGCATGAGCTAGCCTGGGCTTCTGCCCTATAAAAGCTGAGCCCATCTCAGACTCCTTGTTTAAATTGCAAGGAGATCAAGAAAGTATTGATTTAATAAGGGAGACAGAGTTTGATCAGTTGAAACATGATGAAGCGTTTTGGTTTTGGAAGCAAGGGTGGTTTGCCAGTTGTGGTGGTGTTGATGTTGGTGATGACAAGTACTAGTTTGATGAAGAGAGGAAAGGGAGCCTCATGTCCAAACACATTCTTCTCGGCACTAGTTCAGCTGATACCATGCAGGGCAGCAGTTGCACCATTTAGCCCACTCCCACCAACAGAGGCATGCTGCAATGCCCTCAAAGCTCTAGGCCAGCCTTGCTTGTGTGTCCTCGTCAATGGACCTCCTATCTCTGGTGTCGACCGCAACATGGCTTTGCAACTCCCCCAGAAGTGCACTGCCAACTTTGAACCATGTAATCTCTCTCTCTCAACTACTATTTATTTTGTTTTATATATGCTCCACGTGAGCCTTAAATTATGAACTTATATATATATAATATATGAAACTTCCCCGTTGATGCACCAAACTATAATATGCCATGTCTTTTGGGGTCTCCATTTTCGGGCAGAGCAAGTGTCCCGAACTACATTCCAGACCAATATATAATATGCCATGTCTAGGGCGTTTTAAGCCTGTTCCCAATTACCTCCCTGTAAAAAATGCGTTAAAGATCGAGCAGTGCAATATTATAGTACTGAAGGACTGTGTCAACACTTTTCCTCTGAACTTTGCATCATTATCAACACGAATAATTCTATCTGAAGATGTTTATACCACATACCATTTATATGACATAATTTGATTTGGAAGATAAATTATCTTACAAATCAAACTATGCTGCTATGTAGATCATGATGTATAGAATAAAAACCTTTAAATAGTATGCATTACTCTTATAAAGAAAGCCACATTGAGATTGCACTGGCCTTGTCATTTAGTTTAAATCATGCACAAATTATTAACGAATGTAGTACATTCTTATGCAACAATATGATATTAAAATTGTGCCCTTGTTTTTTTTTTTTTGAGTGCAGGTGAAATCATGAAGTAATATATATACGCGCGCGCCTAGACCCATGGAATTATCCGGCTCCATGAATAAGTGTTCAAGAAGTTTAGGGGTCTTTCGGTTGTAATATTATCCGATGCTGATCATATATAATAAGAGGACAAAGTAATGTTGAGTGGATTATGCTGTGATCTACGGTTTTCACTAGTTTATGTAATTTTGCAAAGAGAAAATTTTGCTTAATTAAACGGAAAAAACACTACAATGAATAACAACGTAATTCTTAATTCTACGACGCAATTCAGTTTTGTAGCTCTATTTTTTGCCAAGAAACTGGTATGCAAACTTGCCTTTTTTATTCTTTCTATCTTTTTCCGTGAATCGCTTAGCATCAACGGCTAACTTGGATCGCTCGGGTTGAAATTGATATAAATTCTCGTGTTTCAGCAGAACACACGATGAAACCAGGAGCGAAGATCGGGAAAGGAGTGGCATCAACAGGGCTGTAAAATACAAAATATATTTTAACATATTGATATCTATTTTTAAAAAAATAAATACAAAATACAAAATATAGAAGTAGGCCACAAGATGAGGCATAATGAATATATATTTACATTAAAAAAATAATGTTTTAGTAAAAAAATTCTAATCTTTTCTTTAAAAAAAAAAAAAAAAGAGATTAATTACACAATCATAATTTTATCGGCATCACTCTTTCTTTGAATGGTAAAGCTTTAGGATTAGGAAATGAAAAGCAGATAGCGTTCCCAAATGAAGTAGCTGGCCTGTCGCTCTCAAAATATGAATTTATAATGAGATTTGATCCTTGATTCTGAGAAACCAAAGGTGTTTTGCCAATTTTCCCTATCAAAAAAGAAAAAAAAAAAAAAAAAGAGGTGTACACCTTTGCCAATTGGTCCAAATTAGGATCATGGCGGAAGAATTTATTCAGTCATAACAACAATTGTTACAGTAGTTTTCTTCTTTAAAAAGATAAGACCAAAAGGCCGCCACCACCCACAAGCAAGCAGCCAGCTATGTCTTCCCTGACTGACATCCAATACTACTTTTTGTGCTTCGTGGTTTGGATCTTCTCTACCCTCCTCCTTCGATCCCTGTTCAGAAAACCCAACAATCGAGAACCACCCATCGGTCATCTCCACCTCCCTCCGAGCCCACCCGCCCTCCCATTCATCGGTCACCTCCATCTCCTTGGTCTCACCCTCTACAAATCCCTGCACAAACTCTCCCTCCAATATGGACCCCTCCTCTACCTGCGCCTTGGCCCATCTCGAACCCTTCTTGTGGTTTCATCCGCCTCCATGGCAACCGAAGTGTTCAAAGCCAACGACCTTGCCTTTTCAGACCGCCCAACTATTGCTTTCGCAGATGAGTTGCCGAAAGATATCGGAGGTGTTGGACTATTCAGCGCCCCCTATGGCGAGTGCTGGAGGTTCATGAGGAAGCTCTCCATGACCCAACTGCTGGGAGCCCGGCAGATCGAACAGTCACGCTCCATTCGACAGGAAGAAATTGCGCGGCTTTTGCATACCGTGTTGGAGAGTGCTGATAGAAGAGAGGTGGTTGATTTGGGTGCTGAGCTCATGAAGTTAACGAACAATTCCACGTGCAGGCTGGCGATGAGCACTAGGGTTTCAGGGGAAAATAGTGAGGCAGAGCAGATAAGGGAGTTGGTGAAGAATTCGTTGCAGTTGGCTTCCAAAGTCTGTTTTGGGGATGTGTTGGGGCCTTTCAAGAAGTTGGGTTTTTGGCTGTATGGGAAGCAGGCTGCAGACATGGACAAGAAGTATGATGAGATTCTGGAAAAGATATGGAAGGAGCATGAACAAATTAGCGAGAAGAAAGAAAATGAGGATTTGATGGACATACTATTGAAGGTGTACAAAGATGACAAAGCCGAGTTCAAGATGACCAGAACACATATCAAGGCTTTCTTGCGAGTAAGAAGTTCGTTAGAAAGAATATTATTTTTTAACTATATAAATCTTATATATTAATAAATACATATATATATATATATAAACTTTTTTTTTGTCCTTTAGGATCTCTTCGTTGGCGGCACCAGTACCTCGGCAGATGTGATGCAATGGACGATGTCGGAGCTCATCAACCATCCTGATATGTTCAGGAAGTTGAGGGAGGAAATTGAATCAGTGGTTGGAACTGCTAGACTGGTTGAGGAATCAGATGTCTCTAATCTCCCCTACTTGCAAGCAGTTGTTAAAGAAGGATTACGACTATACCCATCAGTTGCTGTGACAACAAGAGAATGCCGCCAAAACTGTAAGATAAAAGGCTACGACATACCCCAAAAGACTATGGTGGCGATCAATCTCTATAGCGTAATGCAAGATCCAGAAGTGTGGGACAATCCAGGTGAATTCCGACCAGAGAGGTTCTTGGTCTCTTCCAAAGTACAAAATGAAAGCAGATCAGGTCAAAGTTTGGTTGATTTTGTTCCATTTGGGGGCGGAAGGAGAGGTTGCCCTGGCTCAGCTTTGGCATACATCACAATGAATTCAACAATTGGGGCATTAGTTCAATGCTTCGACTGGAAGATTGGGAGTGGTACTGGAAATCATGAGGATAAGGTTGACATGGAAGTTGATTCGGGCTTTGGTTTGTCCAAGGCTCATTCACTTGTATGTCTTCCTGTGCTTCACTTTAATCCCTTTGCTTCTTCGCCGTCGTAAATGAGTTCCCATATATATATATACTTTAGTATTGGTATGAATGCATAGAAATGGCCGTATAATAATAAGGATGGATCGTGCACTCTACTCCATGAGCTAGCTTTTCTACTTCTCTAGTATAATATTATGCTTGAAAGATGAGAATTCATGAGTAAGCTGATCGTAGTAAGAAATTTATATAACTTTGTGGGGGCCGGGTATTATTTATTTTTGGGTAATGGGCTTTCCGTAATTAAGCCCATTACCCAAAAATCAATGGCAGCAAATTAACCAGATTGAGGGCATGCACATATATTTAGGCACTCGATCGATCGAGAACTAAAAGAATATATAAAGGGTAGTGGTAGGATTATTATCTTGTAATTAATTTAATCATAAGAAAATTATATGGCAGCTTTATCCAGAAACTTTGATGCAAATTAATAATTTAATAATAATAATAATTGTCCAGAAGATGGATGATCAGAAAGCCAAGTGGCCTCACTCATAAGCAACATTAATTAACGAACACGATCTGGATTCCTCCTAGAAGAATGCTGCCAATTTTATTCTTTTCTTTTCTTGGAGGAACGTCTTTTTACCATGCATATGCTTTACGTCGATGTGGCATTTTCAACAGAGAACAAGTCCGAAACTTGAATTGGTTGTTCTGGTATTCCGCCTTCCAGAATTAATCCTTCCTGCCTGTACGTGCGGTTATGACATCAGGATTGACCTTGAACCAGAAATTAAGTTTCTAACTAATCATGTCTTCATTAATTGATTCTTTCAATTTATATTAATTACATCCTGCCCTGCATATCGCAACACAAACCCAGTATCCACCCTACCATCTCCATCATACTCTCAACCGGTTGCCCTGATCGATCGATCGACCGATCTCTAATGGCATTCAACATACTCCACCTTCTCTTGCTCATATCTTTGTCAGGTATGGTTTTATATATGCTCTTGTTCTAAATGATGCTATATATATATATATATATATATAATATACAGGGCCTATATAATTACTTTCTGGGATTTGGATTTTTCTTTCAGGAGCAGAGGCCACAGTTTTTACATTGCAAAACAGTTGCAGGAACACGATATGGCCAGGGATCCTACCCGGGGCAGGCAAACCTCAACTAATGAATGGGGGGCTTCAGCTCAGGCCTGGTCAAACTATCAATATAAATGCACCAAAAGGATGGTCGGGCCGTTTCTGGGGTCGTCGTCGGTGTTCCTTCGACAAATCTGGTAAGGGAAGCTGCCTCACCGGAGACTGTGGTGGGCAGCTAAAGTGCGCGGGGGCAGGTGGTGCACCCCCTGCAACACTAGCAGAGTTTACCCTGGACAGTCCAGTGGATTTCTATGATGTTAGCCTCGTCGATGGGTATAACATGAAGATATCGATAGTACCAACGGGAGGTTCAGGCCCTAATTGTAAGGAGGTGAGTTGTGTGTCGGAGTTGAACAGACATTGCCCAGCTGGCTTGGAAGTAAAGTGGAATGGTCGTGTTGTGGCATGCAAAAGTGCATGCTTAGCGTTGAACGCCCCCCAATATTGTTGCACTGGATCCTACGGAGGCCCTCAAACCTGCAAGCCTACCCGTTATTCTCAGGTCTTCAAAGCTGCTTGTCCCACTGCTTATAGTTATGCCTACGATGATCCCACCAGCACTTTCACTTGCAAAGGATCAACCGACTATTTGATTAAGTTTTGTTAATTTTATTTATAATTATATATGTATGCTCCATATATCGGTGGTTTTATAAACTTGTACGTACTGTTTAAAATAAGTTACTCAAAAGGTATGCATGAAATTACCACTATGTAATTTGCCATAACAGTACTTTTTTGTATAAAAGAAATAAATAATTCAGGAATGTTTGTTGGGAACGGCGACTTGCAGTACATCATGATACAAAATCCGAAAAACGCATATGTCGTGTGCCTTTATAATTATTATTATTTTTTTTTCAAATTATATATAAATTCTAAATATATATATATATATGTATAGAATTCATGATCTTTGTACAAACGGATACATGCAGTATGGCAAACGCTAATTTCTCAGCCCTGGTGTGATATGGTATTTAATTTTGTAAAATTGCAATCCGAAAAACGTATATGTCGTGTGCCTTTATAAGGCGGCCCTATAGTATATATACAAATTCATTCATTTATTTATCTTTCTTCTACTTTACGTCTTATAATGATTGATGGCAATTTGAGTCCTACAAAATACAAATACCATCATACCTTGACATTATTAGGTGCAATTTGAGTACTTCTTTGTTAGGCACTCTAATCAAGGCAACTTGAACTAGAGCTGCTTTGGGGTTTCTTGCTAAATTAGGCATATGAACAAGCGACTAGACCTGAACCAGCCGTCAGTGGTGGACCCAAGCATTTATAACTTAAAAAGTCGCCTCCTTCTCTTTGGGCCATTCTTTCCCTACGTCAATCTCCCACCTTGGTGTTTCACCATTGTTATGCTTGTTAAATCGCCTGTCCCTAAAACAAACAAGCTGCTACTGGAAACACCGAGCATGGACCAAAGTTGCTTGTGGTAAAAAAAGAAAAAGGGTACTCACAATTATTGTGAAAATAGTCAATACCTAAATCAAACTTCATTCCAGAAGAAATCTAATATTATGCCAAGGCAGACCTGACTATGCTTTTTTTCCCATCAGAAGACTAGGTTTTCATAGTTTTCAGTGAAACCAATATTCAGAGCTTTGCAATCAGGCTACCTTGTTTATGAATGTTTCTTACACATTATATAGATATCACCATAGCGAATATGTAAAGAAATATTAGCTACAAACAGGTGCTGTCGTGTAAAGTTTATAGAGGTGTTGCAAGTTTGGACTGATGATCCCAAATCCATTTGCAAATCAACCATAGCAAATGAGTAAGAAATTTTAGCTACAAACAAGTGCTGTCGTGTAAAATTTAGAGAGGTGTTGCAAGTTCGGACTGATCCCAAATCCATTTCAAATCAAGCACCATCGGCTTCTTACAAAGATCAAGATGTTCATTACCTGGTATACAAAAAGTTGGTTCCAATGCATTTCCGGAGATGAAGATTGTGATCATGTTTGACATTAGCTGACAGTAAAAATGATACCAAACAAAGGTATGAGCAGTTTGGGGGGAGCATCACCTAAGCCACGTCGCATGTCGGAGGAGTATGATTCTATGAAGAACCGCAACAGTTGAATCTCCGTTGAGGTTCTGGATCCTGCCCAGGAACAACAATCTTTGTTCCGGTGAGAAGTGATGAAGCTCCTCCAGATTCTGATTCATCATTGGCAATGAGGGACTTCTTGCTGATGATTCGATAAATTTCTGTCAGGATTGTGAGGAAAGCAGATTCAACATTGGTGGCCTCCAGGGCCGACGTCTCCATGAAGAAGAGGCTCTCCCTTTGGGCAAACTCTTTGGCATCCTCAGTAGGTACAGCTCGAAGTGAACCCAAGTCAGTCTTATTGCCTATAAGCATGATAACAATATTTTTGTCAGCATGGCCCCGCAACTCCTCCAACCACCTGGTAACGTGATCAAACGATTGACGCTTGGTTATGTCATAAACTAGCATCGCCCCCACTGCACCTCTGTAGTATGCACTGGTCACCGCCCTATATCTGTCATTACCACCATAAACATGAGCTGAGCATGACAGACATATATTGTAATGTGAACCAAATAGACACACACACACACAAATATAAGCAATAAATCATATATGAACTCTCTCTCTCTCTCTCTAACTGAAACAGTGTTCAATCATTTTGGATTAGCGAGGTAAACCCTGTTTTCTATTTTAACCTGAACCTTGTCTCCAATTAACCCGGATATTTCTAGTCTCCATCTTATGAACAAATCTGTGCTCCCCCAGAGTTAAGTCATCCTCCCACTCTTCCCTTCCCTTTTTCTTCTATCATCTCAACTTTAATCTACACTAGCTTACAAGTTATCAATAGTTCCATTGCTGATCTTCTCTAACTGATGACTCTATGATCTCATTGAGCAGTACCAGACAATAGTCTCTAACTGACATGCATATTGAGACCATTCAGAGCTCTTAACACCTGCCAACTTTAACGCACTGATTTACTGACAGCGTCATACCATCCCGCTGCAACCCAATTTTCAGATCGCTCTAATTTTCCTCCTGATAACTTTCCAGTAAAATATGAACAAGAGTATCCACAACGACCATAGAAACTACATTGCCACCAACTCTTGTATAATCTTTTTAGACCAACTTCTTAGCCCAACCCAATAGTCCTTAGGTTCCTATTTACAACATCTCACCTAAACCAGAAATCAAAATAGCCAAATTTCAAAACCAGTGAAACGCCATGTTCGAGCATATCATTAAGGTCATTCTCGCATTACTTTTCCGGTTCCTAAAGCCAGACCTACGCCTACCCAGTACTTCAGAAGCCACTTAGACAGGCAGTGGGGCTTTGACATAACATCCTGAACACCACCCTCGACTAAAAGCAAAGCCTGCGATTTTAAGGCAATCACGAAAGATAAACCACTAGGCCAAATCCTTTACACCCGGTTACACTATTTTAAATCACACAAGGTTGGCTGGAAAAAGGAATACCTTTCCTGACCAGCAGTGTCCCAAATCTGAGCCTTTACGGTCTTGTGGTCGATGAGGAGCGTCTTGGTCTGGAACTCGACCCCGATCGTGGCCTTAGACTCCAGACTGAACTCGTTCCTGGTGAAACGCGCCAAGAGCTGCGACTTCCCGACGGCCGAGTCTCCAATCATGACCACCTTCAACACGTAGTCGATCTTCTGGTTATAATTTCCCTGCCCCAACATATTCGACACCTCTCAGTCTCAGTTTTAAAATTCAAAGACCGAATCCAATAAGGGTTTGATGAGCTTCTCTCCCGATCGATCGGTGGAGGATTTTGATTTGTCAGGAGGAGAGCAGTAGAAAGAGGGAAAACGTGAAAGATGTCGATGATGAGCCTAACAGAAGGTAAAAAAGGTTAAATTAGGAGCTCAAAAGAACCATAGATATGAGCGATTGCGTCGAACGACTCCGAGATTTACAGTAGACATAGAAAGTTTATAGAGAGAAAGAAAATGGAATGGAAGGGGAAAGAACGAAAGAAGGGAAGAAGGACATGTCAAAGCAAACAATTTTCTACAAACATCTGTCTTGGAGCCTGTTTCAGATCCAGAACCCTAGCCGATGATTCCCAGATCGGTAAATTGCATATGCTGCGTCTCCCTTGTTTGGAAGAGGTCAAAGATGCTGTCTATTCCCTTCCTATTTAGTCGGCACCAGGACCTGTTGGGTTTTCCGAGCCGTTGGTATTATCATAAACAATTAAAAATAAAAAAAAGACTAGACTTGCTGCTTTCCAACACTTATTCCACATTATAATTAAAAATAAAAAAGATTTATTTGATGCTGTCCAACACTTGTTCCACAGCTGATTTTGCTTAATGACTCTTTCAAATGCCATCATCAATCCTTCCAAAATATATGCGAGGTGTTTCATAAAAATCCATGGCAAATGGTAATTCTTCCTAACCTACCACTTGGTGGGAGTTTTACAGATAAAATTAGGCTCTTTGTGCTCAGTAGTCATTGGTCATTGCCAAAAGTTTTTATTTTTCTTTTCCTTTTGAAAAATTCTATCCCCAAAAAGTATTTGTCCTAAACTGTTCTTTGTTTTGAAAGTTTGGAGTCGATCAGTTTTTTTTTTTTCTTTTTTTTTTTTATGTCGGGGACTTCTCCAAGGCAGGACCCTTTGGACCAGAGTGGATCAGTTTCTATAACAGTATTAATGTAACTGAAACTTACTCCAATATATGTTGCCTGGTTTTTATTTTGTCCTTGTGATAAATGTTGTTTTTCGTTGTAGATTTATTTGTTACTCATAATCACACGGCTGATATAATACATTAGAAATGTCATTCCATTTAATTAATCGGCACAGTATTAATTCAATTTAAATGCGTTACATTAACACTTTAATTGAGAATGACAAGTTTAAAATAAATACAAAAAATTAAATTTCTCTAATTTGATATTTGAAATTCCATAAACCAAATCAACATATGTCCACATTATACTGGTTAGTAGCTTCCTTCGGTGAGGAGGCCCTGTTTTGATTTATTTCGTGGTCATATATGTATATATAATCTATTTTCGGAATTGTAGTCTGCATTACGAACAACAATATAATTAAATTTGGCTTCATGAGGCATTTAAGTAGTTTGATATGAATTTAGAGGACAATGAGTTGAGCCTTGAGGGTAAGATCTGAAATGTAAATGGGTAAGATCGCCTCTTTGGTTGTATTTCTCAATTGAAAACCGTAAATGGCATTACAGGTATAATGATCTGAAACGTTTACACTAGTACTACTATCTATCTTCTTCAAGGGGCGTCTTACTTCTGGAAAAGGAATGGTTTTTCCTTTTCCTTTCCTATGATTTAAATGTAATTTTACAATGCAAATTATACTTTTCATGCCCAACAATCTAAATACCATTTTATTATACTGCATAAACTAAGAAAGAGATCAGAGTCACTGTCACACGTTTTTTGTTACTTGGCCATCTTCCTAACCCTCTATCTGTACAGAAACAAATCAGGCAGAATGATTCGAATACTGCTTCTGTTTTCTGGAACACATGCACTTCGCTTTAGTATCCGTGAGCTTCTGCAGAAAAACAAAAAGACAATTGGTTAACGGAAGATAAAACAGTTGGTTTTAAGATACAGATTACATGTGAGGTGTTGTTCTGTCAAAAGAAAAGATTCATGTGGGTTTGATGTAAAGATGGTGTCTTTCACATTACCTGGACCTGTTTCTGTAGGTCTTTAATGTACTCCACCGCCAATTCTAACATATCTGCTGTGTTGGTTTGCTGCCAATGGAATAACAAAACGAAGAAATTGAGTTCATACTTCATAGCAAACAGATTTGACATTCATAACTAAAAACATATATAGTAGAAACCAAACTACCTTGTCCATATTTGGGAAAAGCTCTTGTAGTTTCCTCATCCTTTCACTAATACGTGTTCTTCTCACCTGATGTAACAGATCTCAAAATCTCATGATATCATATACATATATATATATAAGCTAATAAAGTGAAGTGAGTCCTTATTAAAATGGGTAGATAATATCGAAGAACATCTGCAAATTAAAAGACGAGATTTACCCTCTCTGCAATGCTTCGAGGGTGAGTGGCGCAGCCTCTTTTGGCTCGAATTTTACAAGGCACAGAACCTTGAAATTTCAACAACTTCTCTATAGTGGCCATCTCAGATTGAGTCTTGGGCAAACTCAAATGATGAGTCAAACCGTGGCTTCTGTTTCCGAATCCTGGGTTCTGTTGAATAAATTATCAAAATTACATTATAGGATAAGCAAAGTGCGGATTGCCAAACAGAAAGCGGACTAAATTTAAATCAAGCAGCTAGTATTACCTGAATATCTGATGTATTGGAAGATGAAAACACATTAACCTCCTCGTCTCTGCCTCTGCTTAGGCTATTGAATGTGGATCCATTCCAAGTATCGGTTGTGAAGTTGCGAATGTAGAGTTGACTGCTATCACTACCATTTGCCAAGGTTTGATCCTCTCGATTCTTTACTATTTCATTCCCAATTTCATCAACCTGAGGCAAACATGTTGAGCATGATGAAGATTGCCCGTTTGAGAAGCTTAAATGATCATTCCTCATCACACCGAAACCTGTTAGGCATGAAAAGATATTCAGCATTCTATCTTGAAGCGTATGAAATAGTAATGCTCAAATTCTGAAGATTAAAAAAGACAACCAGACAAAATTGGCGTCAAATTGAAGCTTCAGCAATTTAATTATCATAATTGATAATTCTTAAAAGAAATTGACCCCATAGCTGAGCTGTAGTAGTCCTCCCAATCTTCCCCTAAACATTTTAATGTTCATTAGATGGAAATTCGTTCGCCCACAATAACCCAGTGAAAGAGGAAGGAAAGAGAAGTCTAAAATCCAATCCTCTTTTCGCTAAAAAAGTTGTAGAGATCCCTTCTTGTTCCTAGCTGAGTTCAATTGCTTCAGTCTTCCCAAGGATTTGAAAGAGAAAACCCAATATCTTTGGTTGCTGAAGCCTAAATCAGCTTATTTGGCCTAGTTATGGTTAATCCTATTTAAGAGAAAGAAAGGAATGTATTCATAAAAGACCCCCAGCATCACAAACACAGTCATCATAAAACAGATAAAGAAACAAGCATAAAATACCATTTTCTATGGCTAGGTCGGAGAAAAGACCAGCTGGAGAGCTACTTTGCCTAACAAGAAGGGATCGATTTCCTGCATCCAGTTTCGATTTAATCGAATTCTCTAATCCGACAGAGTTCACACCAGTAAAGGAGCCATCCAAATTAGTCCCTGCAGACACTGAATTATGATTTTGAAAAGCAGCTTGAACTTGTTGATCAGCTTGGTAAACCATCTGAGAGGCGGAATCGGCCGAGCCATTGCACGATGACATGAACCTTGCTAACATGGCCTCCACCTCGGGACTCGATGGTCGAAGATACCGATAATTCTCACATCCGACACCATCACCGCCATTGCTACCATCAACAAGGCTGTTGAGCAATGCGGGCGGAGCAGAGCGATAGCGCGTTAGGCCAGAATTATGCTGCTCATGTTGCTGCTCATGTAGTTGTTGTTGTTGGTAAATATTCGAGTCCATGGGGTGGTTCCTTCTCAGCTCCCCATCTGAATATTTGAAAGTTGGACTGTACAAAAGACTCATACTTGCAGATTCCTGAGGACAATCAATAATCATATTTCCATAAGTTCCAAGCTGGTAAGCTTGATTAACTTTCAGACAAGTTCAAATTACGACAAAAATATAAACCTGATCAATTGCTTTGACAAAATCTAAAACTGAGCTTGCTTCAACTTCAAAAGTTGCTAAACCAACCCCAAAAGCTGCCAAAAAGAGAAGGGAAAATCAATAAAGAACCTTCAATTCAGCCGCCAAAAAGATAAAAACGAAGATACTCGTACAAATAAAGACCTGCTTGCATTCACACAGGTTTTAGAAGACTCCAATTTTGACGCAGAGTGGGAAACCATTTGAGCTCCAAAATTGATGATGTCGCCAAGTCAAGAAGCTCAAACTTAATTACTGCGTCGTATTTGAATCACTTGCAAATTGATCGGAGAGAGGAATTGCTCTGAAAGAAGGGAGTAACAGAAACCAATAATGTTGTCTCTCAGTCTCAGGGCAAGACAATATGTACTAGCTTTGCTTTACATATACCCTTTGTTTTTTGACTTTATTACGGGAATGCAACCAGTGCATAATGAATTAAGAATGTGGTCCATATATTTAACATGTCATTATTTGTGTTGACCGGGATTAAAATCCTTTATATTAATTTTTAACAAAGAAATTAATAATTAATTTTAATTAGAAAAGTTGAAATTTTTATCATTCATGTAATATATAACTTAATAAATAACTGATTATAGAACATTAAAAATAGAGGGGCAACAAATATTACATCGACGGCTGCAGATTGAAATTATACTTTCAGATTACGTACAGTAGTAGTTTAAAATCAATTCTAATTCCTAAACGTAATCACAATAGTGGAATGGGTTTTGAGGATGTTCGTGATCAAATTAACTGTGAAAATGTGTGTAATTAAAATTATTTCCGCAAGTGCGTGACCTTTTTCAAAAAAGAAAAAAGAAAAAGTGGCGTGTGTACGCAGTTCATCATGTGTTGATTAGTATATAGATAAATTAAGCAACGTAGGTAGTAGGTTATCCAAGCTTGAAAGCATGCGTGGGTCATGTTATTTATGATAAGGGATAAGATCGATGCTTAATTAATTTGCTTACGGGCCAAGTGAGTCAGTGACTATATATATATATATATATATATATATATATATATTTATATAAATAGTTAGCCTAACACAAGAATACATGCATGGGATTAATATATATACATATAATGTCGTGTGTTTTGTGGCTATATATTTAAACGTAAGCATATATATTATATTTCATGATGGTCATGTTTCTCTAATTTTCTTTTGCTCCATCGCTTTTACGTAAGTGAAGGGCACCACTAGTCGGGGAATGGATAAGTCTGCGCTTAATTTAAACAACAACTCATTGTTTGGTGATGATCAGTACATACGTGGTACCCGTACCCTTTTTCTTCTTGATTAACGATTATTAGTTCCTCTTTGATTTATGGTTAGCTAGCACTAGTGAATTTCACTAACGTTATATTTGTCTATTCGTTAATCGGGTACGTATCTTTTTCTTGCATAAATGAATCAGTAATATTACAGCTATAGTACAATTTTGCATACTTTTTTATGGAATTGATAACGTAATAATAATGTCACATCCATCAAGATATTAAATAAAAATACAAAAATAAAAATAAAAACATGATAAAAGAGAAATAAAAATAAAAAATACGTATGAAAAGTTAGATCAAAGCTAGATAATATACATACAAATAACATTTTAATACAGCATGTATATAAAAAAAAATATATAAAACGTATACAAATAATGTTTTTATAAATGAATTCCTATAAGAATGAACAACGTGCGTGAAAAAAATGAGCCCATACACAGCAATAATATTTGTGAAGATCAAAACCCAAGGAATTTGGGGAATTTTTGCTTTAATAATTGTAGCTGATGATAGCTATATATAAAAATATATGGTGATCAGGGGTTAAATGTACACATTGGTTGAAATGAAAGCATGCATTGCACTTTTGAATATACTGAATTGGCAGTATATGCTTGAGGTTGGATATATAAATGAGTAGTGATACACACACCATATAATTATATAATATATTTTATAATAAGTTTTAAATGAAAGACAATTTTATAAAATATTTTATACACATATAATATTTTATAGAAATATCTTTCATTTAATATGTTATTGTAAAATGTATTTTGTGTATACTATTTTTTATATAAATTAAGGAACGTTAACACTACAACATTTAGAGAGTTTTTTCCACGATTGATCGTGGTCAGAAAAATCTAGGATTAAGTGGCAAAAACATTGTTTCCACCAAATTTTTCATGAGATATTCATGGAATATAATAAATAGCGAATATTATTTTTGCTACCAAATCTTTTTATCGTGAGAAAAGTCTTTTTTTCTCACAAATTCAGTTTGTGGTAAAAATTAGTTTGTTATATAACAAATGCTATAAGGAGCCAAACTATTGTGGTGCTCTGGGCTTCTTTATCCTCAAAAGTTATGGTTGGAAAATAAGTATTGCTACAAAATTAATTGCTCAGAATATATTTTTACCCACAAGTTGTATCGTGTTTGATTCAACGGTATATGCGTAGTTTTCACTATTTATATTGGTGCAAGAGATTTTTTGTATTGATATTTTTTTTATAAAAATTACTCATCTTAACCTTACATTTTTTGGAAACTAGTAGATTTGGTTGTAAATAGGTATTAGCTATTGAGTAAATAGTAGTAAAAATATATTTGTGATGAGTTACATTTTTGGCAAATATTAAGAAATTTCAGAAAAAAAAATTTCAAAATAAAACTTCAATAAAAAATAATCATAATGATAGTCTAATAATATAGGCTACTGATCATGATCAAGGGTTAATTTGATCTAAATATTGGTTGATCCGGAATAGTGTAATGCCTCATTGGTACTTCCAAGGGATATTAGGTATTCTTCCTAATTAGAATAATTGGAAACTGTCGTCTTCTTCTTTCTTTTATTTTTTATTTTTTATTTAAAAAAATATATACAACTAGCCGTAATAGCTACAGTAGTACCCATGTTACTAACACGATGTGAGACTTGGAGAAATGAGGATAATTTCTATATAACTAGTTTTTTTACAGATATTTGACTATTTGATTCTAATCAATTAATTATATCTTATTATAAAGTCAATGGCATTGCAGAAACAGGTGGCTATCTACTAGCTGTTTGAAAAATTGAGGTCAATGGAATTGCAGAAATTGATGGCTGGCTGTTTGAAAATTTGAGGTCAATGGAATTGCAGAAATAGGTAGCTACGTACCTACATCAATATTGTTAATCAATAACGAAGAAAAGGCCGAAAGCAAGACAATATATATATATATATATATATATATATATAAGAGTAGTAATGTGATGATCAGTTTAATTGTCAAGGAAGTTTTCAACGTCCACAACTATATCATTATAAATTCTACAAAAAAAAAAAATATTTATTTGTGATTAATTATTTGTAATGTTAATAATTATTTATAATAAAAATAGACTTATTCTAATTAGAAATAATTATTTTACTAAAAATAATTAATTACAAATAAATAATTTTCCTATTAACAATTAAGATATATGCGGCCCTGCTATTGTAGTAATATTTGCACATTAGTTTTGATGTTAACTCTTCATAACCACTCAATTAATCAGAAAGTTGACGCTAACTCGTCACTAAAAAGTAATAAATTCCCAAATTACACTCATTTCCGTACACATGATGCATCACGTGATAATATAATATCATATAATAGCATAGATGCATGCATGGTTGACGGAATTTTATTAATTTGTCAGCTTTGAACAGCTAGCTAGCTTAGAAATGTAGATTTAATTAACAGATTACACGCTTTTCTCGTGATCGATCCTTATAATTAATAAGGGAAATAATTTGTACAAGTTTCAACAGATAAGTCGTGTACAAACTTTTATTAAAAATAGTGGATTTTTTTAAAAAAATATAAAAATTATTTTTTCTTAATAGAATCTACATTTTAACAAAAAAATTTATATGAGACTTGCCTATAATTTAAAACTTGTACCTAATTCTTACAAAAAAAAAAAAAAACTTGTACCTAGTAATAAAAATCTAATACTTGACCTGCATGCAACAATTGCTGCAAGCGTAGAAAGTCAACTATATTATATATATGTACGTATAGGTATGGCATAATATATATGATATAATATTCGCTTAGCTTTGACATAATGCAAAAGTCTACCACTGCATATATAATTAGATGTATGGAAATATGTATATAATACCTAGCTAGCGAGGACTTTCCCATGCAAGCTTAATTTGCAGAATTGTTTTCTTGATATATATATATATATATATATATATATATATATGACGAAGTTCTATTAATAATTGCTAGTATCACAATCGAATAAATAAAATGAATGAACTTAAAATGTTAGAATATAGAAAATCATATAGAGAGAAATTTGAGTTGAAATCTCTAGAAGCCAAATAGAGGGCTTCTTCTGTAAATAGGCAGTTAAATTAGTTAAGTTTATTACTAATACACTCTCGGCTAACTCAAGTGTATAAATACATCTCTGTACAATTTTTATTCACACGAAAGTAATGAGAAGTGTTCAAGTTTTCATTCATACAATCCTCTGTTTTTAAAGCATACTTGTTATAGAAATTTACTTGGTATCAGAAGAGTAAAGAAAAGTTTTCCGCTCAATTATTTCCTTCTTGATTCTTGATTCTATTTTCAATTCTTCTAGTTTCCTGCTTCTATGGCACCTTCTGAAACACTTTTTAAAAATTCTGAGAGAGTTTCTATTCCTATGGCGAATCCTTGTGATAATTCTTCGAGTCCATACTATTTTCATCCTTTTGATAATCCAGGAGCACTTCTAGTGTCTGTAGTTTTTACAAGTGAGATTATACTGCATGGAGTCATTCGATTTCAATTGCACTCACTGTCAAGAATAAAATCTCCTTCATTGATGGAACTCTGCTTCAACCTAGAATTGGTGTTGATTCTAAGCTTCGAATTACTTGGCTAAGAGCCAATAATCTAGTGTTATCATGGTTAATGAACTCAATTTCCAAAAAAAATCGTGGCAGGCCCCTTTAATTTACAACTGCTTTGGATATTTGGGAAGAATTCAAGACAATATATTTTAGAAGTGATGGTCCAAGAGTTTTTTCTCTCTAGAAAAATCCCTTAATCTCATTTATCAAGGTTCTAAAACTGTTACTGAGTATTTTAGTGAGTTTAAAGCTTTGTGGGATGAATATATCAGTTATCGACCTATTCCAAGTTGTAAATATGGAAATCTTGGTAGGTGCACATGCAATATTTTGAAGAATCTCACAGATTGACAACAATCTGATTATGTGATCAAATTCTTGGTTGGATTACATGATTCATACTCAGCTATCAGAAGTTAATTACTTCTTCAATCTCCTCTACCATCAATGAGCAAAGAATGTTCTTTGCTACTACAAGAAGAAAGTCAAAAATCTCTGTCTAACAATGTTGGAATCAAAATTTTGAATTTCGTTTTGATGACCGTTCCAGTTGAGGTATTGGAACGAAATATTTTAGTGCGCCGTTTCGGGATTAATATATATTATAATAGATATATATATATATATAAACTAACAACTAATAAAATAAAGACATATAAATGTAAGTGTGTATCATATATATGTATACATATTGGAAGAATTGAAGATTTATAAAATGATTATAAGTTGAAAAAATACAAACTTGAGTTGAGATACAAAAATAAATAAAATAAAATAAATAAATAGATAAAATATTAAGAAATAATGATATTTTAAAAAAACGTATTTAAAATTACAAAGTATATAAATATATTTTATATTTTAGAACTAATTAATTACCATCTAAATTTAAAATTAAAAACAAAATGCCATTCAAATACAAAAAATTACAAAAAAAGTCTAAACAGGTATGGTCGGAATTTGGACCAGAACAACCGAAATTCGATCGAAACAGATTGGAACGGGCCGAAATTTGGACAGGAACGGAACTAGGAGGTATAGTGCACCGCTTGAGGCACTGGAACGGAACGGAATTCAAAACTATGGTTGGAATCTCCCTGGATTCACATGTCATGGTTGCTGCTTAACCACAAAGACAATCATCTACTGGTGCTAGATATACAAAGAAGCAAGGAAAATCAGATTTAGTCTATTCTCATTGTGGCTACTTTGGCCATCTTGTAGAAAAATGTTTTCAACTCATTGGATATCCTCCTAGATGGAAAGGTCCTAAAGGGAAAAGGTCTATCAATGTGCAATCTGCAAATTCATCATATGTACAGCCCTGCAAACAATGTATCTTCATTGAAGCAAAATTCAAGTATTCCCAATATGGTATTTTCTCAAGAACAAATAAAAAATATGCTTACTCTAGCAAATAGCCTATCCAATTCCAATCTTAACACTAATTCTACAGGTAATATTGTCTCCACTTTAAGTATATCTTCTTCCTGTAACATTTTTTCTTTTTAAAGAATTCAGATACTTGGATTCTTGACATAGGAGCAACAGATCATATGATCTATTCTCCTTATCTTTTTGATTCCATAAGTGCCCTTAATAAACCTTCTAAAGTCCATTTACCAAATGGACAATCTGTTCATATTCTTTTCTCTGGAAATGTCACACTTTATACTGATATAATCCTACAAAATGCACTATTTGTTCCTTCTTTTAATATCAACCTGATTTCCGCTTCAAGATTGACTAAAGATAATTTTATTGGATTGTTTTTCATTCAATCCAAATGCATTTTGTAGAACTTGAGCAAATGAAGGATGATTAGGTTTGCTGAAGTCAAATCCGGTTTATACCACCTATCTTTTCCTGTTTCAAATAAGAGTAAAATGCCTGATCATATTTGTTCTTCTATTGCATTAGTTCAATCATGTAATAGCAAACCTCACATATGGCATCTTAGATTAGGACAAGTTCCATCTATAAGATTATAGATAATTAGTAATCTTGATTCTTCTGTAAAAGTGTATCCAAATCATGTATGTGAAATTTGCCCCTTAGCTAGACAAAAGAAGCTTCCATATCTTGTATCAAGCAGTCAATCAAATAAAATTTTTCAGTTAGTTCATGTTGTCATTTGGGGTCCCTTTTCTACTGTTTCTTATTCAGGATATAGCTATTTTCTTGCAATCTTAGATGATCATACTCTCTTTACTTGGCTATATCTCATGAAAGCAAAATCTGACACAAGATCTATACTTACTACCTTCATCAAATATGCTCAAAATCAATTCAACATAACTATTCAAACTTTTCAAACAAAGAATGGTCAGGAGTTTAACATGCCTATTTTTTTTCTTATCAAGAGCATGGAATAATACATCAATTATCGTGTGTTGAATCTCCACAGTAAAATGGTAGGGTTGAGAGAAAGCATCAACACCTACTAAATGTTGCTATAACTCTATTATTTTAAAGCAATTTACCTTTTATCTTACTGGACAGATTTTCTGACAGTTACCCATCTTATTAATCATACTCCTTCTCCTATCTTAAATAATCAGTTACTATACTATCTTTTGTTCCACAAACAAGTTATAAATACCTCAAAGTATTTGGATGTTTGTGTTTTGCAAGCACACTTAAAAATAATTGAGAGAAGTTCTCACCTAAAGCTTCAAAATGTATCTTTCTTGGTTATCTACCAAATGTAAAAGGATACAAAGTGCTTGATATACTTACTCTCAAAACCTTCTTATCCAGAGAAGTCATATTTCACGAATCCATATTTCCATCTATTCCTAATTTTATTCATACACCAATTCTCTTCCCTAATTTTCCTAAAATATATGATTGTCCAATATCTACAGAAAGTTTTGCTTCAACTTCTACAAAAAATTCTATTTCATTACCATCCTCAAATATTACAAATCCTATAAATTTGAGAATATCTGAAAGGATTAGGCATTCTCCTCAATATTTGAATAACCATTACTATGGTAATTTGACAAAAAGATTTTCAGCAGCTCATGAACCTCCTGGCTATCCTTCTTTAGGTAAACCTTATTCAGTTCTATCTTTCATTTATGATTATAAACTTTCCAACAAATACGAAGCCTTTGTTCATGTTGTCTCTTCCATATCTGAACCTAGAACCTTTAAACAAGCCATCTCACAACCTGAATGGCAACAAGTCATGGAATATGAGATTAAAGCATTTGAAACTAATAAAACGTGGGAACTTGCAATTATGCCTCCCAACAAAACGGCAATAGGTTGCAAATGGGTTTATCGCATAAAATTTAAAGCTGATGGCACATTGGATAGATATAAAGCTAGGTTGATAGCAAAGAGATATGCTCAATAAGAGGGACTTGATTTTTTTGATACTTTTTTACATGTTGCTAAGATGACAACAGTGAGACTTTTGTTAGCTGTAACTGCATCAAACAATTGGTATTTACATCAACTTGATGTATATAATGCATTTCTGCATGGAGACCTAAATGAAGAAGTATATATAAAACTACCACATGGTTTCTCTACACCTAATGACCCTCGAGTATGCAAACTTAAAAAGAGTTTATATGGTCTAAAGCAGGCCTCAAGACAATGGTTTTCAAAATTGTCCACTTCACTTTTTCAATTTAATTTCCCTCAAGGAAAGTCAAATTCATCTTTGTTTATCAAGCAAATTGAAAATAGTTTTATTGCTCTATTGATATATGTTGATGATGTTATTGTTGCTTACAACAATTTAGAGCTTATATCTGTTGTGAAAGATTTTCTACACAAATATTTTACAATAAAAGACTTAGGTGAATTGAAGTATTTCTTGAGAATTGAGGTAGCTAGGTCAGCCAAAGGAATTACTTTATGTCAAAGTAAGTATGCACTCGATATTCTACAAGATAGTGGTTTTTCTGGATGCAAACCAGTTGCTTTTCCTATGGAATCAACATTGAAACTGACTGCAAATGACTCATCAGATCCTTTACCTGATCCAGCATCTTATAGAAGACTAGTGGATAGATTGTTGTACCTAACAATCACTAGGCCTAATCTTGTTTATGCAGTACAGGCACTGAGTCGGCTTATGGCTAATCCTAGCACCTCACATCTCAAGGCAGTCGAGAGAGTACTCGAATACATTAAGGCAACACCTTGGCAAGGAATTTTCTAATATGCTGGTTCTTCATTGCATCTAAAGGATTACTCAAATAGTGATTGGGGTGGTTGCGTGATTGTGGTGGCTCCATTGATACTAGAAAAAGTGTTATTGATTTTGCAATATTTTTAAAAGATTCTCTCATCTCTTGGGAATAAAAAAAAACAACCCACAATCAGTAGATCCTCTGCAGAATCTGAGTATAGAGCATTGACATCAGCTACTTGTAAGTTTCAATGGTTACACTACCTATTGTCTGACTTACAAATTCAACATACCCAAGTGGTCTTGCTGTATACAGACAGCAAAACCTGCCTCTGAGATTGCATCAAACCCAGTACACCACAAGAGAACAAAGCATATCCAATTGAATTGCCATTTAGTTCGAGAGAAGTTACAGGAAGGTCTTATAAAAATCATCCACATTCCTTTCAAATTCCAAATAGCAGACATATTAACTAAGTCTCTCGGTTCTCTTAATTTTCATCACCTAATTCGCAATATGGGAATACTTAACATACATTCTCATCTTGAGGGGGGTTTTAGAATATAGAAAATCATATAGAGAAATTAGAGTTGAAATCTCTAAAAGCCAAATAAAGGTATTCTTCTGTAACTAGGCAGTTAAATTAGTTAAGTTTGTTACTAATACACTCGACTAACTCAAGTGTATAAATACATCTTTGTATAGTTTTTATCCACACAAAAATAATAAGTGTTCAAGTTTCCATTCATACAATCCTCTATTTTCAAAGTATACTTGTTATAAAAATTTACGTAAAACAGACCTAAATTGGTTTAGCCAACTTACATTATATGTAATTATATTATATTTTTTTTATATCCAATCAAGATGCAGCTTAGCATATTTATGTTACCTTCTGATCATGACCTAGTCGACCTATAAATCTATATATTGTGTGGGTTAGGGTTACAACAAATCATAATTTATAATCAATATTAGACGGTTATCTTATGTATAGAATACCCTTTATGAATGGAAGATTAATGTTCCATCGCATATTACATATTTAGTATCTCAAATTTATCATTATATTTTTTCAAATTTTCATACAAAACACAAATCTCAATACTTTTTTTAAAAAATATTAATATAGCTTTTTCAAATTTTAAAATAATAATAATATTAAAAATAATAATATTTTATTTAACTTTCAAAACTTATCGCAACTCATCATATCTCATTTCATCTTCCAATCCAAACCGGGCTTATATGGGCCAATGATTAGATCGAGATGTAGCTTTGACTTCACAATTAGTTATGTGCATACAAGCAAACTAGGTTGATACTCAAAGCATCTTGAAGAGTCACGATCCTTTCCCATTATTCCAAGTCAACTTCAGCAACTATTTTTGTTTTTTTATGAGTAATGTTAAATACAAATTAACTATAAATAGATAATTTTATACGAGTCTCTTATAAAAAATGGATCCCACTAATGAAGAATAATTTATATATATGTTGAGGCGTGTTCCACAACCTGAGCCACTTGACGATTCCAGCTGATCAAATCTGCACAGACCAACGAGAATAGGGCTTTGAGGCTTTATGAGCACTGTGACGTCCTAGTTAGATGGGAGTAGGAAATTAATGTAAAAGATAGAGGTCGAATATTCATTACCTGTGAACAATAGTGTATCTTGCTATTTATAGAAGCTGAGATGTCGTGTAGGTTTATATCTACTTATTGAAGCAGTCGGTTAAACGGTTTGTCAGGTCATTTATATTTTTTGTCTTGAGCCATTTATTACATTTGTAGTTCCTGAGTAATTCCCTTGTCATCCTAACTTTACTTACGCGAGCTATCTTCAATCCAGGGTGAATCATGTCATACCACTGGACACCCAATATCTTGTCCGCATTGAATGCGAGATGAGGCTCTGTTAACTATTAAATGCAACATGCCATTCTGAGCAGTTTATTGTTAAAGTGACATGATATAGTGTTACACTGTCATTTAATACATTCTTCCGAATGTGTCTTTTACGATCTTGATTAGGATAACCATGAACTAGGCTGGGTATGAAGGAATATCCTCTTCCCTCTCACCGGCGGGAGTTACCTTGCTTTGAACCTCGGGTTCTTCCCTTTGGTATACTTGAAGGCAACGCCTCTCGAATGTTTGGAGTGTCTTGGCTCTCTCGTAGACTATAAGCGGGCGCCAATCACAACCTTGAACAGGATTGAGATTTATTGTGCTCGACTAATCTTCCCTTCACAATATATATTTTTTAGGCGACATCTTTTTTTACAATGGTTTATATAAAATTTGTATATTTAGATTTGTACAAATCATTTCTCAAAACATATACATAGATAAGCTAGCATGAAGGACAAATATCGATCATTCATTTTATTAAGCTTGGTACCGTGAAATTAGTAACTACTTATTATAGTACGAAAGCACAAATATGTGATCGTGGATTCATTATTATAGTACTTTTAACCATTAATTTTCACTAGAAAAAAATGAGTATTTGCGACAGATTATTTGTAACAAAAATTACTATTTGCGATAAAAATTAACTCATTTTGAAAATTAATAGTCGTTTTGATAAGAAATAGTTGACCACGAATATCTAATTTTCTTATAGTGTTTATCAAAACTTATACCTATTATATGCATAATTTTATATATATATATATATATATACAACAAAAGTTGATTATCTTGATCGATGCCCGAATCTTCAAAAATAATCCAGTTCAATCACGAGTACGCGTACATATATATGCATGATGAATTACAAACATATATGATCGATCGTCGATCTACTACTAATATATTAATAGATTTGTATAATTAATTAGTCACCAAATGAGCTTATAATTCCTATTATATGCATGCATGCTAGCTGCATGGAACTTATTAATAACGTATAATCATTACAAGAAAAATAATTTTTTTTGTAGCGATTTTGGTATCATTAGAAATAATATCGCCTAAATAAATCATCAATTCGGCATTTTGATGTTGTCGCAGCAAAGTTTTGGCAACGATTTATGTACGCTACAAATAACCATTGTAACGAATTTCACGCATCGCAAAAAATAACATGATACTATTATTATTTTTTGGGCGACAACTAATTCATTGCAAATAACTGCTATCGTGACAAAATTCAATATATTTATGGCAATTTTATATCGTTGCAAAAAAAAAAATCAGTGATTATTTTAAGAAATGTGGGCTCAACTGCCATGATATTTTATCGTATTTGCAGCAAAAAAAAATTGTTAGAAAAGAATTATTTGTTGCAGTGATTTGGTTCATTCACTAGTTGATCGACTTATAAGCGAATCAATAATAGTTGTAGTGATGCAACGTTGAAAAAATCGTTGGGATAGGATATTTGTGGCAATTTTTGAGCTTTTTGCAATGAATTTATAGCACTGTAAAAAGACTACATATTTTGTTGTAGTGGTGATTAATCTCAATCGATCATTCCCCACATTCACTTCTACATTCATTTGTTATCGAGCCAATATCTAAGCATATATGCGTCAACTATATATATATATATATATATATATATAGATATCAAGCGGTACGTATATATGTAGATAATTACTTAATAAACATGAGCAAATGCAACTCCTCTCATCTCCGATCCCATTTGAATTTAAAAATGAGATGAGTTTAATTTATTTTTTAATATTATTATTATTTTAAAATTTGAAAAAATTGAATTGAAATTTGAATAATGTGTATTGAGATTTGAAAAATATGTATAAGAATTTATATTTTATATGAGAAATTGAAAAAATATAATGATAAAATAGAGATGAGTTGAAGAGAATTTTGAATCCAAACAAGGCCTTAAATAGACAAATCAATTGGATGCAGAGCATAATTTTAAATTTTGTACCATATTGGCCGGTACGGCTGATACGTACCATACCGAAGCAGTGACGGGCACAAAAATTGGGTATGTTTCGTACCGGTCATGTGTATCGGCTTTTACTGTATTTCGAGATTTCACTTCTTTTTTTTTTCATTTTTTGCTATTTTTTATCCTAATTTAGACTAGATTATTTACATATATAATTTATTCATATATTGACTATTATTTTGAAATATAATTTATATAGATATTTATATATATATAATTTTTTTTATTATGTATAGACTATTTCGAAACGGTATACGAAACAATACTAGTATCGAAATATTTTATTCTAGTATTTTGACTAATACGCTCATCAATACGATATTCAAAATATTGATGTAGAGACAATATACTTCCTAGTAATTAAGATTACAACCTCCTTTAGTGACTTTAAACACATGACATACATACACACAGATATAATTAGGTCTCACCAAAACAACCTAAATACCTAATGGTTGGCCAACTAATAATATAAATACAATATTAGAGAATCAAATAATATTCACTATTAAAAGAAAATTTGACATTTGTGATCAATCATTTAAGGTAAAAATGATTATTTACAATAAAAATAGACTTAGGCATGGTTTGTTTTTATAAACTATCTCATCTCAGATTTCATATTATATTTTTTTTAGTTTTTATATAAAATAAAATAAACGATTCAAATTTTTTAAATCCCTACACAACTTTATAATTAAAAAGCAAGCATGCAAGCAAGCAAATGGAATAGTATTCATGCTTAGTAGCTTAAGAATCTACCATTTTGAACAAAAAGGAAAGAATATTATTTTTACAAAGATCAAGTCTGCATGATCAGATGATCATGAGTACGTATACTATATAATTGTTGTTCTCTCTTTATCTTTTTGTATGCGATAAGCACTAATATATAGCAAGCCTATCAAGATATGCATGCTTATATATCTTTTTGTATGGGAAGATCTATATCATGTATATACACACCCATACATGCATGCTTGATCTGATCATCATGTAAATTATCTAAAAGGTGATCATCCATCCATCATGAATATATATATATATATATGCATCTTGAAGGCTATACATACATATATATATATATATTGTCTAACATCATTAATGGCGATGAGCTGTACCCTCATAAGAAAAGAGGAATCATGTTGGGTATCATGTATCCAGCAACCAGCACATATAATATTGGAATATGGCATTAATTTGGTAGACAAAATTCGAAAAGTCTAATATCATGACTTGTCACATTAATTTGTTCCAACAGTACGATCGAGTCAATTAATGGATTAAGAAATTCCAGAAAGGTTATATTCTTTTATCCATTATTTTAGTTGGATCAAATTAATAAAGGAAACTGTGTATATATGCCATGCATCTTCTGCCAAACCCGTCCTTGATTAGCGAGTACCATTTGATTGATTTAGCCACACAGCTTTTGGGTACACAAACATGAGATCAAAGCATATATATAATGATCTGGCAATATATATATATATATAAGCAAGGCCAGTACAAATGACAATAATTCTGCATGCATATGCTCAATTAATGTTACCATCCATATTGGAATGCATGATATTATAGCTTTTAATTATTAGTGGTATGTGTCGGCCAGCCAATTCACAACCTGCATATTAGATATATATATATATATATATATATATATATATGTACGTTCTTCAGCGCCCAAAATGATCGTGAAAAATAATATATATACTAGATAAAAACCAATTATTCCATATGCTGTTGCCCAGGAATTGACCAATTTATGTCTCCCAAGATAAAGATAGTAAATATTGTATATCAATATTCTAGAGAATATTGCAGAATAGATATAACGCGGTGAGATCAGAATTTATCTGCCTCATCCGTTTGGGAGGAGGAATTTTTGTTGTGCATGTATATATATGATAAGGATAAGTTTTTATCAACTACTTGCAACGTCTTTTCATGATTTCAATATTCACGGGATAAATAACCTATATCTATCTATCTATCTATATATATATATGTAATAATTTAAATATATGCTTTTATATATTCTTTTCTTCTTGATCCGTTACGTAACTCTTTTTTTTTTTTTTTTTTTATAGATGCTGTACTCTATTATTTGGCTGGCTAAATATTAATGGTCGCGGTATATTCTTTGTATTTCTTTGTCATATTGACGTGTATTATTATTAGCACGAGAATTGATACACTTACAATAATTTTACAATTTTTTTTTTGTATTTAATTTTTTTTTAATTTTTAATTTTACTTAATAATTAAGAATGTGAGTACTAATAAATTTATTTTTTCTTAATGATTAAGAATATTTAAAAAATACTTAAAAATAAAATGATAAAAAATAAAAAAAAATTGATAACACTATAAATTATAAAATAATTGTAAAAACTGTTGTAAGTGTATCGTCACTGTATTAACACACACCAAGCCAAACTCATACACGCTTTACTTCGATGATGGTGTCTAGTCTGATCATCATCTTCAGCCTAATTTGAGACCTTCAACTTCGATCGATCATGAGTTGTAAATTAAATCCTATGATCATTAGTACTAGTACTGTCTTTGTTTTTTTCTTTTTTAATTTGACAAGATATCCAACATTAATTCTTAATTTCATTACCTAATATTTAAAAAAAATATATTATTAATTAAAATTATTATTTCTTGTCTTAATTAATTTAACCAGATTATAAGGACGGAATCGAGAGTATGTACAACCAAATTAGGCGCATAATATATTATGGGGGAGGATTTGAGAGACGAGATTAGAACGTACATGAATTGCCCTTATAAATGCTCAGGCTACTAACTCATGACAAAGATATATAATAGAGAAATTAAAAGTTAAGCCTTTGCTAATTAATTATATATATATTGAGGACGTACTCTGTGACAACGATTCACTATTTCTCGTTTGGGTTAACAATGATTCACAATTTTAGTTTTCATAATTGGAAAAGATCAGATCTAATTTGGAATTTCCGACAATCATATATAGATCATTTTAACTCTACTCGCCTAATTATAATGGTTCGACCAAACAATTAAAAATTTAAAAGGGTCGCGTTTGCAGGATCTTTTGTTTTCAGATCATCATTAGGAGGAGAAAGTCTAGAAAGTCTTTTTCCTGTTTTGGATGTTTTTTTATTTTTATTTTTATTTTTGTGGTGGTTGTTGAGGGGGGTTTCTGATTTTCTCTTAAGATTACACATCAAGGTTTATCTCACGCACATTTCAATCATTAAGAGAGAGAAAAAAAAAGAGGTTATAATTGCATTGAAATTCACAAAAAAAAAAAAAAAAACATAATCCATACAATTCTGATTCGCCATAAATCATTTTACTTCTCCAAAATACTTGTTGAACATCAAGCTTCAAAATATTGAATACGACAATCTTGGCATGCAGGCTTCCACAGTGCGTAGTAGCTCAATAGTATGATTTCCGAGGATTGTTCTGTAAGAAGAGAACAAAATTAAGGCATACAAAAAAGAAGTCATTTGTAAAATATAAATAAACATAAATGGTACTAAAGGGTAGGGTAGTACCAGAGGGTTAGGTCTGTAACGATAGCCAAGCATCATCCGCTTCTTGTACTGCTCATATATATCATCTTCAGGAGTCACCTCCCCAGGATTGTGAGCACCAACCCCCAAGTTGTTCATCTTAACATCACCTGCCATTATCGGATCTGCAATACCATTTCTGGAGCTCCCCAGACCCTCACCTGTAGTTCACATCAAGGTTACCACATTTCTCACCCACCCAGAAAGCAAACCAACCCATCATCTTGACAATATTTATAAAGCAGAAGTTGGGTCAACAAAGGTTCTGAGCTCAAAAATTGCAAGGACATGTTGGCGATTGAGCTTAATGCCCTACTTATTCCCAAGTAAATAAAGAACAATACAAATTTAGAAGCAAAATGACATTAATGGTTTCACCTGAATCAGATTATATGAGCAAAAGGCACATGCATTTGTTTCTGTGGGGGTATGTGCATGTGTGAGACTGACTGTGTGTGTGTGTGTGTGTGTGTGTGAGAGAGAGAGAGGCACCTTCTCTCCAACCCATTTTAGACAAGAGCTTATGCCCCACATTATCAGCCTGGATTTTAGCCTTTTCCGCCGCCTCTCTGGCAGCTTTCTGTGCAGCTGCATCATTACAGGTAGCCAAGAACTTCTCAAGCTCTCCTTGTGGGATGTAATCACCCATGTGATGACCTTTTTTGGCAGGACCTCCTGTACCCAGAAAGAAAAAGGAATTATTCACGGTAAGCACTAGCAGGAAAAGAGAAAGTACACTAGAAGACCAACAAATAGAGATTCAATAATCAGTCAATTATAAAGGCTCAAATATAAATCCCTCCAAGGAAACTAAAGCAAATTTGGTTTATTAAAAAGAAAATATTGACCTTGAAGAGAAGCAGGTGGAGGCATTTCATCTTTCGACTGTTTAGGTTGTTTTAATCTCTCTTCCTGTGCAGCCTTCTTCATGTAAAACTCCATCATGGCTACAGGATCTGCACCTGTCGGTGCACTAGCTTCACCTACAGTGAAAAACATGCAGTAAATACCGGTATTGAAGACTATCAAAAGCCTACTTCAATTGGATGACATCCCCACACAACACGATAGCAATCAAGCAAAATATATGTATACCCCAAGGTCTAGCTGAAACACAAACTATGTATCTAAAAACCTGAAGAAAGCTATTTGATTTTAGGTTAGAATGTGACTACAACATTCTAAAACCCTACAATAAATCTTCATTTAGAACCAAAATCACCATATTTTCATTACCAATTAAACAGTCAATCACAAACTCCTTGCCAATGGATAAAAAAAAGGGGTTTATCATCCAGAATTCAAACTTTTTCAAACTTTTTTTTTTGGATAGGTAAATCTTACTGCCTTTTCAAACTTTCAAACAAAAAATAAAAAACAATTCAACCTTTTCAAATCTCCAAACAAAAATAATATTAAAAAAACTATATTCTACAATATTTTAACTATATTCAACTTTTTCTCTCCACCAACATTAAAAATTATATCGCATTAAATATTAACTCAAACCATCTCACTAATATTCACAAACTATCTTACTACTATTCACAAAATTCTCATCTCATCTCACTCCCAAGCTTGTCCGAATCCTGTTGCAAACTTTTGCAAAAGAGAGTGGGAGCAAAGAGGGGTTCGCTCAAGAAAGCATGGAATTATTGTCCTTGGGCAAACAAAGTAAAAAGGAACTAATTCTGAGGACACTAACATCATGAAGAATTGAATGGTCCTAACAATGAAGGGCTCTTGTTTGGTTGAACAGATAAGAGGCCATCACATAAAAACAATCACTCATACTGTGAAATAACTTATAGTCCTGTCATGACAATTGCTGCACGTTCACTTTTAGCATTCTTTGAACCCCCCCCCCCCCCAAAAAAAAAAAAACAAAAAACAAAAAAAAAATCCCGCATCAGCTGATCGTAAGATATCTGCTTTCCTTTTCAATATTTTTCTACAGCATTTAAAATTTTTGTCTGTTTTAATCAAAGTCAAAACATTTAATGCCAACTGCTAAGCTGAGCTAGTATGGTGAGACCGGTATCTAAAATCAGCCAAATACTGAAAATCCTGAACCCATTATAGCAAGGAACCAACTAAAAGTGTTCTTAGAAAACTTGTTTTGATAAATGTTTTTAGAAGACAGAGAGGAAAAATGCCTTTATATCATTACCAAATCTCCCTGCTGATGCTGTTTGAACTCTTGAATCCTCAGCAGTATCATATAAAGCAGAGGCAGGGGTTTGATAGTGCTTCTGAAAAGACCTTTGTGAAGCACTAGTGGATTTAGTAGCTGAAGTACTCGTGCCACCTTAAAAATGGTAAAAATAAGATAAACTACAAAGCAAGAAAGAAAAATAACAATAATTGTGGCAATAGTGGAAGTAACTGATAGTGGTACTTTGCAACAGCAGTAGTAGAAGTAATAGCAACAACGATAATGATAAAACTACATGTATTAATCACAAAAACAGTAAGAGTAGTGGTAACAATGACTATATAATTAAAAAAACTCTATAACAAGCACAGCCGGGGGGGGGGGGGGGGGGGGGGGAGGGGGGGGAAGCAATGCGATGACAAACAGACAGATAAAAGCTAATGATTCTTCTCCTAGGATTGTGAACTACTGTTTATACTGATGATGCCCATATTAAAAGGCCATTTGAAGAAGTGTAGCATGCTCCATCGACCTCAGAAAATTTTCATTTTAACAAATGAAAACTTTTCATTCTTAACTTATGTTAAGAAGTTATCCAAAGTACCCTCTCCAACCTTCCTACCTATTATTTGGCTTTATTTCCCATACCTGCAGCCGTGACAAAAAAGATTGAAAAACTCTATCGTGATTTTTTATGGAGTGGATTAGGGGAAGAATTCAAGTTCCACTTAATCAAATGGGACAAAGTGTGCAAGCCAATCTCTTCAAGAGGTTTGGGTTTAAAAAATATAAGAACTTTCAATCGGGCTCTTCTTGGTAAATGGTTATTGAGGTTTACTTTGGAACCTGATGCACTATAGAAAAAGGTAGTATATTGTAAACGTGGTAGCCTATGGGGGGATGGAGTACTAAAGAGGTGTTTGGACCTTATGGAATGGGTTTGTGGAAACATATTAGACAAGGATGGGGGGTTTCACCACTCATACCAAACTGATATTGGGTGATGGAACTAGAATTAAATTTTGGAAGGACAATTGGTGTGGGAGTGAAGCCCTAAAGACACATTTCCTTCGGTGTTTCGGTTAGCTTGTGATCAAGAAGCCTCAGTGGCGTATCTCTTGATTCGATCAGAAGACCAAGTTCAATGAAATGTCACATTCAGTCGAGCAGCTCAAGATTGGGAAGTGGACAATTTTAATTTTTTTTTAGGTACATCTATTCCACTAAGCCAACTGGAAGGAGAGCCAACAAGCTCTGGTGGACATCATCGAACAAGGGTATTTTCTCAGTTCGATCCTTCTATAAGGAGCTAACACTCCCAACGAACACCCACTTTCCTTGGAAAAAAATTTAGAGGAATAAGGCCCCTCCCAAAGCTCAATTCTTTATATGGACAGCTGCCCTGCACAAAATTCTAACAACTGATAACTTGAGAAAGCGCGGGATCATTATCTCAAACTGGTGTTACATGTGCAAGAACTCAGGAGAATCTGTAGATCACCTATTGCTACACTGCGAATCAACCAGACACTTGTGGATTGATGTTTTCAGCCAAATTGAACTGCACTGGGTTATGCCGGCCATGGTAATTGGGTTATTGGCTAGTTCGTCATCTCTGGGAGATGCTACTCTCATCAAATCAGTATGAAAAATGGTCTTGATCTACCTTATGTGGTGCATTTGGCAAGAGCGAAATGTCAGAACTTTTGAAGACAAGGAACGGGCTAGAAAGGAGCTTCTTTCTCACTTTTATCATACTTTATTGTTATGGGCTTTAGCTATAGATTTTAATGGCCTTAACCTTCATGATTTCTTTGTATCGAACAATCCACTTACGATATAGATAGGTTTCGTCTATTGTATACCATCTTTTGTACTTGGGCTTTGCCTACTTATATCAATATATTGTTTACTTATCAACAAACTTATGTTAAATTAATTGGTCACTTTTCACTTAATTTACTCCAAACTATAACTTGGAAAAAGACAAATAAAGCAGCTATACAAAAGATCATACAACTCAATATAACTTTATAATGTCTTTCTATTATTGTTGTATAAGCTAATAAAGTTTATTAAAAATCCCTTGGTTCAAATCTAACTCACTGTATTTTGTTTCATTAATGAAAAATTAAAGAATATATATTACAGCCTGTAGAATTATTGTAAACTGAAAATTTTACTAAATGCCCATGATAAGGGAGAAGTGAGGATGTGACACCCCAATCCCACACTGGGAAAGGAAATAACTCAGAAAGTTATAAAGTTAGTTATGGGGGCTAAACGCATATTTGCTGCTTACTATTTGAAACTAGGCTTATAAGTGTTTCTAGGGAATTTCAAATTGACTGGCGTTTTATAGCTTATAAAAAAAATGCGGCAGCATTTTCCCTGAGTGGTTACATATTGTATTAAAACTACATAATAAGACTAACCACATGAGACTTGAGCAATGTATGACATGAGCTTGATGAGGACATGAGCTTGATGAGGACTTCAAAAGATTTAAGGGAGTTTGAAACACCTTAGTTCCCACAATGGAAAAAGGAATAACTCTTTTTTTCAACTAAAATTTTTATTAAATTATGTAATTAGGCATAGCCCAAATACATAGGAAGTATACAAGAGAAAGACGCCTAATTCCAAGCTAAGGCTGAAAAATAGCACAAACATTTTTTTTTTTTTGAAGTAAAAAAAAAAGGTACAAAAACATAACCGAAACCCAAAGCAACAAAGTACAAAAAAGGAAAGCTCTAATCCCTTCCACCGATCGTTCTCTATTGTCAAAAGGCAATAACTCGCATAGTGTAAAATTCCAGACTCACATTGAAAATATGTAATATGTTTAACCCACAAAGTGAATGGGTTATTAAGATATCTTTAGTCATTGGTGGTAAGTCCTACATTGGCTACCCATTTTTATGTAAGTCCACATTGGCTAATACCAGTTGACACTCAGCTTTATAAGTGATTCTATGAAAGCTTCAAATTGACTTGGGATATAGAGAAAAGGCTAGCGCTTTGCTGGAGTCGTTAAAGAGGATCCCTATACTAAATCCCACCTCCAAATACCCTCATTTGCAAGAATGAGTAAATTGTAATACCACCCAACTTTGAGGAGAATTTCATTACGTAAACTTCATATACAAAAACAACCACATACATTTCGGCTGTGTTTGGATATTGAGGTGATCTCAGATCTAATTTAATCTGTGAATAGTACTTTTAGTGGGTCCCATTTAGATGTGTGTGAATATAAATTCTCAATAGAATGCAACTAGATTTATCTTTTGCATACCCCCTATGTACTTGGGCTTTGCCTAATTGCGTTCAATCAATAAAGATTATTACTTATAAAAAAAAAATGTGTGAATATAAATAGGTTGACATATTTGTTTGAATGTATGAAGTAGGTTGGGATGAATTAATAACCAATACTGAAGTACCAACCATTGTGAGATGTTTGGGGTTCACTGTTCTGTGAAAGAGCCTTTTCCTCTTCAGCAAGTCGATACTCATAATATTTAAAATCTGCACAACTCTCATCAAATAGAAACCTGCAAGATAATATATCACACATTTTTTTGGTTGGTAAACAATTTTAGTTAGAAACAGAATAGGGAATAGCCCAAATACATAGGACATATACAAGTGTCACCATGCAAGGATAATCTACTGATACATATAACACCACATCTTAAAGCATTAGAATTTCTTTTTTAGTGGGAAGTTTACAAATGCCAAATAGCCAGATGTTACTAAAATGAGAAAATTATGTATAACCCGAATTTACTTATTATGCTTGACAAATTATATATTAAGATGTTATCAGGATGGGGGAAATGGCCATGCACAGAAACGGCTTATATTGAAAACAACCAAATCAAAAGCCAAGAGACAACCTAATATGCTTAAACATCATGAGGTCTTACTTAAAAGGGCTATCTCCAGGGTTCTTCTGACGTGTAATATGCTCAAATTGCCTTCCATTTTTAGCCACAAAACTTGCTAATTTGTCAGCAACTTTCTTCACTGTAGGATCAGTTGGAGAAGGTAGTGCTGCATATCACTTATAAATTGATTAATACTGAGAGCATGAACAACGGAATGCAAATTACTCTTGTAGCAGGATTGCCACATATTCCAAATCTTTCATTGAACATCTCTTTCCACCAATGTTGATAGGTACTAAAGGAATAAGCTGCAGTCATGAGACGAGAAATATTCAAGAATGTTTTGTCCTCTTCAGACATACCAATTCAAGAGTAGAGACATCCTCTTATGATTTCATCAAGAAAAATTATTCAATGAAAGAGAAGAAAGACTGATATAAAAAATCAAAACAAAGGAGACAACAACATCCAAGACTTTGGAATCAATATTCGCCAGACCCATAGCTTTTTTAATTGTTAAAAATAAATAGAAATGTGCAGATGGATAAAAGAGAGAGCAGTAAACTTTAGTTAATCTCCACAAAAATGATTTTCTAGGAGCTCTAAAGAGCGTGATGAGAAGAATGAAAGATGATATATTCATAATCATCAGTCACATGTCATAACAAAGGTACAACATTCTTGAAAAATGTAAACAACTCTGTTCTATAATCATCCACATTTCCCTACTTTTAATATCTCTTTCCCAAGTAACAACCAACAAGAGTGGAAAGGCGGCATTGGGTGTGAAACATCTGCTGTATTTGAAAACCCTAAATCAGCCATAAAGTGCCTTAAAAACTGGTATTAAAATACACATTTTATTAAAGAGAAGAAAAGATTTTGTATAAGAGCAATGCATTCTCAGTAGTTGAGAAATGACAACAACCAGAAATGAGTTAACTGGGAAAAGGAAACATTTGATTTTTCATCATGACTTTATATCGTATCACATGAGGGAAGATTATAATCACCAGTAAAATCACAATGATGGCCAATTTAAGGAATAAACCAAAAAAGGAAGGTTATAAAACAAAGGTAAAAAAATATATATATCAAAATATATTGATAAATAAATCAACCATACAAGAAGGGGGAGTGGAGATAGATAAAGATAGAGCAAATGCACATAATCGCTACTTAGACAAAATCAAGTGTGAAAAATTATAATTAATTATAAAAATTAAGTTAACACATAGATTTCCATATTTCACTCATGCATGACGTATGCAGTATGAATGATAGAATTAGCATGACATGTTTTTAAAAACATGTACATATCAAGAGCAGCAAAAACAATATAGAGAGAAAAAGATGGCTGAAAGTAGTGGGAATCTTTCCCTAATCTGTTCCTCACTAGATCCAAATACCAACAGATCCGTAGACTGTCCACAGAAACCCAACCAAATAAAAGAAAAATTATATAAGCAGTTATTACCAACATGCCCTTCTCTAGATGAATGCCCAGAGGCATCCACTTGATTTAACTTCTGTCGTTTCATTGGTGCATCAGCTGAAACTTTTCCAGCATCAATTTCATCTTCATCCTCATCTGCACCTAACTTGACAGGAGGCACCACAATCTTCGATTTCTGTTTCAAGCTGAAAGCAAGTTTGCCACCTGAAGCAGACTGGGGGTTCTTGCGTGTATCATTAGTCTTAAACTCTGTACTTGTTTTATTAATGGAAGGATTAGAAGTCAATGACCCTGATTTAATTTTGATTGGTCTAGACACCTCTAGTTTGGCACTGTTCTCCTTTTCATTCTCCTTTACTTGTTGAAGCTGTTGGAACCTCTCCATGAACGAACCATCATTAGCAAAGAGGCTAGGAGGCACCACTTTATCCATTGGCAAAGAACCAAGTATGCCTAGGCTGTTACAGCCAATAACTGTTTGACAAACAAGCTTCCAAGATATTTAGAAAATGCACAGGAACTTCAGGTCTTTCTCATTCTTAAGCGAACCGCAGTTCTTAATCAATTAATGGTAATACCAACCAATAGGTAAATGTATGAAGAAGTTAAACATGAACATGAAAAAACCAGCATACAATAAACTTGGTCACCTACAATCACACAGATCTTTAATCACAAGAAGTGTAACCCACCTAACAATTCTGAAGTAAATCTTCTACTACAAAAAAGTGACAAAGTTTAAGCCCTTGTTTGAATTCAGGAGTGAGATGAGATCACACTGTGTGTGGTAGAAATCACTTCTTATCCAAATGCTTGCTGAAGAGGAACGTGAGAAAATTTTATATGTTTTCAAATAAGACAAAAAAGGCCACCTCAAGTGACCGTTGCTGCGAGAAGAAGCCCAGTGCTATTCACTTTTCAGAAAGCTGCATGGGTCAAGTAATGAGAAATTCATCTCATTATTATGAATTATAATAAATGTATACTATTATTATGAACTACATTATAAATAAAAATGGGTATGTAATTTAAAAACTTATATATATAACATTTACAAATATATTTTTTTTTTTTAAATTACAAATACTATGCAATCATTTGTGGGATCCACATCGATTTCCTCTCCAACAACTTCAAACCATCTCATCTCAAACACGCAAAATTTTCAAAAACCATCTCAACTCACAAATCTCACTACCATTCACAAACCTATCCAACTCATTTCATATCATCTCTCAATCCAAATGGGCCTAAATTAAAATTATGGAAACATCGGTGAACAAAATGATGCGGACGAGTGTCAAGTGTGATAACCAAAATTGATAAGCATATTCAGCTAGCAATCCCACTAAAGAAATCTTCCAAAAACGCATGGATGGCTACACCAACTCGTCCATAAAACCAATAAAGATTAAACACACCACACACCACATCAACTCAGAGTTTGAGGCGGAGGCTGTGCATATCAACTTTACTTCGAATTATGATTTCCACCATGACCCAAAAAAGTAGAAAAGAAAACTCGGTAAAACATCTTTTAAATTAGATTTTTTTTTTTTTTAAATCAAAATTTGGCATCTTCCAGTCTTATGTAAACAATCAATACGTCTAAACTTTTTTTTTGTTTTTAATAAGTAATAGATCAATTTTATTGATATGAATGAAGTAGGCATAGATAGCCTGTGCACACAGGAGGTATACAAAAGAGTTCCTTAATACATTATAAGAGCGGTAGAATATCAATACGTCTAAACTATTGGATCAAATTAGGTTTGATAAAATTCAAGCCTTTTATCTAATTATTGGAAACCTTAAAATTAATAGTAATCCGTCCTCATTAACCGCCAATCACTGACCCCAGATAGTAAAGCAAATAGCCCAAAAATTCAAAACCCTTGAAGCTTGTACCTAAAGCCACACACAAACTCAAATACGAGCACACGACATGAAAGGAGAAAATACACCCAAAAATTGCAACCCTATCCTCCCCACGAAAACCAAAGCAATCACGAAATCCGAAAATACAAAACCAGAAGAAAGGGTAAAGAATTATTTACCGGAATATGCTCGATAAGAATCTAACTCGAGTGGAAGTCTCCGAACGAACGTCAAGGAAGCAAGATTTTATTGTGCCCTAATATGTGGTATCAAAATCGAGAGAATTTGAGATCGGGAGGACGACACAGGAGAAGCACGAGTGGATGATGGTACGTGTATTAGTAGTCTTGGAGGCGTGATTTTCAATTCACATTCACGTTCTAGAAGTATATTTACGTTTTACCTCTATAGGTTTAATTTTTTTGGCAATGTTATATACAATTTAAAAATTAAATTTTTTTATAGTTTAAATAATAAATAAATAAATAAAAATTTATTTCATAATTAAATTAATTAAAATATTTTTATTTAAAAATAAAAAATTTAAAAATTTATTTTATTTAATTATAAAATAAAAATATTTTTATATAAACTATAATATAGTCTACCAAATATAAACTGCAAAAAAAATTAACCTATTTTTTATGTTTTGTTTTAGCAAATAAGCTTTATTACTAATTAGCAGATAATGTGCGTGAAATTATGCTGTATAGAAGTATATTTACATTTTAACTTTAGATTTATTTTTTATTTTTTATTTTTTTCACAAATAGGCTCTCTTTTTTGTTTTTGAACAAATAGGCTTATTACTAATTAGCACATAATGTGCGTTATGCTGTATAAATATGAATATTGCTTATAAAAAAAATTTTAATATTTGCTTAGAAAAAGAATAAAATTTTAAGTTAAAAAATTAACATTCATCACTCGTTATTCTCGTTTGATAGTTGTATTAACGTGATAAGATTTGATTTATTAAAAATTTAATTTTGATAAGATTTTATTTATTAAAATTAATTAATTTTAAGTATTATTATGCCATTTTTTTTTTTGAGAGAATATTATTATTTCAATTAAATAGAATGTATGCCGTGCACACCGATTCCAAATAATATTTCTCTACGATTTGTTATTATTTACTAGTTTCGCTTGCAATATCAACCCTTCTCCCCAAGAGATAAGAGTAGGAATGGTGATGGGAGGAGGAAGAAGAGGAAGGTGTTACATGGTCTAACAATAAAATGGACGCCTGTAGTTTCAGAACCCTAAATGCCATAAGCCCCCTCCATTTTCATTTCAATTTCCGCTCCAAAGATCCTCTCTTTCGCTCTATCCAATTTGCCCAATTCAAGCACAAGCTCCACCTCTCTCTCTCCTCCTCTCCCTTCTCTCCTCTCTGCTCTCTACGTACTCTCTCTCACTTTTTCTCTCTCCTTGCATGCACCCACATATGGTTTATGTCTTTATATACGTTCTAAACTTAAGTTGGATATTAATATGATGTGTGTAACGTTGGTATGATGTTGCAGCCGAAGGATGCCTGGAGAGTTCTCTGCCCTTGCCTCGCGGTGTGGGCAAGGCGGTGACCGAGGATGTTTCGAGAAGGAAGCTTCTTCAAGTGGTTTTAGTTTCACCTCAGGTACCACTAAAATGCTGGAACTTTTCCCAAGGCCCCAGCCTTTTTATTTTTTTGTCCAGTTAGTCTATAAAAACTCCCTTGTTCTTGTTTCTTATTACGTTGGGTAGTTGATAAAGTTAAGACTTTTACCATGATATATGGTTAAATTGCGTGGAAAGGGAATTAGTCTTCCACAAACTGTTGTGGAATTATTATGTGCGTATATGTATTTTGTATTAAAAAAAAAAAAAATCTTTAGGGAGAAAGGAAAGCCTCAAGTGCTTTGAATGGTGAACCTCCCCGTATTGAAACCAAAGTATGATCTTACTGATATTTGATTGATGGGATATGAGTAAAGCATCGGATCACAAATGCTTGGCTCTTAAAGTTAGTGCTTTGGTTGTAGTATGAGAAACTTTCAAAGATGCATGCTTATTAGTTAATAGGCATATGTGACTCTTATAATGTCTCTTAAGCTGTCGCATATTTACTCCTTGCCAAGTATAAGGATCTGCTGATGGAATCTTGCTGGCTATTTGGTGATAAATGCCAGTGGAGTACCGAGGAATGGTTCCATGCTTTTTCTGATGAGTACAGGAATTGGTGTGAAGTGAAAACAATATGTTCAACTTTAATAAAAATGGGTATCAATGCAACCAGGTTTGCACGGTATGCTTTACAAGTAAAAATCAGGTTGAAGTTATTTAAGCTGAATTGGATGCTATTGGCGGCTGAAAATTAATATTTTTTGCTACAATTTGGTCAGAGTGATTAAGAACCTCAACGAAGGTGTATTGATAGCAACTTATTGTTCGGTACAAATTTTTAATATGTGCAGTCTGTTAATTTCTTATCAACTTAGCTGACAGTTGCTTCCGTAGATAGGAGTTCAATGTATGGCAATATTTTACACTATTTTTACATGATAAAGGTTGTAACTGGTAATTCGCTTTATACTTCTCCAATTCCACTACTGATCAATTTCTCCTAATTGGGGAGAATACTTTGGGAATCCCATCATTTGGTCACTCAAAATTATAGTTCATGTTTGGTGATTTTGAAAGCTTGTGTAAATATTTTTTAGATGTGTTTTGTATTAGGCTTTGTAAGAGTAGGTAGATAGGTGCAATGATAATTTGTTTGCATTTCTCATTATTTAGATGTGTTTTGTATTGTCCCTCGCAGATTCCTGGCAATACCGGTTGCATTGCCAGAACATGTGCTGCATCAGCTGTTGGACTACATCTAGTTGGGGTATAGATTTCCTAGTTGATTCTGATTGTTATTTTATTGTGTTGTTTATACAAACAGGATCATTTAACTGCCGAGTGACCCTTTATTATAAAGTTGCTACTGACTATTGTTCATTAACATGCATCTTTTCTTCTTCAGCCATTAGGATTTCAGGTGGATGATGCAAAATTAAAGCGGGCAGGGTTGGATTACTGGCCGTATCCAAGCATATCTTCCATGAATTTTTTTTTTTTCAGTTACTTTTTGTCAGATATAAATATCTACCTTTAGTATTTTATGAACTGATAATTGATATGGGAACGTTCAAAACCAATTTCTTTGCTGCCTCAAGGTTAAAAAATGGTTTTAAGCTCCTTTTGTGCAAAAATCAGACTTAATAGTTTAAACTTCAACTTACGTGATTGGCAGGATTCAATCGTGACTCATTGAGACAATTTCTGCCAACTGCCTTTTGTATTCATGTTGTGTCATCAATGTCCTTGATGCTTGCCTATTTTCAACAATTAACTGTCCTGATAGATATGTGGTTGTTAAAGTTCATAGCTCATGGATGGAGTTTCGAGACTATTTCAGGCGACAGGTTCTTTTTATCTCATAAATTGGAGTTCAGAGACATTTCTTTTGCTTTGTCTTTGACTTCGACTGTTTTCTGTCTTTTGACACAGGGTGGGGAAAAGCGGTTGCTTGCATTCACCAAGAGAGGAACGGCAATTCATTCAGTAAGCCTTGGTCTTTCTAGTTTGCTTTTAACCTTTGGTTATTTGTAAATGTGCGTTATTTAATTGCGTTTTTCAACTTTTATTTTGAATGAGAGAGCTTGAACACCTCGGTTAGAGTTCTTGAAGAGCATGTTCATTTTCATAATGAAAATAGAGAATGTTCGGTGGGAGGGGTTAGAGTCTAGAGATTTTCTCTTGTATACTTCTTGTGTACTTGAACTCACTTACCAAAAAAAATTAGTAATGAAAATTACTTGGAACTCCCAAAGCATTTCTATATATGGATCATTGACATTTGGGTAATGGGTTTTGTGTGTTAAGAAATCATTCATGGTTTGTATGGATTTCATTTTTTTACTGCTTTTCATGTGCCTTAGGTCTAGTTTAAATAGTGAAACTATCTCAACTCATTTCATCTCATCTAATCATTATAATTTTTTCAAAATTTCAAACAAAATACAATAAATAATTTAATCTTTTCAAATTTCAAAATAAAAATAATATTAAAAAAATAAGATTGTAACAATATTTTAATCAACTTTCATCGCATCTTATCTCATCTCAACTCCAAACCAGGTCTTAGACTTGAGAGATAGAAAACGACAATTATAAAGGCCAATGATCTTTGAACCAAATGGCTTATCTACTCCGTCATAAAAAATGGTGGAAGTTCAGCTGAGGGGGTTTGATCATGATGCATAGCATGACATTTGCCTTATGAAATATAGAAGTGAGTGTTGTGGATTAAAAAAGGATGCGATGCAATTGAATAGCGTGCTGTGTAAATCACAATTATAAGTTTGAAGTATGCATTGCCGTGTACAAGTTGAGGTGTAATTACTGAAATAGGATTACAAAGTGCCAGGGCACTTGAAGCTCGATCAAAGAACAATAAATCCTAAGTAACTAAAGACGAGGTGATAGGTTGTCATTTATAATGAAACTGATAAGGAGTCTCACCTCTCGCTCTCTCTCATAATGTCATCTTTACATCTCCATGAATTTCTAGGTCATGCGTTTTGAAGTTAAAATCTAAAAAATGTTCAGTTATGTACTGTTTCTACATTCTTAGGAAATATGGTCGATAAATTGTTTTCAATTTAACCATCCTTAGTTGTGTTTCTGCAGGACTTTTCTTACAGAAGAGGTGATTATCTCATATTTGGTTCGGAAACTTGCGGCTTACCACCTGAGGCACTGCTGGACTGCAAAAGTGAAACATTTGGAGGTGGAACCATTCGAATTCCAATGGTTGAAACTTATGTTAGGTGTCTTAATCTCTCTGTAAGTGTTGGCATCGCCTTGTATGAAGCTTCCAGACAGCTAAACTATGAACAACTTGAGGCCCCATCTGAAAATTCTGTGGGTACAACCGAGCAATCCTTTATTACCGAGGATATTTTCTGTTGATTCAAAGTTAGATGAATTCGTAGTATATTGGCAATTTGATCTTCATTGAGCAGAGAAGAGATGGTGGTTTTGGGAAGTAGCATGAATCGTGGTTTTTGGAAGACGCTTCTTTCGATAAGACGATCCCCTTCTGACTCTTGTATGCTAAACATCAAGATATCTGGCAGAATGAGGTTTTGTTGTTGAGAAATGAAGAACCTTAGCACAAAACAGAGTTTTTCCTCTTCCCTTTTATGGGGAGGGAAGTTATTTAGGAGAATGTAACCCAAAGGCTAATGTTCGATTGTGTAATCTTTTAGTACTGCCATTCTTTTGGCAAAATAATAGTTAAAATAAGCACACACCATGTCTGCAAATAAGATAAAAAGCCTCGTTCTGTACCAGAAGACTAATGAGTCCACCGACATATATGAATAGGAACTCGAGGGGACGCATGGGGTTGATGAGAAGAGAGAAGTTTTTGAGCCTTCCACGCGAGGACTTTGAATTGTGTTGTAATGAGGACAAAACAGCCCCCATGTTTAATCAGAGATACTTTGATCTTAATTAAACACCTACCAATGGGTTGGAAGTTGGAACTGTTAATATTGTCTCTTCCACCAAACCCCCCCATCTCTATTTCCTGTATTCGTCCTACAAATAATTGGCTATAATTTTTCTTTTGAATTCGTGATTATTAAAGTCTATGAACTTAGATTATGAACTTAATTATGAAGTATTACAAAATTCAAGTTAAAGTTAATAATTAAGGGGAACGAAATACAACGAAGAATTTAGAGATCATAATCAATGATACAGAAGATGAGGAAAAAGCAAAAAGAAAAAAGAGAGAGAGATTATATAATGATGTAAACAAAATTTGATATTGATGCAACCCCAATTTATGGATTAATCATTAGATTTGATTACCAGGATCTCTTTGCTATCATCGTTTTCACATGGGCACCCATGCATGCAGTTAACTATCTTATTATCATACAATATACAATGGGTCACCGTCAATCTATCTTGCTCCCCCCACCATCACATTCAATTCAATTGGATTTTTTACATTTTACTTTCCCGGAAGATTCTCAACAGGTAAATTTAGCTAATTATACAAACCCAATTATTATTTTTAATTTATTATCTCATTTTCCTTCCTTATTTTAAAGATCTCATGTTTATTTATTTGTTTTATATGATAAATATTTCCTTTAAAATGAAAGCAATTTTTAAGTGAAAAAAAGAAGACCCTTTTTTCTTAAGAGTTTCTCGAGTCATTCCTGAATTTCCTCCTTTGTTTCTTTTCTCTCATTGTGTTTTTTTAGATCTCACTCTTTTTCTCTGATCTTTCCCGTCAAATGTCGTCAGGGATTCGTCCCAAACTTCCATGGGCATGCATTGAATTTACAAATCTACTTAGGAAAAAAGCATTGAGTTGATGATGAATGTGGTTAATAATTAATAATTTAACCCCGAGAGTGAAGCCAAGAAGAGCCATTTGTGAATTCTTTCGAGAAGTTGAAACCAATCAAGGTTGCCAGACTGCCAATAGACAGCCTAATTGATACGGCCAGTTATATAAAGATATGGACCCACATTAAGCCAATTCCCATGCGTATATACACATGGCTTGTCTCTGTCTGACTGTCTCCATATAATATATATAGAAATATTCAGAAATAATGCTTAAGAATTTAGAATTCAGATGTATAAACTGTAGTAATGCATATTACTTGGTCGGTTGGTCCTATCTAATTAATACTCTTCTTTTCACAACAATAATAACCCAAAACAAAATATTTAAATATATGGTACGTACACTCCCACATATGAGCTGGATATTTAATCAAACATATGGTAAATTAGTATGTTTAGAAATTAAACACCAAATGGGTTGGGTTTGGGTTAGACTTTAACTCGAGTGCACAGATATTTCAGTGGCTACTAATGAAGATGTCGTCGATCTATTATCGTACGACCCACAAACTATTTTTCTCACTCTTTTTTTCAAAATAAAAAAAAAGGGACAAAATTAATCATTCACAATCATCATGTTATTGAATTTTACTTCAAATCTAGGTAGAGAAATTAAGACTTTATCGTAATATTATTTAATTATCATGCTTGTTCCAGATATTAAAATCTAAAAACGAGCCAGCCAGGCCATCCCTACGTCACCTTCAAATCCTCTTTTTGAGCTACTTATGAAAATCTCGAAAAAAAAAACAAACAAACAAGGAAATCTTTTTATTATTCACTCATTTTCCTATTTTATATATATCTTGTTATATGACAAACGTAGTTGCAATTCAACTAAAACTATTTTAACCAAAAAAAAAAATAGCCATATTCCAAATAATTGTATCATTTATTTAAATGAGAGGACATCTCCGAACTTTACAAACAATTGTACTAAAATCTTTTTTTTTTTTTAAAAAGATTGTAATAAATCTCCATACAAATTATTAACCAATCAAATCAACCAAAATATATAAATATCAAAATTTTACACACAACATTATGATTATATTTTCATTGTGTGATATTTGTTGCTATTAAGTAATCATTTATTAGATACCTTTCTAATTAATAAATATATTACATCTTATTTAATAGGATACAAATAACATGGAAGTATAATTTATAACATTACTCATGAAATATATATTAAATAATTCAATATACTTTATTCTCATTCCATTTTTATTTTATTATGTAAAATATTATATATTTATTATTATTGAATAATTATTTACTAGATTATTATATATCAACTAATAATAATAAATATATCACATCTTATATATTTAAACGAAAATACGATATATAATATTATTATTATTATTTAATATTGGAGGAGGAATTTTTTTTTTATTTTTTGGAGAAAAATAAGCTTATCATTAAATTTGTGATTTCCATTTGAAGGCGTGGGAGTTCGTCATCATCAGGCTACATGTCCTTGGCAATATTACTTATATATATGGTACAAACTATTATCTTTTCACTTTCATTCAATTATGTGATTGAATGAGAGAGTCTCTCTCTTAGGGCTCGTTCAAGATCCAAATAGGTTGAAGTTATGATTAAATATGATATATTTATTATTACTAAATAATTATTTATAACATATTTTTATTATTATTTAATAATAGTAAATATATCACATTTTATCTAATATGATAACAATAGAATGAGAATTTATCTTTCAATTACTCTAATTAGGGATCGAATTCAAGTGCACGTGAATTTTTCTTCCAACCATTCTTAATCGATAAAATGCAGTACACCATCTCCACTGCGACTTTTAGTCGCAATTTTATAATCTAATTCTCAAATTATTTTATAACTGCTTTTTACGACATTCCATTAATCGAAATTAGTTGGAGTCACACTTGTGATTTTAAAATTATTTTTTACACTTTTTTTATATCTATTATATATTTATCATATTATAATTATTGTTGAGGACTTCTATTTACTAAATTTGATATCCTTATATCCGTTTATATTATATATATTATACTTGCCTAGGAAAAAAAAAAGTGATAATAAAATGAGAATAAAATATATAATCTCAAAAGTGTAGTTTTACCCGGTGCATGAAGGGCTGTTTCGTCCTAAAGTGACGCCGGACAGAATAGCGATTATTCTGCAGGCTAGTTTCAACAGATGAATTCACAGGGAAGAACACGAGAATTTCGCCCAAAATACAGAGAATACGTCTCTGAGGAAAAACTGAATATTATCAAATGAAAGAATGTCGAAAATCAGTCCACAAGCCGGACTAAATAGCTAAAATTCGTCGGTAACCGAATTTTACCAAAAATGGCAAAATCTCGAAAATAACGTAAAGTTCAAATTTAAATTAAAATAAGCAATCTGCGAAAAATCCGGAACAAATCGGATTTAAAATGACTTCCTAACAAACATACGAAATATTACCAAAAATAGTAAAAAAATAACTAAAAATGACAATTCGGGAGGGAAAACAGCAGAATTTGAGGTCGAAAAAAAGGCACATGGAGCCATGCTCAATGTGGACAGTGTGCGCGTCGAAAAGAGCTTTCCGAATTGGGGTCTTATGCGCGATTCTGACACCTGTAGCCAAAGTTATGGCCAAAAGACTGAAACGCACCTAAAACTCTCCCAATTCGAAAGAGATCACGATCACTTCCGGCCTTTACGTTGATCTGCCAATTCATGGTATTTCAGCGCCATCAACGTGCAATTAGACAGCTCAGCATCATCTGTCTCGGATCCCGCTGCATCATAAAGTGAGTATTTGAAGTTCGCCAAGCTGTCCATACTCCATAGTCCATCCACCAGCCATTCCCTCTCTCCCCCTTCTCGCAGATATATTAACAGTCATAAACACTGTCCTTCGTATTTATTTATATCACTTATTATCGTTGCAGAGGACAGACATCCTCAACTTCCCTCACATTCACGCTCTTAAACCAGAGCAAAGCTCTCGCTCTTTTTTCTTCTCTCTTGTTTTTTGAGCTAAAAGATGGAGTGGCTGTTTATATCTTTTACCATGATCTTCGTCGGCGCTCTCTCTGGCGTTACTTCCTGCCCGCCCTCGGACCGCGCCGCTCTCTTGTCCTTCAAGAACGCACTTAACGAACCATACTTGGGCATCTTTGACACTTGGGCAGGCACCGACTGCTGCTCCGGATGGTACGGTATCAGCTGCGATCCGACAACTCAGCGAGTCGCCGACATTAACCTCCGCGGCGAGTCTGAGGACCCCATTTTCGAAAAAGCAGGCCGTACAGGGTACATGACCGGCACGATCTCGCCGGATATCTGCAACCTAGACAGCCTCACCAACCTTATCGTCGCCGACTGGAAGGGAGTCTCCGGTAAGATCCCCAAGTGCATCACATCGATCTCCTCCCTCCGAATCTTCGACTTAACTGGAAACCAGATATCCGGCGATATTCCTGAAGATATTGGGAAACTCCAGCGACTCACGGTCCTCAACCTCGCCGATAATGCTATCTCTGGAAAGATCTCGGCGTCACTCGTGGGGCTCTCCAAGTTGATGCACCTAGACCTCAGCAACAATAAGATCTCTGGCGAGGTGCCGGCCGATTTTGGAAAGCTCGGCATGCTGAGTCGGGCCCTACTGAGTAGGAACCAGCTAAGCGGCTCAATTCCCGCGTCCATATCCAAAATGTCCCGGCTCGCGGACTTGGATTTATCCATGAACCGGATCTCGGGTTTGATTCCGGAGCAACTGGGGAAAATGCGGGTACTTTCCACTCTTAATTTGGACTGTAACTTGCTTTCGGGACAGATACCACCGGCACTGTTGAGTAATTCCGGAATGGGCATACTGAACTTGAGCCGAAACAGTATTGAGGGTAATATTCCGGATGTTTTCGGGTCAAACACATACTTAATGGCGCTGGACTTGTCGCACAACAACTTGAAGGGTCCGATACCAAAGTCGTTATCGTCGGCGAAGTATATCGGGCACTTGAACTTGAGCAACAACCACCTATGCGGGCCGATTCCCATGGGATCGCCATTTGATCACCTTGAAGCCGCCTCCTTTCTCAACAACGATTGCTTGTGTGGCAACCCACTAAGGACTTGTTAATGTTAATGGTTCGTAATTGTTGCCTAATGTTTCGTGATTTTATTTTTCTTTTCTTTTATTTTTTTTTTTTTGGGTTCCCTATATCATATCATATTTTATTTTATTTTATAAAGTGTAATATGTTAAGAAGCACCGTCGTAAGGTTCAATTACGATATTATAAGCCAGCTGAGGGGTAAAATCACAGAGATAATTAAAAGGCAGCAGTTGTATGCACGTGAAAAATTAAACATCTTGTTCTCGTCGTCACAAGAGATTCCCAACTCAAGTGAAATTATTCAGCAATTTCATGGGCTATCCATATATTATTTAATTCTAATTAATGCCATGCGCTGTCTAATCTTTATCTTTTTAGAATATAATTTCTCACAGTAGTACTCTTTCAACCAAAGTCGTCCTTTTTATTTTGGATCGATAATCAATTAATTGCATCTTGATAAAAGTTAGGGCCGGTTTGAACGGTTTAAATTAGAGACGAGCTTTTTTTAAAATTTTAATTTAATTTTTATAAATTTTAAAATAATATTAATATTAAAAAATAAATTAAACTATTCTTAAATTAAACTATTCTTAATTTATCTCATATTTTAAAAACAAATCGAATCTTCAACTCGCTTCATTTTTGAGTTGGGAAAATGAGAACGACAATAACTCGAGAGGAGAAAGTTATATCCGCCTCAAAAGAAGCAAAACGCATTAGTGAGTGAAAAGATGGGAAGCTGATTGGAATGTATCTTATCTCGGAAAATTCTAATTTGCCGACATTGCTCCTCTTATCTATAATATAATAGGAGAGTGTTTATTTGAATTTTGAATTTAAGAATTTAAAATTCATATTTAAAATTTGTTTTAATTTTTTTGCAAAAAAAAATTAATATAAAAAATATATTAAAATTTTAAACCAGACCCGATATAACCCAACCCGAACGAAGAGACCTCGTCTCTGTGTATGCCAACATTGCAAAATTTTTTACTTTGTATCTTTTAAAACCCAAAAACACCTAGTTTTTTTTTTCTTTGAAGTCCAAAAACACCTAGTCATCTTTTCAAAGGCCTTTTTATCTTCTTTTCTTTTCCTTGTTTTTAAAATAATCTTAACCCCCAAAAACTAAAAAAGAAATTTTGAGCAGTACTAAGGATTATTGTTATTTTCTTTTACATGTTACATAATATGAAATGCACATTATGTTCGTGAAATGGAACTAGATAATCACGGGGCATCAGTTGGAAATACTATCCCATTTATTTCACCCCACACGTTGAGCCTACCAAACCGTGTGCATTAAAATGCCCCCGGGCTCATAGCATGCCATCTATGCCTGCTCACTGCAATTAATTATGACTATACAATTATATATATTAGCACAGTAGCACTAGCAGTCTAAAAGTCCCATACGGCAATTAATTCTGACAACCTCTTTTACGGAAATAAATGTCCGCAAATAATCCACTTCCATGGAAAAGATTTAAAAGAATAATATAAAACAAAACAAAACGTTGCCCCACTTCACTGACATCCACGTTTAAGTATTTACTAAAGGAGCAGCAAAGCAAAATGGTACCAAACTTTGCAGTAACTTTACTGTCCTGCTGCTTTTTAGTCTGGAATCACGTTGAACTAAGGCCAAGAGGCCCAACACACTGGAACCCAACAAGAAATCCAGGGACATATACCTCCACAAATCCTACCATTTGAACCGACTCAAATACAAATTACACAATCCTACCTTGTTCTTCTTTAATAATTAGAGAGCTGTGTGTGTACCCAGCATAAGATCTCGAAAAACAAAATTGGATAGATAGTTTCTATTTGATTAACCGAATAAGCAGTATACCAACATGATGGTTATCATAATTGATACGCGTGCCTAACATTCTTGCCCATTATTCGAATCTGATTGCATTGAACACTAGCAACAATTTGAATCTGCATTCCACCATTCACATAGAAAATTTGAATGGCTTAGAAGGTTAACTTGGAAGTCACTGCAAGATTTTCAGCCTTCACCTGCTTAAAAATTTTAAAAATTCTTTCGTTTTTCAATGTATAATCAAGAAGCCTTATGATATTGCACTGGACATTTTCATAGTAAAACAATTTGACCACCCTCCACAGAAAGTAGAAGTTTTAAAACTCAAACATTGTACAGAAAACTCTTAACTGCCCAGTCTAGGAATCAAAGTAATTTCTAACTTATTTGATTCTTTAGTATTGGCTCTGCAGTACATTTATCTCTTGACTGGTAAAAATTTATTTGAAGAATAGATGAAGACTTGAAGTAACCTGGTACAAGGCTGGATGATAAAACAGAATTTATAATAAGAATATGCAGTTGAATGCAACTCAAAGCTTATATGAGACTAAGGGTACATTCTGGTGGATATGCTTGAAGGATCATTTTGGAACTACAGTTGTGTATGGTCCACCTTTTAGGCAGTGTTCATACGGGACCACAAAATAGGAAAAAAAATTGAAGATATCAGATTCAAACAATGAAAAAACTTGAGCTCAACAATGCTATGACATTTCAGATTCAAATCCAATATTCCAAAATCCTTCCGGGGTCATAGGAGGAACATACCTATACCGATGCCTAGAAACACCTTCATGATGTTCGCAGCGGAAATTCCCTTGATTACCACTGGTGTTTGATCCCCCATCATTGGGTAGTACAGCATCATAAAACTTCTTACACTGCTTGCATTCAATTCCTTTCAAGTTTTCACGATCAGCTTTCTTTCTTACTGTTTCAACATACTTGAAACCTTTTCTTCCAGGCATTGGAACTTCCATCTGTTGCTTTTGTGGGCAGCATTCAACATTCATATCTTGTGTTTCATCATCAGAGTAGTCGAAATTCCTGTCTTTCTGAATAGGGACTGGAGGATCTTGAACTTGTTCCTTCATGGCTTTGTTCAAGTTTCCTCTGACGTTCTCTAAAGGAGTAGAAAGAAAATCGTCATATGGGGCACCTTGGCATTGACCTGACCTTGTATCTCTCCAATGAGATGCTGGCCTCTTTGAACCAGCTACTGGGGCAGACCTTACATTGGACGGATACTCTGGTGCAACAGGGAAACGGGAAGCTGGAGAGTCAGAGCTCATGGTTTCAACTAATTTGGCTCCTTTCTCATCCTCCGAGCTTCCACTAAAACAATTGTCGTACATCACTTTATTTGTGTCACAAGGAGCTACAAAAGGGTCTATAACTTTGTTTGCAGGATCTACAATATTTGCAGGATCTACAATACCAGACAATAGACGCATTTAGAAAGAATGATGCCAGCCATCCTAATATCTACACAATACCAGTCCACATTCAATTTAAGTAATCATGTGAAGTGTGCCCATTAGATACTTCTAAGCTACAGTTTAAGGACCAGTAGATCAGCATCAAAATTCAGTAATCATATCTATGCAGCTACATATACTTGATAATAGGATAAAAGAAGATATTTAGCAACAACGCATAAATAGAAGATAAAATTCAAAAGAGAACCAAAAAATTGAAAGGACAAAGGTAAAAGTCTTACCACGGGAAGTTAATGAACCCTGATTATGCCTCAATGAATCACTTTGGCGGAGCATATTCTCCGTGGTAAGACCAGACCTCGAGAGGAGGAAGTTGTACTGAGATTTCAGCTTTTTGTAGGCATCCGTTCTTTCTGCCAAATTGCTGCTTTTTCGCCTAAGATTTACCTGTAACTCATTAATTTTTCCTTCTAAAACAGTTACTTTGGACAAAAGCAGCTTCGTCTCTTTCTCACACTCCTGGAACTGCTGTTTGTTCTTTGACATTTCTGTGTTATTCAAATCAACTTGTTGAAGTAGTTGGTTTTGTAATTTTCTTCCCTCCTCAACTTCACGAGTCTTTTTTTCAAGTTCCTCTTGAAGTTTACTAGCATTACCTTCCAAACATTCCAATTTGCTCATAAGTAATTTTTTCTCTTTTCCACTATCAGTCAGTTTCTGTTCATTAGCCAGAATTTCTGAGCCAAGTGACCCAATTTTTTTTATTAAATTTTCTTGCAACTCCTTTCCCTCTGCTACTTTCTCAGTCTTTCTTCTAAGCTCCTGTTGGAGCTCAACAACTTTTTCATGAAGCCTAGCCACTTCGGAAAGAAGCTCATTTGTCTTTTCTTCATACTCTTTCAACTGTTTTCCTACATTTGCGGTAGCAGATGCTTTCGATTGAACCAATTGGAGTAATCTATTCTGCAATTCCATTCCCTCATCAATCTCCACAGACGACTTCCTAAGCTTCCGCTCCAGCTCATCAATCTTAAGTTGTTGACTTCTTACTTCGGCAAGTAACTGGTTTGTCTTCCCTTCATGGTCCTTTGATGGCTTTTCCATCTCAAGCTTTAGAGCTCGGTTCTCTTCAAGGGCTGCTAGCTTTTCAAGTTGAAGACTTTCTATTTGAAGTTTGAGATTATTTTCTTTCTCTTTGAATTCATCTTCTGCTGCTTTCTTGGCGACGGAATAAATTTTCTGAAGGCTTTTAGATTTTGATTGGAAATTAGGGAAGAGCTGGCTGCAGAAAATGTATTCTATCTGCGAAATCCTGTCTTTTGCTTCCTGAATCGTGGCAACAAGAATGGTACTGAGGCCCGAGACATACTTTGCATCATCACAATCAGTGGGATTCCCCAGGTTGGAAGATTTTCTAAGGTGCCTTTCCATCTCTGGACTAATGAAAAAAATAATTGACAGTACAGCAGAAAATTGAGAGTGAGATTCGTAAAGGTATCATAAGCATTGGCCTCAGATAAAGCATAATATCATTGTAAAATTCGGTAAAGTACCTAGAAAATTCAAAGACCAAATTATGGATAATGCCAGAGAAACCTTGTATAACTATCTTTCACATTCCTTTTTAATAGTTTTGGTACCAAAAGAAGAGAGCAGTCAGCAGAGCTCAAGAAAAAAAAAAACAACATAATCTTTAAAGTATAGATCTGTTAAACAAGAAACTGAGATACTTAGATTAATCTCAACATGGAAGAGATAAATTTCTTTGAGATTCAAAAAGAATTTCTTAGAATGGAAGGTAAAAAACACAAACTGAATTTTTTGTCGTATAAGAATCGATGGCGGAAAGATTGAGACCAATACGTATCGGACTATATTAGAATTGAACCGACAAATCACATCCTAGCAAAACTCAAAATTGAGATCAATTTAAACCATTATCTTTTGATTTTCTTATCGTGTCGTAGAGAACCAAACAGGTGGAGGTGGTCAACGAAGCGAAGGAGCGAAGACGGAAAACGAGCAATAATTAAAAAAAAAAATGCAAATAAGGGGGAATGAGCAATAGTAGATACCTTACTGGAGCCGGAAAGACAGTGTGGAAACTGATCTTTGGAAATTTTTCTGGAAAAAGGAAGGGAAGGGAAGGGAAAGGACAGGAACGAGAGAAAGAGTGAGGGAGTGAGAGGAGATAGGAATGGGAGAAACAGTATTTTAGCGGGAAATATTCTTCTTAGAACAAAGCTTCGGAGGGAAGATGTTATTTCCCCTGCGGTAAGAGTCAAAAATCAAAATGTTATGTTATCACGTCGAAACTTCCCGTGGTAACTATATTAGTTCGGATTTGAGAAAGGCGACATAGCTCTACGTTATTATTTCATATGGCGGCGACATTAAAACTTCTTCCAGTCACGCTCTTGCAGTCTGCTAGAGTCGAGGGATGATTATTAGGTGAGTTGAAATAAATTTATTTTATTTTTTAATATTATTATTATTTAAAAATTTACAAATTTAAAAAAATATATATTAAAATTTAAAAAATATGTATAGAAATTTATATTTTGTATAAAAAATTATAAAAATATAATGATGAAATAAAAATGAATTGAGATGAGTTTTAAATACAAACAGAGCTTACTCTTTAAAATTTTAAAAATATATAATTTTTTATATTTTAACTAACCACTTAAGTTTCATTTGGATTTAAATATGAGATTAATTAAAATAAATTTATTTTATTTTTTAATATTATTATTATTTTAGATTTTAAAAAATATGTATTAAAATTTAAAAAATATGTATTAGGATTTAAAAAATGTATATAGAAATTTTTATTTTATATAAAAAAAAAATTATAAAAATATAATGATAAAATGAAAATGAGTTAAAATGAGTTGAGATGGGTTTTGAATACAAACGGAACCTTAAAATATAAAGCCTACACTGGATTAGCTATCTCATTTTTTATAATAATAAAATATTATTATTTTTGTTTATTTATAATTTTTTTTTCATAATCCTCAACCACTTCTAACAATCATGTTCATATATTTTTTTTTTCATCAGAATATATTAAAATATTTTTTTCATATTTTATAATTATACTAACAATATATATATATATCAAATAATTATTACCACCCAAAATTTTCAACTCCCTGTAGCAACAGCAACTCATCCTCCATGCCAGTGAGTTGCCAAGATGATATAACAGGAATTCACCCGTGCTGGTTCTTGGATTCATTTTTGTCCTATTTGGTTTATGCATTTTTAGTTTGGATTTATGTTTTCACTTTATTTCGAGAGTATTTATATATAAATGGAAAAAAAAAAAAACGTCTTAACAAACAGATGATTAGAAGCATCCTAAATCTTAACAAAAACTGATAAAGATCAAGGAGTCCTTACTTGGAACCAAGACACAATCATGATTAAAATTTAGGATGCAACAAGTCGTGATTAAATCATTCTTCAATCAAATCAGTGGAGAAAACAACTAAACTGAAAGAACTAACAACAATTTTAAAGAAAATTAAAGAAGATGATAGACAAAACAATTATATGATCAACTATTCCAACAACCCGTATATAACTTTCGAGTAATCAATTATATGAATCTTGGTCGATCGAGCATTATAATTAACGTTGTGTATATAGTCCGTGTTTATCAATCTATACTGAACCATCCACAGTTCGACCATCACCAAGACCTCCAAAAAATAGAGAAATATTTTTGGGTTTGTAAACCCACAAATCAAAACTCAACTTAAAATGCATCCCATGCCAATTTTGGTTACTGAAAACCCTAAACAAAAATCCATCTTCCAACAGCTAAAATCAATCTAACTAGAGTGGGGAAAATGGCAAGACAAAGGTTTTTTACTTTCCTGATGAGAAAAACCCATTTTTTGAGTGGAGAATTTGGAGGAGAAATGCCGGTATTCAGAGTGGAGAATCTGTAGAAATCCTTAAAGACAAAGACAGAACTCTCAACGACGACAAAGAGGAGCTGACGATGAACCCTCACCTGCGATGGGAACGACGAGAGGAACTTTCTGTCAAATGAGAGAAAGTTGGAGCAATGCAGAAAGATATGGGAGAGGGAGAGGGAGTAACGCGGGGAAGACTATCGCGGGAACGCATGAGAAGAAAAATAATAAATAAAACAGATGAAATGGTACAGTAGTTTTTCATATATGAATAGTGAAATGAATTTATTGTAAATAAAAGTTTGGATGAAATGTTAATAGCCAATCCAATGCATGAACGTTTTAACAAATATTCTTCAAATTTTAAAGAGCACAGGCGTTTGGCTAAATCAATATCAGTGCTATAAGGAGAGTTGTTTACGAGAGTCGATCTCTGGAGTTGGCTGACGTGGTGTCCTGTTCCGTCAGTTGATAATTTAAAAGAAAAAAAATGAAATTATGTAATGCGGGATGAAGAGAGAGAAACTAATCTCTCATTCAAAATAATCTCCACGTTTAAAGAGAGAAAAATGTAGAGAGAGATCTCACCGATTTTCGACCATCCCATATGTGAAGAAATGGATCCCAGAGATTCATCATCAAACTTGTGTTCGCGAAGAGAGAGAAACTCATTTTATGGTTCGAATCCACGTTTAGAGAGAACAAATCAACGAGGAAATCAATTTCCTTCACAACTCGTTCCCATTGCCAGTTTCGATAGCTCGATGAGTCAGTTTTTGTTCCCGTCACCAGTTCTAATAGCTCAAAGAGTCAAAATTATATGAGGAAATCCATAATCGTTGTAATCTCGTAATTTATTTATGAAATATTTTAACTTGCTTGAGAGGAAAAAAAATGTCTCAAATGTAAAATATTGTCACAACAACTGATAAAAAATACATTAATTTTCTTGTAACTTTAATAGGTACTACAATTAGTATGTAAAAAAATTTGGTGCAGTATATGTATCATGCACGACCTTTTATAATTTTATTTATTTATCTAATGTTTATTTGTTATGTTTATTGAAAATTTCTTCAAGCTTATATAAAAAACAACAAAAGAAAAATGCAATTTTTGTGGTGGTTTCGTTGAAAACTGAAATTGGGAAGGACTCAAGCCCAAGGACCCTCTCTAGTCTCTAGTCCCTAAAGGGGGCCAAAATGGGCTCGAGTTCGTAGGATCGTAATTTATACCGCAGTCTGTTTGCGCGTTACGTCTAGTCTCTCTTCCGTTGCCTTGCCCCCTTCATTCTCAGAAGGCAGAAGCACGCTCAAGGTACCATATGTCTTCATTTTCACTCCCACTTACGGTCAAAACACACCCTTTTCCTTTTCTTGTTCGAATTTCAATTTGTTGATTCCCTTCTTCATCCTTGATTCACTTGGGCTTTTCAGGGTTCTTTGGAAAGCTCCTGCTTCTCTCGATTCTGCAAAAGCTAAATAGTAACTGAGCAAACCCCAATTAAGATATGGTAAAGTCTCTCTATTTGTGCCTTTTTTTAGTTTCAGTTTCAGTTTCAGTTTTAGCTTCAGCAACCCAAAGAATATTGTTTTCGTTTTTTACTTTGTTGGAAATTTATTTTCGCTTTCCTGTATTTCTAAATGATGTGCGTTTGTGATTCAGTCAGGAAGCAGGAAGGAAACGGTTTTGGACTTGGCAAAGTTCGTGGACAAAGGTGTCCAAGTCAAGCTCACTGGTGGTAGACAAGGTCACTGCTTGCTACTAAAGCTTTCATTTATCTATTCTTTAATACATAATAAATTGGCTGGTGTGTAATGCACAAGCTGAATAACAATTAGCATATAATTATTGCTTTAGACAGCTCAAATGCAAAGCTAAAAAATGAAAAATGCTTTCACTTATGTACTTTTGGATGAAAACTTTCCCGTATTATTTCCTTTATTTGGGTTTTCAATGCTTTGGAAAGTGGCAATTTTTATATCAAACAGCCATTTTTTGGGTATTTGGTTTTTTTCAACGATCCAATCTGACTATGTATCTCTTTTTTCTTCTGGATTACAGTGACTGGGACTCTAAAAGGATATGACCAATTGCTAAACCTTGTTCTGGACGAAGCCATAGAGTTTACGAGAGGTACTTATTTCATGGCTCACTGTAAATTTTGTAAGACTGTTTCTTTGGTCAGACTAGTAAGCTTTGTGGTTTTAATGCATCTGCTCAAATTACTTAACTGATATGGTTGCATTATTATCTTTATTTTGCAAGATAATGTTGATAATAATTTCCCAATTGTTATCACTGTTGAGGAGGGAAAATTCACCACGGTTTCCATGCACCGCTCTAACAGTGTTATATTTATTTTTCTTTTTATATATATAAACTATTGTAGGCATATATATTTCCACAGTTTCATATTCTGTGTTTTCACACATAACACTGATATACTTGTTTTTTATTTTGTCACTGTGAACTTGTTTTGCTTCAAGCAACACCTGAAGGTTCAAACTGCAGCATTCCCCCCCCCCCCACCAAACAACAAATGAAGTGTTAGTGAAATCAACAAAAAAAAGGGCACACGTGTCTCATCTGGTTGTATGGATGTACTGATTTTTAGCTTTCCACCACATTTTAGTCTCTCAACTTTGGGAATTGAGTCAATAGGGAATTCCATATCATAAGAGCTCAGTTTCCGAGCAGATATGTCCACCAGTAATGGGGGTTCGTGCTTTAGCACTTGGATTTCTCCTTTCATAAACTTGAACATGTTTATTCATGAAGTTGTGAATAGCTAATTTTTATGTACAAGAATTGAAAGGTAATAATGCCCCTTGAGGTTCTTAATTGTTACAGAATGTGGCTTAAAATCATACTATATTGGCTTAACTGTCCTAACATGTTACTGAAGGCAGCAAGGTGCCTCACTTGACATTTACTTGATTTTCTTCCCTCTTTGTTTTGGTTAATAAACAAGAAATGTGGTGAGAGAAGCTTGGGAAGAGACATGCCTAGTTTTCATGGCCCATTTGGAAAAACGGCCATGCTGCATCCTAGGGAAGATTATTAAAATTTTGAACTTATCAAATTGATTACCAAAATTTAAAAGGCTTTTGGAGCGTTTTCTCAGGCACACAATATGAGGTTAGACCTAAGGAAACCCATGATTTCCCTTGCTTGGAGGCTTATGCCCATTTTTTATGACATGGAATCTCACTAAGAGAGGGCTCTTCAGGGCCACTTCAGGGTGTAAACCTCGGAACACGACTCCACATGCTCGTGTATCAGATAATCCGGGGAAATCCTAATCAGAATTAAACCTAGTGTACTTGACTCTACATCCCTTTGACCATTAGGTTGCACCTGCGGGTGTACATCTATTGCTTTTGTGCAAATCACAAGTCTGAAAATTATGCAAGGTTGAGACCTTGCAGTTTATTATTATTTTGGCCTTATTATAGAGCTCTAAATATGTCGTCTCCAAACGGTCTTTCTTCAAGTGTAAAGGGAATTTATTATTTTGTCTTTTATTTCACAAATCAGAAAAGAAAAAAGAAAAATGTGTATAGGGAGAAAGGGTTGAAGTGGTCGTGTCATTATTGGTTCATGGGCATATCTGCACCCACTTTTAACACAGTATTTGTTCACACTTTGTTCCAACCTAAATCATTTGACAAATGATGACATGGCCTAAATGCAGCCCACCATGGATGTGTATATAGTATTGTTTTTTTAGCACCATGATAATTTGTCTTATCTTTGAAACCAAGCTTTATCCAATACACCTTCTGATATAGATTAGACAAATTGTCTCAGAATGTTTGCTCTTTTTCTGCAGATCCTGATGATCCACTGAAGACTACTGATCAGACCAGGCGTCTAGGCCTTATAGTATGTTCTCTTCCACTATACTTAGTTTTTCATGAATATGAATGTCTAGCATATCAACTTGTAATGAAAAGCATCATCTTGAAATATTGGTGTTGCACGGCACATTCTGTTTGAAGCTTTGGGACCATTTTAGTCTGAAAAGTGCTTGTCCTTTTTTGTTTTCCTTGTGAAAGATTTTAGGTTGGTTTGATGACAATGAGATTTTAACTTTCCAAAACCATCAGATCAACCTAATGTTGTTATGTCAATCTACTTTTTAATAAGCAAGTTGTGTTAAAGACTATCATCTTTATTGAGGCTTGAAATATTGGATACAAGGACAACATAGAAAAAAGCAAGTTACTTATTGTGCATTAATTCTGGCCATCTTGTCAATATATTTGCTTTCAAAGTTGCCCCTCTGCCTGCATTTTATTTTATTTTTTGTCCTCAATTGTTGCCAACAAGAAAATGTCAGTACCCAATGATATGAATTTTGAATCAACAAGAAAATGTATGTACTCAATTATATGAATTTTGAATCATTAAGAAAGAAAGAAGCTCAATCCACCATATTTTTTTTGTTTTTTTTCTATGTTGCATCAGACAAGGAAATGTAACTGTTCGGATTCAATGGCTGATTACTAAAAAAATGGACATATTTTGAAGCTAGGGCGGGTGAAGTTAAATATATTGAATGTGGAGAAAGAAACTACTTTGAGGCTTTGAGCCATTATATCCATGAAATGTTAAAAAGATGTGCAGGCAAAAGCTTAAAACGGTCCTGAATGTCGTAATACTTTTTTGCACCCCCCCCTCCCCCCCCCCCCCCCCCCCCCAAGGTTTGTACTTTCACTTGCATCTATATCTTTTTTGTTTTGTTTTGGCGGAAGGTAATGGATTTGAGGTTATGGTGATTTGCAGGTTTGCAGGGGAACCGCTGTAATGCTTGTGTCCCCCACAGATGGTACTGATGAGATTGCCAATCCTTTCGTCCAGCCAGATGGGGCCTAGACAACCCATAACTTTGTTTTAATTTCAACTTTTTTATTTAAATCCGAATGCTCATGTTGCCCCCCATTTTCCAACTTAAATCCTAAGATATGTTAACCTCATCTATGACTCTTCTACTTGACACACTTGGATATTGTCCTCTTTGGACCTAAGTTAGTAATTGTGTTGTCTCACTTTGTTTTTCTCTCTAACTGCATTGATGTATCTGCTGCTATATAGCCTGTAGAGGAGCGTTTTCAAACCCCCAAATGTCCCATAGTTTACTCTACTATTGCCACACGGTTTCAAACTTTCAACTCAATCTTGTTTAGAATCCTTGGATAGAAACCTTCACCATAACTTCGTGATTGGTGGGTTGATATAATTAATGGATGCATTTAGGGCCCCAGAATACTAACTCTATTGGAAGCAAATGATTTTATAACATAATAAGAGCAAACTATTGATTTGTAACCATCATGGACTTGGGATTTTTTTATTATTTATTTTTGGTTTTGGGGAGGGTGAGGTGGGTGGAATTAATTTAATTGTCCTGTGTTAGGATGGGCGGATTCCCATCATTGTACAAGCATGCTTCACTTTTATTAGAAAAAAGGAAACGACCATTATTAGCATGGTCCCCTAAATGTTATGTCACTCAACGAAACAAGTATTAAAGATTCTCATATTTTATTTTGGTAACTAATGACTATGCATTCTATTTTTCATTAAATAAAAAATAGTAAGTAATTCGCACCAAGCTATGCATATTAGTTAAGCTTGTTCATCCGGGGTGAGTTTGTCTAAGCCGGTCCTGAAATTTTCTTTAGTTTTTAATAGTTTTGGTATTTTCACTTAAGAGGTTCAAGAAAATTATTTATCTTTCGAATTCGGATTCTTAGACCTAAAATATGGATGAATAGGCCTAAAATTATTAGTCTATTAGATGGCTTTGCTTATCATCCTAAATGCCTTTTAAGGGACATTATAACAAGGTCACTGAATTCATCTTGTTATAAATTTCACTTACCAGCATCATTTCATGAGTGCAACACCAAAAACTGTATAGATTATTTGTTGCTCTAATCATTCATCTTTAGGTTTGCTACACTACTGCAGTTAACACCAAATGTTGCGTGAAACCTAAGGTAGGGTGTACCACTCATGCGCATGTATGTTATATGGACTTATAAATCTTATATAAGATAAATAATATATCTTTCATTTTTTCTTTTAATTTGACAAAAGGTATTCAATATCTTTTTAGCCTCACTCATTCGTTTAATTCGACAAAAGGTAATTTGAAATTCTAGTGATCAGCATTAGAAAAAAAAAAAAAAAAAGCAGAGAGAGAAGGCACTCACATATCCATTTATAACCACCATACATATGGGTCAAATAAATAACCAAAAAATAAATAAATAAAGTTACACAAAATAAGGGGCAGGCAAGTTGTAAAGGGACCACATGGGCAAAACCTCCTCAAAGCACTTGCAGTCTACATAAATGAGGATATTAAAAATTTTCAAAATATTATTTGTACATAATTTATATATTTTGTACATATATGTTGTGTATAAATATAATTTTATATATCCTCTAATTTAATTATTAATATTTTTTTATATTTGTTTCTCTTTCATCATATTTTTATTTTTTTAATATTTCGATTAACAGAATATTATTACTATATTACCAATTCTATAATTCTGTAAAAAATACGTAAGACCATGTATCCTAACACTACTCAATTAATTACCTCCATATTTTGGAAAATTAATTATACATTTTGAAAGAAAAAATGATGGGCAGAAACAGTAATTTTACTATTTACATTAATAATATGTAAAGAGCTGGCGCGGAAGCTCTGGGCTTCCGCCCAGCACGCCTCTTTTGGGAGAGGCCTTTCATGTCACTCGAAGGACACCCACCAAACAAACTCACTCACTCACGTGGATCCCGCTTTTAAGTTCTTTATTTCTTTGACAAATTAGAGTTGGGTTCATTTTGTGCCTTATCATCATACTATAATAGAATTCTTGATTGTCACATTAATTTTTTTATTTTTATTTTATCATAAAAGAGAAGCCCCAATCTCATAATTAATCATAGATAGAAAGTCATACACGCGGCGATATCCCATTGCTACCATCACACAGTGCTCGTCATATTCAGACTAGACCCACCACCATTTTCTCGTCTTAAATATCACGATAAGTACAATATGTATGTTGCCCTCCCACGACTTTCTATCCTCCACGACAACCAAATTTACCAGGTCCGACAGTTACCCAAATGACCAAAAGCCCCCAAATCATTCGTCGAATTTGCACACGCTTGCCCCTTGAGATTGTCTGTCCTTCTTCAGACGAAACAAACAAAAAAATCCAGATAAAAATGTAAGGAAAAAACAAGGCCATCACCATAAATCTCAAACCACAATAATCTTCCATTTCCAACCAAAAAAAAAAAAAAAGCGAAAACACAAGCACCAAATAAAAATAAATAAGATCATCAGAGATTAAACGAGAACGCGAACAATCGGAGAGAATTTTAATCTTCTACTACAACAATCCCTCTCTCTGTCCCTCTTTTTCTCTCTCTAAGGTTGAGAGAAATTCTCCCATCTCGATGAGATTTCCAATCCTTGACTTTAATTTTAGAGATCTTTTTCTGGAATTCTAAAAATAATCAGACTCTGACAATTTTCGCCGCCTTGACCACGGGATTTTCCCTGGCGATGGCTTCGCGCCCGGCTGCCTTGTAGTCGTAGCTGCAGACATGGCGGTCGGTGTACCGGTGCTCCGAGCAGAAGAGCTCTCCGCAACGGCACCGGAAACCGGTCAACCCGACCTTCCTTCTGCACCCCGAGCACCGGTTCACCTCCGATCTCGGCCGATCCGACGAAGAAAACGCCGTTTTTAACTCCTTGATCATCTCCGCCGATCGCGATGAGCTGGATCTATGAATCTTCTGCGGCAATTTGTTAGACAAAGACGATGAAGACAGCGTCGTAGCTATTGCTGTTGCTGCGGTTGTGGTGGTGACGGTGGTGGCGGTGAAGCACTTCTGGCACATGTTGTTGGTGGCTGGGTTTCCCGTGACGCCGCAGTTGTTAACGCAAAGAGGTATCGTTTCTGGAACCTTGAACTCCGTCTCTTCCTTCCCTGTTTTCTGAGCCATTTTTCTCCTTTAAGCTGGGTTTTTTTTTTTTTTTTTTTAGATTCTGGAATCCGGTAGGTTTCAGAGAGAGGAAGAGAAGAACGCTAGGAAAAGCTTGGGTTTCGTTTGGTGGGAGAGAGAGAGAGAGAAATGGGGGATTTGAAGGGATTGAGAGGTCGGTAATGGCAATGGAATATGGGCCTCATAGAGACGCGTATCAAGCAATTTTTTTGGGTACGTCGAAATTACGGTAATGGCCTCGGCTGTTCCTCGGTTTCTTTTCTCTCTCTGTCGATTGGGTCTGACGTGTAAATCGTCAGTATTCAGTCAGGTGTGGGACCTACTTTCCACCATTTCATAAGAAATAAAACTGTAGTGTAATTCTGTCTAACCTCCCGACTTTCACACCTTATATTTTTTAATTTATTTTTTTAAACTAATTTAATTTTTTTATTCATTATTTATGTATAATATATTTGATAAAATAAAAAAAAAAGTTTGGTATATAAGAATTGTATGAATAATAAAAAATCATGTAAATTTTTAAAAAAAAACTATATCCTCCCAAATTATTTTCTCTATTATTCGTCCCATTCTTTCCTTTTAATTTTTCTCAAATAAGTATTTAATTTATTTTTTTAAAAAGTATATAATTATAACCAATATTATGTTCTTCCTACCAGAACAGTTTTCCCATAATTATGGAAACATGTCAGGTTTAGAGATCATATTGAAGATATTATTATCATTGATGTTAGATTATTATGTGGCCAAATCTTGGCTTGTCACTTAGGTCTAGTTTGTATTTGAAAATGAGTTCAACTCATCTTCATTTCATCATTATATTTTTATATTTTTTTATATAAAACATAAATTCTTATACACATTTTTCAAATTCTAAAATAATAATAATATTAAAAAATAAACTAAACGCATTTCAATTTATTTCAACTCATCTTATTTTCGAATTCAAGAGAGACCTTAGAATACTTTCTAGGGGAGAAAATTACACATTCTTCATTGATGCAACACCAAAATTTACGATAATTTAGTTGAGAGAAGTTGGAGGTTTTAGCTTAATAAGCAAGCAATCTTGTATTGTATTTATTTACCTATTTTCATACCTTTTTAATTGGAACCAATTATCATCCGTATTAAAAAAAAAAAAAAAATTGGGATGCCTGTAAAACTTTTTTCTAAATTTGAAATCTTGTTTGTTTTTAAAAATGAGATAAAATTTAATTAATAAAATAAAATATTATTAAAATATTTTTTTAATATTAATTTCATTTTAAGATTTAAAAAAATATAATAATAATTTTTTAAAAAAAAATTTAATTTTATCTTTTAAAATAAATCAGATCTAAATTTATCCCGTAAAAAAGAAGAAACATTAATCCCTTAAAAAAGAAGAAACAGCAGCAGAAATGAGGGACTGTTCAATGCATCTTCCAACCGAGAGTTGAGATATTTTAATATTTAAACCGGATGTTATTATTCATGAATAGTCGAGCAATAATTTATAATAAAATATACATACATATATATATATATATATTAAATAAAAGGGAGGCGTAGGTAGGAATTTCGCTTAGATTGTTGGTGACCGTGACAAAGGGCATTTTCTCATGTCCAGCTTTATAAAGCCGCCCTATCTGACCGCATCCCCGAGGTGAGGACCCCTCCACCTTTCGCTCTCCAAGCAAGTTTCGATCCTCTGTATATTTTTGGGGGTGGCCATTTGTTTAGAGATGAGGAGCCGAGACTCCGTGTGTACGCATGCACGCGCGCGCGTCAAATGAGTATTGCACGACTCAAAGCGTCTAATTGCCTGATTTGTTTTTTAAATAATATGTAATAAAATAAAATTAGATAAAAATTATGAATTAAATAAAATATTATTAAAATATATTTTTAATATTATTTTTATTTTAAAATTAAAAATTTATTTATTTATTTTATTTGGTCTGATAATTTTAAAAAAATTATAATTATTAAAGTCTCGTTTGTATTTGAAGACGAGACGAACTTGTCTCAATTCTTCTCAAATTTATCATTATATTTTTTCATATTTTTATATAAAATATAAATCTCAATACAGTTTTTTCAAATTTTAATATAGCTTTTTCAATTTTTAAGTTAATTTTTTTGAATTTCAAAATAATAATAATATTAAAAAATAAACTCAATTCATCTCAATTAATTTTGTCTCGTCTTCAAATCTAAATAGGGCCTAAATCAAATAAACTGTGAATGGTAAAAAAAACTAGATTTATTGGTTTGAGAAATGAAATGAAATAAGAATTTTGTAAATAATAGTAAAATAATTTAAAAATAGTAATGGAATTGTTGGAGTTTGAATATTTTTTAGATTATAAAAAATGAGAGAGAAAAAAGTTAGATTATAATATTATTTTTATTTAAAAATTAAAAAAATTATATTATTTTAAATTTTAAGATTGTAATAATTAGTTTGAAAAAATTATAATAATTTATTTTAAATATTTGTATTTAAATTATATTTAAGAAAAATATGAATTAAGGTGAGATAAGAGTTTTAAAAAGAGAGATGTTTTGTTAAAAAATGCAGAGGTGTCACATGTTATTGATTTTTATTCATATAAAAATAAAATTATCTTGTACTAAAATGATAATCTGAAAATCCAAGACGATGATCAGACGGTTGTGATTAGCCTACTCGCTACTCGTTTGTGGCGGAGGAACACTGTTGTGTTGGATGGAAAATGGCCTTTCGGTGGTCTCACATCATGCCCAGCCGACCACGTAGGTTCGCTCTCATCAGATTGTAATGATTTTACCTAAGATAAAAAAATGAAAATGAAACTTGTCTTATGGGACAGGTCTTCTGGAAGCAGGCCCAAAAAGAAGAAGAACAAAATCAATAAAAATCTAAAGTTTTCTCGAATACTTGTTCGGGTCGGGTCATTCTTGAACTTGATAGTAATTGAAAACTTCATACATATATACATACAAATATAATCACGCATCACGGATTTCTTCAATTATAGCAGGCTCTATCTTTTTATTTTTTTTTATATATATTTTTTAATATAGAAGATGAGATTTCCAAATTATTTTTCTATTTGGAGATTCAAACTTATGACATTGACGACTTTCACTTAAGAGTATTTTGAAAGTTAAAATGAAAATCGTGACACATTTTATTTAACATATCTTATTATATTTATTGTACTGGTATTTATACTAGATTACAATACAAGTGTAGCAATTTGTACACGTAACTAAAGTTACAATATAAATGTTACACGTAACTTCAATTACAAAGATTAAACTAGAAGACCTTTAATATCTACTTATTTACATTCCAGTACATGAAAGAAATATTAAAACTATTTATTTACAAATAATTCCCTCAAGATGAATGATAAACGTTGTTAACATTCATCTTGGACAACAACGAATGAAAAAGAACAGATTCAAGAGCTTTGTCAATATATTAGCAAGATGATGAAATGAAAAAACATGTAAAGTCTTCATATTTTCAACTTGTACATTCTCCCTAATGAGATGACAATCTAACTCTATATGTTTTTCTATTTCATGATATATTGGATTGACTATAATGTGTAGGACAGCTTGATCTATAATTAGCTTCTACAGAAGATCTAGATATTGTTGTTTGCTTCTTGGACTTCTAATAAATAAGATAATCACCAAGAAAAATTATAAAACCAGATATGGATCGTCTGGTGTCAAGGCAACTAGCCTAATCAGAATCGGCAAAGGCCTTTAAATGAATTAGGCTTGATGTTGGAAAATAAAGACCTTGTCCAGGAGCCATTTTAACATATTGTAGAATTTTCAAGGTAGCTTGCGTATGAGGAACTCTAGGAGAGTCAAGAAATTGACTTAAAAGATGCACTGAAAAAGTAATATTTGGTCTTGTGTGAATAAGGTAGAGTAATCTACCAATGAGTCTTCTATAACTTGTCACATCTTCAATTAATTCACCTTTAGTTTTTGACAACTTAAAATTTGAGTCCATTGGAAAATTCACTGGTTTACTCTCACTCAACCCAGTGTCCAAAAGTAATTCTAAAACATATTTTCTCTGACATAGAAAAATGTCTTGTTTTAACCTAACAATCTCCATGTCTAAAAAATACTTTGCAAAAGCCAAGTTTTTAAACTTAAAATGGGATCTTAAGGAAGCTGTGATAGCCTAAATTTCATCCAAATTAGTACTAGTTAAAAGTATATCATTAACATATACTAATAAAGCTATGAATGAATCATCCTTCCTTCTTGTAAACAAGGAATAGTCTAACTTGGATTGAGTAAATTCTAGATCAATCAGTGCAGTGGTAAACTTTGAGTTCCATTAACGAGAAGCCTATTTAAGGCCATAAAGGAATTTGTCTGGTTTACACACCCTCGTGTCCCCCTTTCTAAGATACCCAAGAAATGGATTTATGTAGACATTTTCTTTTAAATCCCCATAAAGAAAAGCATTATTGACATCTAAATGAATTAAATGGCAATTATGTATTGCTGTCAAAGATAAGAAACATTTAACTATCACCATTTTTGTCACAGGAGAGAAAATCTCTAAATAGTCAAGACCCTCCTTTTGAGAATATCCCTTGGCACCTGGTCTTGCCTTATGTCTCTCAATTAAGCTATCAGCATTGAATTTGGTTTTATATACCTATTTACAACCTATTGGAGTTGTATTAGGTGGTAGGTTAGTAAGATGCCAAGTATGGTTGGATTCTAAGAAAGCTAACTTTAGAGACATAACATCTCTCTAATGAGAATACTCAACAGTTTGATAGTAAAATTCAAGTTCAATATATGAAGAAATAAAGATACTAAATGCATTGTGAGAAAGAAATAAATGCTTATGAGATAAGATAATAGAAATATTGTATTGTTTACCTGATCTAGAATAAAAATGTCCTGTAGAAGATGAATGAGAAGGAGCCACAGCTGCTATCAAATTACAGTTATAATTTCAAGGTAAAAATGAGTTTTTCTTGGTCTGGTGGTCCTTCTAAGTGGAGGAAAATGAAGATCATCTTGTAAAGAAGGAATGGAAGTAGGAATAACAGGAGTGAAAGTAGGCATAATAGGAGAATGAATGAGTGAATCATTGGCATGACTTGAAAGAGAAACTAAAACTGTAAAGACAAAATCTAAAATCTGAGGTGTAGAATCTGAAATTGGTTTTGGAATAACAATTTTAGATGAGAGAGAGAACTTTGTGGATATGGTTTGAGACTCTTGAAAAACAACATATCGAGATACAAAAAAAAATGTGAGAATTAAGATTAAATAATTTGTAACCTTTCATGCCAAATGGATAACCAAAAAAAACATATTTTCTAGCACAAGCTAAGAATTTTGATCTATTATGAGTGAGAGTGGATGCATAACAAAGACAACCGAATGTTTTTAAGTGAGAATAAGAATGACCATCACCATAAAGAAGCTCATATGATGATTTGTCATTAAGAATATAGGAAGGAATGCGATTAATGATATGAGTAGCAGTCAAAATGCATTCAACCCAAAAATTTAAAGGAACATTTGATTGAAATTCTAAGGCTTTAGCAATATTAAGAAGATGTTGATGCTTCCTTTCAATAATGGAGTTTTGTTGAGGATTCTTAACACATGATTTTTTTTTTATGTAGTATCCCTTTTGAATTGAAAAATTCAGTTATTTTAAATTCTAGACCATTATTCGTTCTTACACATTGAAATTTTTGATTGAATTATGTAAGAACCATGTTGTAAAAGGATGTGAAGAGAGATTTTACTTCAGATCTGGATTTCATAAAATAAATTCAAGTGGATCAAGAATGATAATCAACAATGGTTAAACAATATTTAAAATCATCATGAGTAATTAATGAAAAAGGATCCCAAATGTTATAGTGGACTAAATAAAAGAGAAAGCTTGATTGATAAGAAAGAACAGCAAAAGATAAAACATTTCTGTTTTGCCAGTGGTCACACAGTACAATAATGTTTTTGTACATTTTTATTTGAAACAAATTTAGGAATAACCTTGGCAAGAACTAATAGTCTAGATAATGAGGGATGACCTAACCTATTATGCCACATTTTTTAAGTAGAAACAAAAACAAAAACAAAATTCACAGAGGAAGAAATAACAAGTTTACAATTATCACTGATCGAAGATTGTTGCAAAATGTATAGACCAGTTACTTTTCTACCATTCCCAATCATTTTCTATGGGGTAAGGCCCTGTATAAAACAGACATCAGGTAGAAAAATAGAACAACATCTCATGTCAGTAGTCAATTTAGTCACAGAGAGAATATTATGTGAAAAACTTGGAATACATAAAACATTTTTCAAAACTAAATTATCTGATAATTGGGTAGTCCTAAGATGCGTGACTGTGACATTTTCTCCATTCAAAAGTCGAACAAATGTGTTTGTGGTTTGTGTAATTGTGGTAGGTGTTTGGAAAAAAAAAATAGATGCATTAATTGAGGATAAAAAAAGGAGGAGGATTAGATATACCTATTTTACCTGAGCAAGATGGTAAAATAGCAAGAGATGAAATGACATTGGAAGCTTTGATGTGGTACGATGTTGATATCAGATGGTTGAGAACGAATCAAAGCAATTAACTGCTGATTCTCTTCTTGAGAGATACTCATGGAATTATTAATCTCAAAGGGTGTACTTTCAGGTTGAGCCGTGATCTGATTTGCTGAAGAGACATTTTCCCTTGCCTTAAAGTGTGGAGGATATCTATGGAGTTTATAGCACTTATCTACAGTATGATTAGTCATGCCACAATGTGTAAAAAGAACCTTCTCTCTTTTGTATTGTGTTTTGCTAGAGCTAGGTTTCGACTGATCAACTTTTTTATTCATAAAGGCCATAATATTATCAGCATTAGTACGTCTTATAGAATAATTCCTTAGATAAACCCTAAGGAATAAACATTAGTAACTGATGACAGAGGTTATAGCATTAGAATTTGACCTTTAATATGATAAAATTCCTCATTCAAACCCATCAGAAACAATATTAGATGTTGACACTGCTGATAATCTAAAAACAATTTTACAACACCATAGCTACACTTATTACAAGCACCACATATGCAATTTGGCATTTTTTTTTAGTTGAATAATTCTTCCCACGAACATTTAAATTTGTAGTAATAAACACTCACTAAGAGTTGATCTTGAGATAAGGTGGATAATTCATTTTGTAATTGAAAATTTTGTGGTCCGTTACCTTAACAAAATTGACTGTGTAGCTCCTTCCACATTTCATGAGTTGTTCTAGCATAAATAATGGTTTCTTCTATTTCTCGTGACATTGAGTTCAAGATCCAGGACAAGACCATGCTTTTACACCTCTCTCATACCATAAACAGAGGACCTAAAGTTTTTGGCTGAACCGATCTTGTTCTTTGTTTTGAGTGCCATTTCCATAGATCGACACTAGCTGTGATAGTTATCCCCCATCAACAAGGCAGAAACTAGGGTAGAACCTGCTGATTCTCCGTTATGCAACTGAGAAGGATTCAAATCATCCTTATTTGGCGAAATAGACTCCAAAAAAGAAGACATATTTCTAAGATTACAATGTGGTCTTGAAGAAAGAGGAAAGAAATCGAGAAATCGTGCAGCAGAAAGAGAGAAGGGACAAGAAACGATTCTCAAGAGTGTTCACCTTAATACCATGCGACGACTCTCACTTAAAGTATTCTGGAAGTTGAAATGAAACCTCAAGGTATTTTATTCAACCTATCTTATTACATCTATTGTGCTAATATTTATACCATATTACAATACAAATGTAATAAATCAATTTGTATATGTGACTAAAGTTACAATACAAATGTAACACGTAACTTTAGTTACAAAGATTAAACTAAAAGGTCTTTAATATCTATTTATTTACATTCCAGTACATGAAAGGAATATTAAAACTATTTATTTACCATAAAACTTATGTCATATTGTCCGAAGCAATCTCAAGAATGATTAAAGAAAGTGGTTTATCTGTAAGTGTCAAACCGAATTGAATATTGATATCGATACATCCGTGGTCCGAACTTGCTAATTAATATGAGAGCGGGACTCGTAGTAAGATTCAGTTTTTATTATTTTTCAATTAATATTGACATTCACGTGGATCCATCACCAAGCCCACGAAGTAAGTCCCTAAATAGGAACAAGTGTTGGGTATTGGGTGCTATGGTGGGTGGCCCTGAAAAGTTCAATGTTGCCTACCACCGATGCGCGTGGGCTCCCCTTCCACACAGATCGACACTGTTTTTGTTTTCGGTTTAAAATGATGGGAAGAACAAGAATAAGAGACTCCAGTTAAAGTTAGGATGTGAATAGTCACTCCCTATATTTAAAAGTTATTATTTATCTCTTAAATTAATATATATATTTTATAAAAAATAATTAAAAATATAGAAATAAAATAGTAAAAATAAGAATAAAAAAAATATAGAAAATGATTATTTTAATAAAATAGAGAAATAATAAATAATGAGATAAATGAAGTTTATTTTAAAGATGAGTAAAATTTAGGAGAAAATGATAAGAAGTATGATTTCTGACTAAAATTTAGGAAAAATTATAGAAAACTAATGTAAATGCTCTAAACATTTCTAAGTAATCAACAAAAACCAAAAGAGAAGTTTTAATCACAAAAAAATTATATAAAAATAATTTTATTAATTAATATAACTTCATGTGATCTATTAAAATTATCTTATAATAAATTTTTTTTATAATTTGATAAACTACATCAAATTATATTAATTATAAAATTATTTTTATATAATCATTTTATGAATTAGATTATTTCTCAAATCAAAAAACCAAAAGAGCAGAGTCTTAGGCCTAAATAATATATTTGTTTAATATTTTTATAATTAGACAAATTATGAATATTAAAGATTCACTAGGCGTTTATTATGTATTTCCATTTTAGGTTATTTTTTTTTTAAATATTTACAACATTGTCACAACTAATTTACTGAAAATAAAACGAAAACAAAGGGAAATATACCTCTTTTTTTTTTTTTTTTTTGAAAAGAGGGAAATATATCTCATTGGCAGGCTATTACATTCTCAACCAGCCTCCATTGAAGTACAAGAAAGGCAAAACGTTAGCATTAGCCGTAATTACATATTTGCACAGCCTCTGAAAATCCCACCGCAAAACTCCTCCCCGACGCCGACATTCCTAAAGAGTTTACCATTTACTAGAAAACTCATAAGTTTAACTCCCAAAAATCATAATCTCCAATTTGGAAAATATTCCCGTTGATAATTCTTCGGAATCACCGGTTAGCGTTTTCATCGAATTCTTTCATCTGTTTAAATCGTTTGCTCGTGAGCAACACCTTATTTTGGCGAACTTTCCGGTTGATTTTCCGAGGAAAATCTCACTGTTCCACATATTTTGGCACCGCACCGCATCACTCTCTTTGAGCTCTTCGCTCAGTTTCAGAGTGTCTCATTCCGTTGGGAGATTCATAAACCCGAACCAGGGTTTTTTTTTTGAGAGATAACTGTAGAGACGGTTAGGATTTTGTTAATTAGGAAAAGTGATTACAGATGGGAACCGTCGATCGGGCCGATGATCGGACATTTAATGCTAATTTTACCAACGATGGAGTGAAGAAGCTGAGGGAGGCAGTGAAGGAGAAGCTGATGGAATTCACAGATTTCAGCGACGACCATCTCGTGGTAAGAGCTTGCTTAATTTCTCGTCTTTCTGGACTCTATGCGCGTCGAGATACCTTGTATATGCAATGGGTATCTATACATGCATTAAGTTTTGTGTTTTCAAGGATTGTTCAATTATGGTTGTTGATATGTCTTGGGGCAAGGGTGTTGGGCGGTTGCTTTTGGGTTACAAATGTTGTCCTTGCATGTTGTTTGATCAGGTTTGATTGATTTGGTTGCTGTTGATGCCATGGACTGGCTTAAGTGAACTGTGACCCACTTTTCTTTTCTAGATAATATTAGAATGCTGTGAAAGAGTCTAGAGCAGGTGAGGGCTACGAAGAGCCTTTAAACCTAAGAGAGCTATAAAAGTTTCCATGTGTATATTGGTTCTGGTTTTAGAGCACTGGCATTAGACTAGCCAAATGCCAGTGAAGTCCAAAATATAGATAACTTCTATCAAAATGACCTGCATTGGACTCAAAGAACATCTAACTTAGGTTTTGAGCTACAGTAATTCTAAAGTCCTCTCCAAATTTGGAGAGGTCCTATTCATCCATCAACCCATATTTCATTCTCAAATAATCAACAGTTGACGTTAGGAATTATGTATCTGCTGTGCGTATCTACTATTTTGTGAATTTTTGTGAGGAAATATGTTTCCCTTTTGTACAAAAATACAATAAACATTAGGGAATAAAAAAATTATTATGAAAATATATAATATTATATTATTATTTTAACTTTGGGATAACTAGTCCAATGTGGACTAGTTTCTTCAATGGCTTTGGCTTTGGCTTTAGCCAAAACCTTATTTTTTAGCCAATTTTTAGACTTAGCTTTGGCTAGACCAATGCCAATGTTCTAGAAGATATGAACTCCGCAAGTATGAAATATGAAAAAGCGCTGAAAAATTGCATGTGTTTTTCTTCATGTTTAAGAGAGCTATAAAAAATTGCATCTATTTAACATTCATGTCTTCTTTTTTAGACAAACGTTTTGGTATTATATATAAACTATCAACTTACCTGTCAAGGTGCAGCATAGTGGTTAAATGGCAGGCTTAGGATGAGGCCCTTGCCTCGGTGAGGTTCCATGTCATAAAAAAAAAAAAAAACTTGAAACTGCCAACTCAACCTGATTTTCTAATTTTTATTGTCAGGAATACGTGATTGTATTGGTAAAGAATGGAAAGCGCAAGGATGAAGCAAGGAATGAGCTGCGTGTGTTTTTGGATGATGACACTGATTCTTTCATATCCTGGTAAAATTTAGCCCCATTTAATCGGCAAACTTGACTCCCAACTTTTTTGAAAAACTTTGCTCTCTGTTATCCCTACTTGTAACACTATTTATTTTTTATTCATCTTTTATTTTAACAGGCTGTGGGATCATCTAGCTTCAAATTTAAATCTGTATCTACAACCTCAAGAGTCTCATATGGAAGAAGATCCGAAAACAAAACCCACATTAGGTGACCAAGGTGGAAAAAATATTTCTCACCAATCAAATTCTGAACCAGAAAGAGAAAAGCCTAATGCGTCATCTAGAAGTCGGCACAATAGGGAATGGAAAGGACTTGTGAGGGATGCAGCTGAACCCCCTCCTCTTCGGAGCTCTGGTATTGAAAATTTCCATTTAGAGGAGAAGTCTTCTCTCAGAGTCAGTCGTGCAAAGAGGTCTCCGTCTCCCCGACCTTCCATTCAGAGGAAAAGAAATCGACCTTACGAGCATGAGAATAAGAGGGTTTGTTTGTTTGTTTTTTTAAATTTATTCCCTGAATGCAATATTTTTTATCTGTAATTCCCTGGATGCAAAATAAACGTCTGTTTCTTTCAAATTCAGGTAAAATAAGTTCACCAGTCTTTGATTGTACGAACTGTAGTTAAGTGGAGTCTTGTTGCGTTTTTTTGTATTACAAACCTAGCAATAACCTTGAGGCACTGTGGAATAGAGTTGTATTGGTCTACATGTTGTGTGAAAGTTGTTGACATTTCTATAAGGGACTGCGAGTTTGGATTGTCACCTTTTTCCTACCAAGTGCCACTGTTAATGTACATATTCACTAATATTGCCAAAATTGGAAATCACATAGAAACCAACAACTATAATTTTTGGCGGCTGCCTTAAGTCTGGGTGTCCTGGTGGATCAAACAGTTGATTTCATTGTTCATTGGAACTGAAAAAGGATTTGGTGGTTTTTAATTTCATATGCATGTATATATGCTGGTTCAAGCATGCTTTGTTTGAAAAATGAACAGATTAGAATTTGCGCTAGAGAGATGTGACTTTCGGATTAATGTTTTTCTTTTTCATGTTGCTCTTCCATGACATTGCTTTCCAACTTCCTGATCCACTAAAGAATATTTTGGCAGAGGGAGGCAGTTTCTCAACGAAATATTGATGCCCCTAGGCGGCTACTTCAGTTTGCTGTTCGAGATGCAGTGGCAACTTCGAGTCTGTCTACTTTGACAAATGAACCCAAATTGAAGCGTCTTCGTTCAGTGGTTTCAACATCCACTGGTGACGTATCAGTTGCCAGTCATCATCAGCGGATTAAGTCTATTGCCAGAGTACCAAATCCCATGGCTACTGTAATTAGAGCTGTTGCAGAAGCCGCAGAGGACGTAATAAAAGTTAAACCATCTGGAAGTGTGTTTGACCGACTTGGTCGTGGTATAGATGCATCAGAAGCCAGTGGCCGAGATGCAGAATTTAGAGAAGCTGATGTTGAGGATGGAGAGTATGGAGATTTGGATCAAATTCAGGAGCAAACACATCAAAGAAGCAACTACAGTGGACGTTATGATGGTAACACGGCTATGTTGGATAGTGAAACTGGTTTGGCATCTGATTCTACATCTGACAACGAGGGGTACAATGGTGTCAATGTTGTGGGCCATAACGTAATGGATGTTTCTCAGAGTGCTACATCTGCTGGAAAAATGGTTGACGAGTCACCAATGCAGTATAGTGTAGTTAAAAATACTGATGATGTCAAACCACGAAACAAGGATCAGGATCAACCTGTGGTGGCATCTAAAACTTCTCGTAGTAAGATAGTAAACATCTCTGTGAATGTAAATACTTGGGAGCCACCTCACTATCAGGAGCATAGGGAGATTGTGGATACTGATAATCAGAAATCTCTACATGAGAGTAATATGGGATCTGGCAATACTGGTTTGCGACTGATGAAGGAGATTAGCAATCCTGTCACAGTTGGTAATGGAAATGTAAGATGTTCTGGTATATTTACGGAATCATGCCTGCATATGTATGCATAGAAATAGAGTACATATATTTGAAGTCAAATATGTATGTGTGAGGTTGTTTTGCTTATGTCTTGATTATGTGTTGTTTTTCTAATTATCTGTTGCTAGCATTGAAACTGCCCTTTTGATGATACGCAGGCAAAACCTGCTGCGGATGCTCAGAAAGAATCCCTGAAGACACCATCATTTGCTCCTGGTGAGTTGCAAACTCTCAAAATATATGGAGCCTTCTTTGTCACTAAAGTGAAATATATTAAAGTAAAACCTGGATAATAGTTTCTGTTATTTCCTTCCCTTTTATTTGGTGTGTCAAGATTGTTAGCTGATTTGGTTGTCTCTTCTGTCTGTTGTAATATAATGTTATACCTTTACTAAACTCATCTTTATAAACGTTGTTTTATGTGGTGTTCTGTAGGTGTACATGCTGCTGGTCGTCCCTTAGAGGATGCTGATTCTCGAACAATTTTTGTCAGCAATGTAATAACTCGTATGTGTATCTTTTTGTATATGGAAGCATGCCTCTGTTCCTGACATCTTTTGTTCTTGACAGGTTCATTTTGCTGCTACCAAGGACAGTCTTTCTCGGCATTTTAATAAATTTGGAGAAGTGCTAAAAGTGGTCATACTTACTGATGCAGCAACAGGGCAGCCAAAAGGGTAAGATATTTCAAATTTTTTCCTTTCTGATTAATATGTCCTAGTCTTTCCTTCTATTCTTGGTAAAAACATTTTTTTATTAAAAGCATTTTGATAAGAGATGTTATTTAAGCAGGTCAGCTTATGTAGAGTTCATGAGAAAAGAGGCAGCAGACAATGCTCTATCTCTTGATGGAATCTCCTTCATGTCACGGATTCTCAAGGTATCACTTCCAGAAGCTGGATCTCAAGCATAGAACCCGATTTCTTTAGTTTCTATAAATGATAATGTTCTTGCTTTTCCGCTGATGTGTTTGTGGCATGAGTGGATAATGAAGTATATATTGAAGTATATTGGTTCCCTAGATAGCTTAAGCTGCTTAGAAGTTATAGCATATTATACAAAGGGCAGATCTAATAGATAATGAAGCTAACAAGTGCATCATGTGAGCCAAGTTGTGGCAGAATAGATGTGTGGTTATGACGGTTATGTTTTGAGAATTCAAGTATTGGACAATGATGTGACATCCATGATGTTCTTGGTTGTGGCTTTGCTATGTAGTTACTGAAGAAGCTCTGCCAATTGTTTCCTAATTGCAGGTTGTGAGGAGTAGTGCTCATCAAGAAGCTGCCCCAATCATGACATGGCCTCCTCGCATTGCCCGGGGCTCTCCATTTGGTGCTGCTAGGTTTGGCAGGGTTCCTTTTCCAAGAGGCATAGCTGGTGCATTCAGGGGTCGCCCGCCCATCAAAGCCGGCGCCAGGAGCTTGCAATGGAAGCGGGATGCTCAGGCCACTCAACTTGAAAATGCTGCTCCTGTCTCTGGAAATTCTGTTCTTTCAACTGCTCCCCGTAGTCTAACATATGTCAGAGCAGGGTCAAAGCCAGATGGGAATCCTGGTACAACCTAGCTCAGCCAATTCTTCTGCAAACTCTCAATTACAATCCTCCTGTTATCAGAATATGATTCCTTCTCTACTTGCACATTTTGAAGGCAGAGGAAGGTCTGAAGAAGAGTTGTAATTTTTCCCGGGCTGAATAAGGTTTTATTTTTTGTTTATTTTTGGGAGGTGGGGTTGCAAAAGAGTTGTGGATCTGAGATGGGATGAAGTCATTTTTCGTGGTTGAAATTTGTGCATAGGAATATTTTCACTTGTTTTGTTTTTCTTATTATGATTTTGTTAATAAATTTAAAAAAGAGAAGGAAAAATCAATGGACAATGCTTAGTGGCAGCCCCCCTGGTGCATTTGATTTTATTTTTCTATCATTTTCTTTCAAATATTCATTAATAGCCATTTTTTTAACAGTTAAAAATAAAAATTAAAATAAAAATTAAAATCTTGAACAATTTTGAACGGTAACTAGGAGTCAAACTATCATTTTTCATGACTGTCAAATGCTATGATTCACACTAAATCACCCATTAATCAAAAGAAAATGCTAACTAGTAGCACTATTCATAATCAAATACTATGTCAAATTGCAAGTTACGAATGCACCCAATGACTCAACGTTAAGATCTGAGCCTTTATAGTATTAATACATAACAAGTTTTGACAATCATATATATGTATATATATATAAATAAAGTCACCCGTTGGACTGGTTCTTGTAAAAGGAACACTCATGGTTTGGTTATTTTTATAGAATCCCCTCAAGGAAAATCAAACTGCATCTTTAAGGGAAATCCATTAATTGTCCAATCTACGTCAATGAAACTTTTGGAACAAAGACAGTTCATCTCGACAGCAGAATGACCAAAAATCCAATTGACAAGCCTGCAATACAAATGTAAGAGACCCCGCGTAGTCGGACGAACAAAATATTCAAATTCTTCGCGATCTGCAGAGTCAGAGTCAAAATCTGCAATCTGCCTTGTTCTTCCATCTTCTTAAAGAAGTACATTGGCTTCAATGCTTTCCGCAACATGAATGCCAACGACAATGGAAAAATAACTGCCCCCGCGCTTTGAATTGAAATCTCAGCAAAAGGTGAAGACTTGGTAATGTAAGAAATCCAAGCTCCAAGGCCAAGATGAAACATACCCAGAAAAGCCGCCACTTTACTCGAACTGTCAATTGTCTTCATCATTCCTTCTAGAACTTCTCTGGTTTCATTGCCCAAAGCCGAGAGATCCCGCTCCACGGTTGGTCCCTCAATTTCTTGATGTTTGAAATCTGGGTTTTGGCTTGGGTATTGACTAGGGTTTTGGGGTTTCTCGGATTCTGAGGATGTATAAAATCTGGGTTTTCCTCCATAAAACCAGTCAAGACCAAAAATTTGGCATTTGGTACCGATGGGATTTGGGCCAGACACAGCCCGATGCTTAGAAAAGTGAGGGTCTTGAGAACTGGTACTAGAGATTGAGCATAATCTAACGGAAGCAAGAAGAAAAGTTTTGGGTTTTGGGTATCGTGTGTCCTGAAATTCAGTAATAGTGATTGAGTTTGTGGAAGCTGAAGTTGTGGAATTGAAGAGAATGATATCCGGGTTTGAGAGTGTTTTTGATGGGAGCTGCGAAGGAGTAGAATTGAAGTGTTGAGGGGTGCGGTATGAGAAGGGTTCACTCATGGGGTTTCGAAGAATAGGGGAGATAATGAAGGAGGTGGAGGATGATCGGAATATATGAGAGGGATTTGGAAGTTTCGAGCAGAGCTTGCGTAAGATCATGGCGGCCATTTCAATTTGTGTTGTGTGCGCCTCTTGTGAGAGAGAAGAAAGACAAGCGGCTTCGGAACGACTTATAGCAAAATCGACCTATGATGCAAAACGACCAGTAGCACAGAACTTTTTAAGTTTTGGTTTTGTGTCCCATGGTTCTTGAAAGAAAAAAAGTTTATATTGATGGGATTTCTTGAGGTTCCGGTGATCAAAGTTAAAATATTAATAATAGCGCTCACATACGGTTCTCTACAATTTTTTTCTTAAATTTTAGAGAAAATCTGGGGGATAAACGGGTTGCCCCCTTACACAGTGCAGCTCCCGCCACCGTCGGTGGCGTTAGGCGACACCGCCCGCACCATCGGAACCGGTGGACTCAGACGACCTCATCTCTACGACGGCGAGCTCCGGTGTGCCTCCGACGAGCTCGCCATCGTAAGAGTGAGGTCGCCTGAATCTGTCGGTCTCGATGGCGCGGGTGGTGTCGCCCACTGCCACCGGCGGCGGCTCCGTTCGCTTCATGGCCGAATCCCCTTAAATTCATATTCATTTTATTTTTTTATTGTGTTTTTATTATGTTTTTATTTTTTTATTGTGTTTTTTATTATATTTTTTATTATGTTTTATTCATTTTATTTTTTTAGTATATTTTTAATCTTCATTTTTTAATTTAATTTTTAATTTTTATTTAATTTTAATGTATTTTTCATCATCAAGCAGCCCAACTAACGTTGGGCTGCTTTAGACGCTGGGGACAGCCGGACCGGTCCCCAACATTTCCCTAAATTTTAATTAACAATTCATTTTCTATAATTTTTTTTCTAAATTTTAATTATTTTTAAACAATCTTTCACATCTCATTTCCTATATTTTTTCTTATTTATTAAAATAATAATATTTTATTATTTTTTATTACTTTTTATACTATTTTATCTTACATAATAATACTATTCACAATAATACTATTCATGATATCAAATCTAATTCTATAATAAGAGATCGAATGTGAGTACTCTAATTAAGATTAAAAAAATGAAAAATTTGGTTATGAGCTATTTGTATTTCTATTTAATGTGATTGGTTAGAAATCAAACTTTAATAAAAATGATGCGAATTTAAATTTTGAATATGAAGATAATATTATTGATATGTAGCTGAGTCAGTTTGCAGATTCGCTTATACATAACAAAAATTTAAAGAAAAAAAATTGGGTGTGCTCAAATCTGTCGTGCATGCCCGATTTGGATTGAGAGATGAGATGAGTTGAGATGCGTTTAATTTATTTATTATTATTATTATTTTAAAATTTGAAAAAATTGAATTGAAATTTAAAAAATGTGTATTGAGATTTGAAAAAATTATATTGAAATTTATATTTTGTATGAAAATTTTAAAAAATATAATAAGGAGTTTAAAATGAGTTGAGACGAGTTCGTCTCGTAAACAAATCCAAACCGATAAAATTGTAATAAGAAAAAGAAGAAAAAAAAAAAGAACAGTTTGAAACAAAATATATAATAAACTAATAAGATGCACCAAAATGCTCTTTTATTTCCTTCGTACCATATGGTTCACATAGGACACGAAAAGACACATACAAGTATTCTAGGTAAAAAGTAAAAATCCAATTAGAACAGAACAGAACAGGACAGAGGAATTAAGAAAGGATAAATCTGAATATTGGAAGTTGAGGCTCCCAATCTCTTGAATATCTTGGTAAATGATCTAATGCAAGTAGTAAGCCAAGAGAGACACCAGAGAAGCGCCAACCATAGAACCAACAACAGGGAAGCCAGCTGAGGCTCCGCTGCTGGGCCCAGGTGCGGGAGCTGGGGAGTGCTCATCTGCCAACACTGCACTCATTGAGGCGGCAGCGACGAGGACTGCACAGGCAATCTTCTTCATCTCCATTGCAGCAGTTGGGCGTGATTTATCGGCAAATAAATCTCAAAAACAAAAGAGAGTTTTTCACCGATTACGCCAATGGAATTTGCAGCCTGTCGATTGAGTTTGGGGTCGGGTGGCATTTATAGGACAGCTTTGAGCTTATTTTTATTATTATTTATTATTTGGAAATACAGGTCAGCTTCCTTTTTATTTTTATTTTTATTTTTAATATCTTCTTCCTATTTTTAACGTGTTGTATTGGAACTTGGTAGGACTACATTAATTTACGCGCTTTAATTGGTTTCGCATATATCATATATATGGAAATTTGAGATTCTTGGTTTAAACGTGTTTTGTGGGGAAATTTGAAGGAGAAAATTCGGGTCACAAACAATTATTAGTCTTGGGTCTTGACGCAATGGTTGGACAGCCTCAATTTCGTTTCAGCATTAACACTTTGAAGTTGGAACTGGTTGTATTTACTATTTATAAGTTTGTGTACATGGCTGGCTGGCTTCATTTTAATGGATTTGAATATTAATTGATATATGAGAATCTATTATCTTTACTTTTCAGTTTGGAATTTTATTAGGGATTTTGACAAATTCGCTCTCTCCCTTATCAACTCCATCCACAATCTTCTAATTATAAATAAATAAATAAATAAATAAATATTTATACTTGACATACCATATTATATTATGCCTTTAATTTCTTCCCACATGAATGGGATATTTTGGGATCATGCCAAGAGTTCCCACCCACATAATCCGACCCACCATTTTAAAAAAATAAAATAAAGAAAACTGCTCTCTAAATTACTCATTTCAACTGCTCTATTACCAAGTCATTAATATTTATTCTTTCATCATAATCTATAGGTTTTGCATTTGAATGGGTTAAATCCTTGATAATTCAAATGAAGGCTCGGTCAAGTACTCGTTGGTGAATGATCAAATGCAAGGATCACAAGCTTAATTGCTTGATCATGTATATCTGTTCAACATTATTATGTATGGGTTATATTCTGATGAAACATCCTGGCCAGTGGCCTGCATCCATCCTCTTTCATATACAACTTTGATAAATGTATAATATTTCATGCAGTCGTAAAATATATAAATGTTATATAATTATTTTAAAAAAGAATATAATTTATTATTTAAAAAAATATAATTTTTTTGGTATGAATCATGTATTTATTCACTTTTAAAAAAATATAAAATAATTATATAATATTTGTGCATTCACAACTAAAATTATTATTTCCAATAATAAAATAATAGAAGACGGCATTGTGCTAGAACCAAGGTCACCAACTCGATTGCAAAACTATCTTAAACAGTAGTACTGCATGTTTATATGCCAAGTACCACATTTCTTTTTGACGAAGCTCAGCAAATCATAATCAAACAAAAGTACAGACTTTTGCGTAAGAATTACGTAATAGTAATACTAAAGATCAAGGGAAAAACGTGAGGTGTACCTAAGCAGTAATAAAAATAAATATATAAAGAAAGCAGCCGACGGCGAGGGCATGAGTTTACTTGGACGCAAAGAAGTAGTCTCGGCATAACTGTCTTCACCTAAAGCAGAAGAAACGCGCCCACATTGTTCACTCCTTGCCAACCAAACCAACCATAGACCATTCGTAATTTTTTCTTAATTTTCCACGTTAAAACTCTCTCTCTCTCAACGTGGCATGTTCCAGTTGCCACCTGTCCACATTTTCCTTGGGACCCACACGGCTTCCCCACCGCCATACACCTATTATATATATGGTGTCATCCTATTGTATCCTCCAACGCACGAAGTACTACTTCCTCAATCTCATTCATTTCTCAAGTCTTTTGAGTCTTTATAATTTACTCTGTGCTGCCCTTTTTGGTAACAATGGCCCTAAGATTCAGCACGTTGGCCTTGGCTACTCTCTTTGCTGTGGTGGCGATCATGTTCTCTACCTTTGCTCCATGCAGCGTCTTGGCTCAAGAGTTTGCGCCCGCACCAGCACCATCATCGGGCACAGGAGCTGCTGCTTTTTCTGCTCCTCTCTCTGGGGCTGTCCTATCGGCCTCTCTGTTTATGTCCCTACTTGCTCTTTTGATCAAGCACTAGAAGAACTATATATATATATATATATTGATTATGGGATTCGATTTATTGGATTCTTGATTTGTGCTTGTAGAGGGATGGATTGGATGGGCTGTGAGGGTATTTCATATCTTATTTATTTGTTGTAGCGCTATGTATAGAGATGAGAGAATCAAATAAAAGAGATGATGACACATATGATTCATCATATGGTTATTGTAATCATGTATACGTATTGTAATTTTCTTTATGCGGGTTTGTGATTATAGTTAATTATTAATATTTGATATATCATACATTATATATTTTTTTCATTGAATATATTGTTTACATATATACATGAGTTTCATTTTATTTTATTTGGATTCGTTTTTCTTGTGTTGGAGATTATGAGTACTACGCTAGTGATATTTAATGTTGTCGATCATAATTGTACGCGTTCATATTATGGCTACTAATTCAAATTGGATGGTTTTCTTTTTAAACACTGATAATTTGGTTTAAGTTTTTACAAAATAGCCAACATGATCACTCAAACTTGCTTTAATTATTCAGTGATCATAACTAGGTAGCTAGCAAGGCACTATATATGAATTTGGCATGCATGCCATTATATATTATATACATATATATACATGCATCTAATTAACATATATATATATATTCATTTTGAAATACTTCTAGATTTCATTACTCAATCAGATCAGTCCAACAAAAATAAATACAAGATAAATATAGAGGTATAGTTTGTACAACGCCGGTTCGATTCCTTGATCTAGCTGGAAAGGAAAGGAAAGGAATTTTTCAGTAAATATAAGAGAAGTCAGGTGCTTGTACAGGACTTGATCCATTAAAAAGAAATCGATATGTATATGATGGAGTCTACATCGTATGTAGAGCGCCCAAACGCTTGTCCCCTTGTCCTTGAACGACAGAAGAACTACTTATCTTCTCTTAGATAGCGGTCGATCCTTTCATCTATTTCAAACAACACTTTGAAGAATAATAAATACAGACTTTATGCTTAAAAGCTCAACCAATCGAATTATATAAGTTGGAATTATATGTACCTTGCAAGATATAATGTCTCACAACGCCAATGGGTTCCCGAATCTTTTTACCGGTAGCTAGGTAGGAGCATCAGGTTTTGAATTATTATTACTATTATTATTATTATTTTATATTATCCTTTTTGTACACCTTGATAAATGAGGAGATTACAAATTTATGGTCTGATTCAATATTTAAAGTCAGTCAGTCAGTCGGCCCATTTCCAACTACCAGTAAAACAACTCCGTCTGCTTCCAACCTCTTTAAATTTCCTGAACTTCCAGTACTCTCCCATTAAACTGTCTTTCACAACCTTCTCTCCCTCTGTCTCTCTCTCAGACTAGTAACTCACATCCAGAATCCCTCTGTGACATATATATCCCAAGTTCAGTACATGATTGTCACTCTGAATAGCTCTGATGGTGCCTTATTTGTTCTTGACGCTGGCTTTCTCTGCTGTACCTCTAATTCTCTATGTTCCTCCGGTTAGAAACGTTAACCTCTTTGTAGAGGCCATGGAAGATATAATGAGGGAATTAAGACCATATATCAATAGGACGTATCGATGGGCACGTATTGTTTGGTCTAGGCTCTTGGATTGTGTGCTGGTTTTCATCAGCAATACGAGGTAGATGATCATTTTGATTCTTCTCAAGCATGGTCCTAGTAAATAATTGTCTAATTTGTTCCTATTTTTGTTCTGTTTTCACGGTTCATTAGTTTTTTATTTTCTTTCATCGTACGTCTTGTGACTTGGATTGTTATAAGTTGTGTGAAAACTGAGAATTAGTTGTTTCTTTCATTGTCTTCTGACTTGGATTGTTATAATTGTTGTGACTTGATTTGTCTCCTGTCTCTTCGTATTGATACGATAATTCCCCGTGGTTCTCTTTTGATCAACTTCGTTACTGGAAACCGTGTTTGCAGAATAATTTGCATATGCCAGTAAATAGAAATGGCTACTTGTGAGAGAGAATGCAACTGACAACTTCTTTCACTACAATCTCCAGATAATAACACTCCATAGAATGGGAGATGTAAAAATACACCAATTTATTTATTGATGGGGGTATTGAAATTGGATTCAATTATCGAGTGAGTGTTTAATTACAGCTTCCTTTGTCAACAACAAATGAATTGGGGAGATGAGAGTGAAAACAATCGTGATAGGCGCTATAGTTACACAAAAGAATGAAAATTAAAAAAGAATTTTAATCTTTTACTCGATTTTCAACCATTAATTGGACAGCGTGCATGGCTTGAGGAACCAAAATATATCCAAGGTTCTTGCTTCTCTTGCATCCACAATATACACACTGTGGCATCTTTCTGCTGATTCTTCTCTTGCTGCCTCCTTATTTTGCTCCATTTCTTTAAGTACTTCCTCACTCGCCTGTGCACCCATAAAAAATAAATCCATTAGGAAAGTTGGTAATTGTTAGCAAAACAAAACCACTAGACTAAAATCCGTTCTGCAATCATGCTCCTCTGCAAGTATCCTTTCCTTTATACTTGATTAAAGCATTGAGTCAACATGCAAACATATCAGTGAGAAGAAGTATGCGATGATAATATTATTATCATTGCATACTACTTTTATAAAAAAAGAAGTATTGCTCATGTATTGGGAAAGAGAGTCGCTAAACAAACAAGTGTGCCCATTGGTTGTTCTGCAAGGGATGTCAACTGAGAAGAGAACAACTGTTTGAAAATGATTTTTTTATATCCATAAACAAAGCGAATGATAAGATGTCTGACTAGCCTGATTATGTCACAATCTACATAATTGAATTCAAATTTAAGCTCAACCTAGATTAACATGTAGTAACTGCTTGGCAAAAGTGTGTTCTATTTGAGGATTATTTAGCTGTTGAGAGAGAATACAATGCAACTAAACACTAGTTCTGTTCTTCGTGTTATTAATTGTCATCTTTGTTTCCTCTAATTCAAGGACTATGGTGCAAAAAGAGAAGCATACAACTAGTTACATACCATCAGCCTGGATTTGGCAGCCTTAGATGCAGTGATTTTGTTCCATCCACGAGTGGCAGAAAAACATTGAGGGGAAGGAGGATTTGTTCGAATTTGCTGCAGGGTCTCATCCCTTTTACGCCGTACACTATCCAAATCCAGAGAAATTGGAACATTCTCTGCCTCATCAGCTCTTCTGCACGGATGGTTATCAAAATTTAGTCACTTGTGATCATAATAGCAAAGTATAGAATGGTTTTAGTCACTCGTGATCAAAATTTAGTCACTCGTGATCATATTACAACCACTGCATCGCCATCTTTTCTTTTTAATGGATCCCAACTTCCATCATTTGATAAGTTGATTTTTAGCCTAAAAGTTCTTAAAATAACTACTTCATCCATGTGGCATACTCCTGTGATTAGTCAAGTGAATACAAAGTTAGTGCAGAACAAATAAGAATCCAAAACTTCCAACAATAAAGTAAATATCATGTGTTTGGGCCAAATATTCCATTTTTAATATATCTGTCAATGTTATGAATTCAGCAACCAACTAGTTTCAACACTTAGACGGTTATGCTCCCTCGATTAGTTGTCATAGACTATGAGGGTAAAACAAAGGGCTTCTACGCTCGATATCAAGCACATTAGGTCATTCATAATACCAAACCAACCACCACGATTAAGATCATTCCCCTCATTGCAAAACACACACATGGGCTCAGTGATACATTCATACATGCAGGCATAGAGCAGGATTCACATAGAACTGACACACGGAAACCACATGCCCAGATACACACAAGCACAGATACATGCATATATATTAGATGCCCAAGTCTAGAAAGAGAGAGAATAGAGAAAACAACAAACTTACTTCTTCCTCCTCTGCTTCTCCTTAACACTGCTTTCCCCCGTTCCTATAGATTCCTCTTTCCTCAATTCAAGCAATGGCTTCCTCTCTTTATCCCTCCCATTCACCTCCCCCAAAACCTCACAAAACATCTCTTTCATCTCCTTTTCCTCAACAACCACTTCGCTCTTCTCCACATTTAGCCCGTCCACTTCCCCTCTCTCCCTCATCCTTGTAGCCATTCTCTTTAATTCACTACAAAACACTGTAACCTGATTCATTATGTCCCGCCCTGCAAACAAGTTCCTTGCCGAGAGAGTGCTTTTCAACCTTGGCACCTCATTGTTCTGTAACATGTCACAGGTCATTTCCTTCTTCTCTACGCTGGATTTGATTGCTGCTTTCGTGGACTTGGCTTGATGAATCGGAGGAGTTGACTTATTCGGGTTCTGATTTTCGCTATCTTCATTGAATTTGGGATTGCTATTCGAAGAAATTGAAGATTGAGTAAGCCCTCTTCTCTTCAGTTTTGCAACTCTAAATAAAAGAAAAATAAGATAAAAGTATTCATTTAGATGATTATATGGAAACTAACAACCAATTAGAATATTATGAAGAGAGTTTTTGCGAGTACCGTCTATTCTGATCATGGAGTGGAAGAGATTCAGAAAGATTAGCTGAGCTGGTGAGCTTCACCAAAATCAAAAGGAAGAAACAGAAAAGAAATAAGAAATCAGACAACAGTACAGGATTGAACTTCTGGTTGGTTACTCAGGATTAGGAAAAAAAAAAAACGAAGTGAAATCTTGTGTTCTTTATTGAGAAGGTTCCAAAGAAGATTTCGAATCTCTTCAATCAACCTCACAAGCGAAGTGAAGACCAATCCTTCTTTATCAGGACCCCACATAAAGAATCATCGAAGATCAAGATTTTAATAGTCTACTTTCTTTTCCTACATTTTCTACAACCAACCAGCATTTAAGCATTCAATGAAGGGGGCCAAAAGACTAATGAACCTTAGAAGGAGTTGACCTGAGAAAATCTTCAGCTGTCTTCGGGTGCTTGCAATCTGTAACATCAAAGATGAAATGATAAACATTTCTGCTCTGAGCTAAAACCACCAGCCATGTTTCCGAAATGTATATGACACTACCATAAACACGAAGAGAGCTTGTAGCCTTCTGCTGTAATTTTGTGTTAAAGTGCAAAACTTTTGGAACAAATCTTATTCATCTAGCTGTATTCGGGAAAATGTGAGGAGAAAATGGTAATATGGGGAGAAGGAAGGAAGGAGAGCTTACTGGGTGTGCAAAACCAGGCCTCGGCATCGACAGGGTTTTCGGGAGCCAAGAAATCGACCCATTTGGGTGCGTTTATGCGCTCGTACAGCTCGTCCTCTACAAATATGGACTCCGTTTTCTTCCAATCAATTTTCGCTGGTTCCATTATCCGAACACAGAGAGAGAGAGAGAGAGAGTTTGGGGTTTAGGAGAACGTGGGGAACGTAACGGTCAGTAGAACGAGGGAGAGACTGAGCGTTAAAATGGGGTTAAAATGGGGTCTCAATTTCACGATCTCTGGAATTTCTGACCGTTGGAATTTTATGTTTTAATTATTTTCAATTAATAACAGTGGGGAAGTCGAGCTGTTATCGACAACTCGCGTCTGTCTGCCTGTCTGTATAGTACAAGGCACCCAGTGGCCATCCTTTTGCCCTACCTAGCACTGTTAAAGCTCGATTTGGACTTTAGATTCTACTCTCATCTTAATTTATTTCTATTTTATCATTATATTTTTTTAATTTTTTATACAAAATATAATTTTTTTTATATATTTTTTAATTTTAATACACATTTTTTAAATTTTAAAATAATAATAATATTAAAAAATAAATTAAATTCATCTTAACTCATTTCATCTTCAAATCCAAACTAAATCTTCACATAAGTGTACTTGGTAGCTACCGTTGTCCCCGCCTTCATTTGAATATTCACCTATTTTCTATTGAAAAATACTTTATCTATAAAAAATATAAAAAAATAAATTTACAAACTAATATAATATTTAATTTATAAAATTATTTTGTTATAAAATAGATTTAAAAATTTTATAAAATCACATTAATTTATAAATTCTTTTTTTTTGTATAATCCTTTTGTATTTGTAATAGTTATCTTTTTCATAAACATAACCCCACCAAGGAGTGAGAGAGAGAGAGAGTAGCAACAAAAGAAAAATGAAAGAGAATTTGGGATTGGCAACCCAACCCAAGTTACCCAACGACCATGCGATTCATATTGAAAAATTACCCATTTGGTTCCAAAATATATGAGGTAAATCTCGAATCAATTGGTTCATAGGAAACTGAAAAAAAAAAAAAAAATCCATAACAGTCTATACTCATATGGCATCCAGTATCAGGTAATCAGACATGCACAATGCATCTACCTTTTCAATCCATCATTGGCTGTGCAGCTGCCTGACCAATCATGATCATCTATTGTTGAAATTGGCACGCACAATCTTATGGAACTAAGCTCACAAGCAAAGAAGATCGGACCAAATGTCAAGTCCCAACAACTAAATTTGAGACTAGTAATTCAAATGGCAATCCTCCACTACTTAAAATTATTGTTACAAACTCTAAAGTAATCCATTTGAAGTAAGCCAAAGCTACTATATTCCTTAACAAGCCCATGTAGTATACACCTCCCCCCTCTCTGCCCCCCACAAACTTGGAAAAAAACAAAAACATAAACTAGTAACAATGGGAAAAAATATATATATGAAATGATGGAGCAGAGAACAACACTGAGTTCTTTCATCCATTTTGTTGGTTGATGCGTTAACGCCTTGATTCATCGCCAAATACCTCTGTGTTGCAAATTGGGCATATCTGGCAAATACAAGGTAGTTAAAGATCAGCCAAGGGCATGAGTATTGCAAGTCTAGAATTCTGAAAAACAAACAGCTTTTATGAAATCATTTACTGACCTTGTTAATGCTAAGCCATTTGCTGATGCATTCACTATGGTAAACATGCTTGCAAGGCAATTTTATTTGCTGGTCACCTCTTTTGTACCTCATCTGGCATATAACACATCTGCACCCAAGCAATGCCATTATGAGCAGTTGAACGGCTATAAAAATAATACTAGGTTGGGGAAAAAGCCAATTGAAAAAGAAAATGTGCATCCAGTAACTACATTCTGAAGTTGCAGAACAACCTCTAATAACTACAAAAAGTAGAAAATGGATGAGCTGAAAGCAAGTCCACATGGGAGGAGCTTAAGGACGATATTAAGGTCAAAGTTTCTATGGAAATCAGATTTAGCTTCTTGCAATAAATAGATGGCATCACCTGATCCTTGCCTCTCTTAGAAAGAAGGTAATCCCTACTCACTATTGTAATCTCAAATAATTTTCTAATGTAGTTACTTCTGAAATAGGTACTCATCATGATACCCCATAATGAGTAGTGAGTATATGTGGTGTATGGGATTTCACATTCTTTGGGAGGGAGAAGGTCCTGCTCTTTACAATGGTTCTAACGAGATTCCAATTATACCATTAACTAATCTTTTTGAATTATAGGTCTAGATGTGGCTTGGGCTTCCCTTGGAGCATTACACTATCCTCCACAATACACTTTTGACGCAATTTCACAAAAATGTGCTTCCCAACACTTTGTAGCAAACTTACCATTAAAAACAGCCTGAGTATAAATCCATTTGTTTGGCCATGTAATATCAACAATTTTTACAGAAAATTGTTTTCATCAAAGATTCTCTAATGTAAGAAGCTTGAGTAGCTGGACACTTAGTTACTGTTGCTTCTGGAAAATCAAAACCATGAGATGCAAGTTTAATACGAACAAGGGGCACAACTATGAGATGCAGCTGATGACACCGGCACCAATATAGCCCCCTAATCAAACAAATTTGCTGATGCTGAACCCGTGGATGCATGGCATGGCATAAGAATGACCTACTGTACTTCACATGTTAAACCAGTAAAATTCCTAGTGGAAAAAAAAAAGTTCACACCATGTTACCATCGTGGCACCAGATACCAGACTGGTCAAGCAGAACGTCAAGTTCTATGATGCGGTTAATATCAAGTCTAAAAATAATTCGCTGTCCATGGACTATTACAAAAATTTCTCAAACAATTGCTTCCAACATAATTTTCTTTTTGGTAAGAAAAGAAGCCTTATTTTGGATTACAAGAAATCTGTTTCCTAACAATGTAAACTCACATATAAAATAGAAACATGACTTCCTGGAACTTCTGGTTAGAAACATTCAAATGCAGATAGTATTTTTGTTGCCCAGAGAGGGAGAAAACAAATATTTACTTTAAATATGAAGACAACTAAAAGAAATGGAGAGATGGGTCACACTTGCAAGTTTATTGCTACAGGTGAACAAAAATTGCCATTATTGAACAAAGCATCTTTCGACCAGAATTACCTCTCTCTTGATTTCTTTGTTGAGAAGAAGTTTTTGAATTTGTACTTTGAAGTTGGAAGCAAACTAATAAGTTCACGTGAAAGGCCTCGACTTTGAGTTCCAACCGCATCACCTAAGTCAAGTAGCTCCTGCAGAACAGAGCACAATTAATGTGCTCCCATTATGATTCCCTAATAATTATCCTAAAGAAACATCAACATCCAAAGCACTGACCAAGTTTCAAATCTAATTACATGAACTCAGTTTAAACTTATTCCAGGTTTTCAATCATAAATCATATATTTGTTAGGGCATCAGCCAACCTTTAAAAGCCTGCCAATGCTCCTAAGTCTTGAAACCAATCCATTGGATTGAAACAAGTAGCTCCTTATCATATATATCAGAGTTTTGTATAATGATGGGTGATTGAACAAGTAGCACTTTATCATGCATTCCATATGCAGGGTTTGAGCTACAAAATGATAGCTCAAGAAAGTTATAATGAGGACAACTGAAGAAGCTGATTGAATATCTTAACACAGGCTCAAGGGAATGAAAAACAATTAATTCATTTCTTGGTTATTGCAAAATAGTTTTCTAGCCCCCAATGCGCTTTGTTGATATTAGTCAAGTGTGACTGCTGTGTAAGTATCAATATTACCAGTCGCTTTTTGTCTTCTTGATATCTGGAAGTTCTCCATTCAATACCATCCTGGTTATCACACTTTCACCCCTTCATTGGCTTGTATAAAAGGAGAGAGAATTTTTTTTGTGGAACACCCAAATTAGTTTAATGCTGAAACTTTCACTTGTTTGGTGTCTCTGTGTGTGTATAGGTAGTGGGCTTTGGGCAGGGAAGGAATTCTAGTTCCCCGCCCACCCACCCCCCCCCCCCCCCCCCCCCCCCCCCCCCAACAAAAAAAAAAAAAAAGAGGTTACATTATTTGCTCAAGAAAATATGCAAAACTGCCACATTGTAACTATAATGAGAGGACAATTTATGGCAACCTCGTAAGTCATGTTATCGGGATCAACGTTGTCTTGCCATGTGACCTGCAACAATATACATGGAAGATAAAAGAAATTTTAGCTTTCGGCGTCAGGACTGTGAAGATTCTACCCCTAAAGTAGCAGTTGGGATTGAAAGTAAATAAGTACATAAGATTCCAATATAAACGACAGAAATTTATAGAAATGTAATTATTAGTGTGATAAGTCCAATGACAAAGATAGGAAGAGAAGTTGCTGTGAACCCCGACCACTAAAGGCTAATTGCTCCTTATGGGCTACACTACTGCACTCCCCATCAACTGTAATTCCATCTACTTTTAGACCCAAAACCCAACTATTTTTAATGAACCTACTACAGGCCAGACTTCGGACCGGGAAAAAGCAGGGAATTTGAGCTAGTTTTGGAAGCAACTCCATGCATTAAGACATAATGATTTCAATTTCTTTTTTGGATTGCCTAATCCACAATATATTTTTAGTATTCTGCATGTGTGACTCTGTACATATGCATGGAGATGTGTGAAACTTCTCAAACCCAGATGTAAAACATTAGCATAAACTGGCAAACCAGAGGGGGGGGGGTGTTGTAGAATAAGCAAGCAAGGGTCCAACCTGAGAGCTATTGTTATTATGATGAGTTGGACTGCCTGTAAAAATAAAGATTAATTGAGTATTAGATTATGAAAGTAACTATCATAATTTATGATCAATGCTTATAAAATGAACACAATATCTACTCTCAAATGAATAAAGACGAGCTTCTCTTGAACTAACATTCTCCAGGAATAGAATGCACACCCATGACTGCATCTCCTTCAGACTGTGAGTCTGTAGATGCATGCTCTTGATTCATTGTCGAAGGGTATTCCCAGGCACCCCTGCTGACCTCCATTCTTGGTAAGTGATCACTTGCCTCATAATGACCATAATAGGTACTCCCCGGAGCAGAAAATCCAAATTTGTAAGAGTTCATATTCATTGACCAGTATGCACTTTCCTGAACAGACAGAATATACGAAAATAACATTTCATAATATCGCAGAAATTTAATTTCAATGAGGAAAACACTTACGGTATACTATTCATAATGAAATTTACATTCACACTGAAGTAAGTCTATCGATAGCGTTCTTCAACGCATTTAGAAAAGAACCTCAAATCAAACTTTTCAGAAAACAATAAAGAGAAATGGAGCCATGTGGTTGATTTAAGATAAGCGACCTTCAATAGCACGTTATACCATATGACCATTAATTTCAGTGACGCCCTTACTGCATCAACTTTCGTGGACTTGTGCAAAGAAAAACTCTTTTTTCATTTTCTTTCTCTAAACAATCGTATACTGCCATCCTCACCTATTAATCCTGAGTTAAACAATTTATTTCTCAACGAAAAGGAGAATAAATGCATCAGCATGACAACCTACGCCCCCCGTCTATTCAAGAGTAGATTGGGATAGCCGCCACACAGCTAATTACTACCAAGCGCATGAACAACCTGGGCATAACTGTCGAGACTGGAAAATAAAAATAAAAAACGAAAAAAATACCTGATCATGCGTCGGTAAGGTATGACCATAATGGATCGGTACATGTGTGAGGCCTTCAAAGAAGTTCATAAAACTTTCCGTAACCGTGTAAGGAAAACCAGTGTTTATGTAATGAACCTCCATTTGGCCATTCCCATTCATGTTTAACCACTATACAGATTCCAATTCACAAAACAAGCTGCAAAATACCATAAAATACAAACATGTCAACTGTATAATTAGTCACGTAAAGCTCACAATAATAATAATAATAATAATAATAATAATAAGGAAACGAATTAAATCGGGGAATTTAAAAGAAAAAAAGAAAAAAAACCCTATCCTACATGATTAGGCTCTCGGATTTGAAGATGAATAATAAACAGGTATAAATATTAGCGGATCTATCTAATTCTTGAGGTTCCACATGGAAATTTGCAGAAATGCAGCATCTTTAACAGCTTTCCTCAGTTCCCTACATAACTTAATACACACAAAAAAAAAAGAAGCTTTTTATCCTTAAATCTGCTATTGGTCTCTGAGCAAATGCAGGAAAGGAAAGGGAAACCCAACCAACACTAAATGCAGCACAAAATTCATAATTTTCCGTTCAGTTTTCACCGCAACCAAACAAAAGGTAACAGAAACATTTCGAAAACGGTTTCCTTCACCAAAACTTCTCAGCAAAGTTGCCATGGTAGAATTTCATCATTCATTTACAAAAAAACAAATATATATATATATATATATATAATATAAACTCGGCATGTTTTTTGCGATTCTTTCTCGCATTTCCTCCAGTTTTCTCAGCAAGCATTCTCTTGGAGAAGAAATGTTAGAATCGCAGAAAAGAAACAACAAATGAACACAACTTGGGGAACTCTTCTGCAATCAGAACCATCAAATTTCAGCTATGAAAATTACAAACAAGAAATGAAACGCATTCGCAGAGAGAAAGAGAGCCAGAGAGAGAGAGAGAGAGCGGACATTTCTTAGTAATGGAGCTAGAAAACCGGCAATGCAGAGGTCTCCCGTGTGAATCAGAGAGTGTGTATGTGTGTGTAATGTGTGAAAATGAAAGGAAATGGCCCAAATGGGTTTTTTCAGTTTCTCCCTGTTTCACTCTCTCATCTCATTTTCTCTCTCTCCCCCTGACATGCCACAAGTTATAAGGAAAGGCCACATTTATCAGCCTTTACCAAAACGGCGACGTTTGGTAACCAACAAACTTCCTTTTTTTTCCCTTAAAGCAAGCATATTATAGATAAGCTAAACAATTAGAAGGATACAAGGTTAAATAAAGTAAAAATCTCTAACAATTATCTCAAAATAATAAAAATAGAACAGATATCAAAATAAAAAATAATTTCAGAATCAAAGTGTGACTTCCACCAATTTTATTGGATGAATGTTATATAAATCAATTTTAAAATAATCCGATAATTTTTACTGTGACAAAAAATAGCAGCAAGAGGAAGTGCGCTGTATCTACAAACTTTGAATCATTTGTGAATTGCTGAACCTTATTATATATATATATATAGCAAATTTTTAGTAGGAGAGTAACTACTGAAAAACAAAATAAATCCATATTTTTTAACTCGGTATTTTAAACAATGATGAATCATTTGAAGGAACATATATTTTCTTAATAAATTAATGGAGTATATAAAATTTTCAGATGATAAATATGGATAATATTGACAAATAAGTAAATATTTGTATAGAGGGAGGGGGGAGATCTATGGCAGGGGCAGCCGCATTTACAATAACTTTTGTCTTTATGCACAATCCCTCAGGTACAGCTGTATAAGCTTCAAGATTTATGATCCCTACAAATTGCTCACCTAAAACATCCAAAAAGAGAACAACCATAACACTACAGCTTTAAAGCAAAACAACAAGATAAGGTACTTAATTAATGAAAAAAGTTAGACATTTTGGGTTGTTTCAAAATTCCAACTTCTTATGTAATTCACATTCTCTATATATATATATATATATTATGTTCTATATTCATGATATTTTTCGAAACCTTGGATCCTTGATGTTGTGTTGTTGGGGGGGGAAATAATGGCATGAGGACAGTATTAATTGCTGCCTTCACATTTCTTAAGCATGCCATCCGAAGTAGGTTTTCCTTTTTCCTGTAGTGCATACTGCATATATATATATATATATATATATACATATAATCAATTATAGTTGAAGATGGATAACCAGAACCAACTGACTTTTGATGATTGCAGTTGAGCTTGGTTGAGAACTAGAAGTGACTTAGTCAATGCAAAGGTCTTTTAGGATCCAAATTAGGTAATCCTCAATTGGGTGAAGCAATTTGCTGGAGGACTCACTTTTATAGAGTGGTTGGACACAACTTCCATGCACCTATATATGTCTTTGAAACCTCATGGAAACTCGTGGCCTTCCTACACTTGTTTTACCAACTTGAATATATGATATGGATCTCACGAGAATATCGTGACATTGTACTTCGACCTGATCTCGATCCAATTCTTTCTTTCTTCTTCTGTTTACTTTTGTCCTGATTGATGAAAAATACCCCAGAAAATTAAAAAAAAAAAAAAAAAGTTATCATGTCACTATACGTAGTAGAATTCAGGAATAAAGATGAATTAGCCGTGATAAAGCTGTAGATGAATGCTAAGGTCATGAGTTACATGGGACCAAAGCAGACCTTGTTTGCAAGCAAGGAATTCTTCTTTCCCAACCTAATTATGTTCCATGTACACATGTATTATTCAGTAGAGAGAGAGAGAGAGAGATGATGTGGAACTTTAAAAAGCTGGTCAAAAATTAAAGAAAAGAAGGGAATAGGCATCTTGTGGATGCAAGGTAGTGTGGAGTTGGAGCAGCAATTATTCCAAAGAGAGATTTGTTCTGAGTCAACTTCTTAAAGTGGGATTAATGAAATCATACTGATCCTGTGTTGGCAGGGTGAGAGCTTGAGCACCGCCAGTTTTTCATGGATTGCAACCATGATCTTGAGAAGGTGGGGGGGATCCAGCTATGCCGTCGGATTAGTAGACCTCGTCTTCTGATTAGTCGTGTTGGTGCAGCAACCTAATAAAGATATTCTATTCGAGACAAGATCCAAGAAGGAAACATGAGGGTCCATTAATATTTGAACATAGAAAAGGTAATAGAAGGGGGAATACAATAAGATCGATTCCACTTTACGAGCGAACCCAGCCTAATTACTTAAGTTTGGCTTCTTTTTCCCATGGTTTCCTAAGAGACCAAACAAAGAACAAGACTTTAGTTGGACAACTTGAAGTACAGGTTATTGAAAATCATGATGATGCTGTTAATATAATCTCTCAATCTTCGTAAGGACCATATATATATATATATATATATGTCCATAGCATATAGATATCTAGATTGACCACAAATTCACTTCTATCTTAATGCACGAACATAGACCTTTTTCATTTGTTATCATGGGACTTACCAACTCTTTGATAAGCTGCTTAGCATTTTTTAACGAAACTCTTGTTTTTCTTTCGATGGAGGTAACCAAAATATAAAGCATCTCTCCTTGAAAATTTTGAGTTCCAACTCAAATCACCAGGGATGAACTTCACCAGAAAGATAATGAAGGGCCGGCTGACCAAAACAGTTACTGTGGTGGATGGGACATTTTCGACCGTCCCGACCATGCATTCGCATCTTCCAGCATGAACACAAGGACCTCTCAAGCCATCGCAAATATAAAACTGAACCACGGCATTCCCCAGCAGTAATCAACGTTGATCCACAAAACCAGCAAGTTTGCTCATGATTTCCGTCCTAACTTCAAGGAATCATACAGCCACTACGTATGACATCAAGGTCACCCCAAGACCCATCGCCAGGGAAGAAGTACGAACCATTCATAGAAAGTGCATAATAAGCACTTTCAAAGAGCAGATACCAAGAGCTCCCAAACTTCCGAAGATTCAATGGATATTTTGAATATATCAAAATTTCACCATTGTTTTAGGCGAAAGAGACGGCTACAGCAATGAAGAAAATTCTCATTCTCCAAAAATACCAATACAAATATAAAATTATCCTTAAATGATAAAACTGTAACTCCAACAAGTAACAGGGGCATTAATAGCCACCCCGATAAATCAGGTTATGTAGGATCAAAATCCATCCAAAACTAAAATTGGGTTTGGGATTCATTCACTCCCTTCAAATCTGAATTATTTGAACAAAACTTTGCCGGAATAAGTTATTGGAACTCCAAAAGATTTTCATCACCATCTAAAGCTAAACAGCATGGGCAGTTAAGTATACCCTTTGATTAACCGCCACCAGATCCATATTTCTTTCCGAACATAATCAGCTGTAACTTGTCATAACCAGCAAGGACACCAGCACCGGCAACGGCACGGAGGATGTTTGCACCAGCACCCTTGAAGAGAGACTTGGCACCCTCATTCTTCAGGATCTGACTAAAAGCATCCAGTGAGCTCTTGTACTTGACAGCTTCACCGGAGGTCATCATCATTCTTCTACGAACAGTGTCAATAGGATAGGATGCAAGACCAGCACCATTGGTGATGAGCCAACCGAGGGCAAAGCTAGCAAAGAAGCTATCCTGTAATCACAAAAAAAGGAGAGCAATGTCATGAGAAAAAGGGGGAAAAAAAACTCCTGAACCTCATCATCATTCCAGTAGTTCAGAGTCAAGTGAGGTCCAACACTTGAACAAAAACATTGTTCATGGACTGTCCTTCCAAAAGAAAACAAAGAAACATCTTCCTTCACACTCAAAGCTTATCCGGATTTTTTGTAGCAAGAGGCTCAAAGCAATTTCCAATTAACATAAAGTTCATGCAACATTGCAGTAATACTAACACAACTTCATTAATCAGATAACAAGTACATAGAAAAAAGCATCATTACATGGCCCATACAAATAATAATTAAATTCCAATGAGGTGATGTTAAAGAACAAAGAAATATGCCAACCTGCAAACCTCCAGTAAGGACAACAGGCTTCAATGAATCATACATCCCGAAGTAAAGACCACGGTACACGATGATACCAACACATGAAATGTTGAATCCACGGTAGAGACCAGCAAGCCCATCAGTTTTCAATGTCTTTTTGTAGACATCAACCAGCCCATTAAATTGCCTTTCTCCTCCCTTTTTCGCTGCCTTTGCATCATTGGCCAGACGGGTTCGAGCATAGTCCAGGGAGTAAACAAAGAGAAGGGATGACGCACCGGCAGCACCACCTGATCCCAAGTTACCGGCAAACCATTTCCAGTAACCATCCTTGTCTTTCTTGAAGTTGAAAAGCCTCTTGAAGTAATCCTTGAATGCGAAGTTCAAGGCCTGGTGCCAGTAGAGTGAAATCTATCATTACAAGCTTGAAAAACAGAACTTTATTGAACTTCAAGTAAAAGAGAATAATACCACTAACCTGAGTAGGGAAGTAACGGATGACATTAGCAGTGTTACCTCTCCATAATGATCCAAAACCCTCCTCTTTAATTGTTCGACTGAAACAATCACCAATACCCTTGTATGGTTCAGACAGCCTCCCAGTTTTTATCATCTCATCCTGGTTCTGGATCAGAAGTTTAACACGCTCAATTGGAGCAGCAGCTGTTTTGGATACAGCAGCAGAGACTCCACCCATAAGGAAATCAATGAGAAAGTTTCCTTTCGGTTTCTCTGAAGCAGCTGGGACAAAAATTGGGGAAGCAACAGATAGATCAGTGGTAGCTCTACATGCTGGCATTGTGGGATACTGAAATGCTGCATTAGAGTAGTTCCCGAATGTGGCATGCCTTTGGTACAGAGCTGACCGATGGAAACCACCATTATAACCCCGAACATCTGTGGAAAGGTCAGCACAAAGCCGGAGCTGGCCAGCGGCCTTCTGAAAAACTGTGGGCTGTTGAACCCGATCAACCATTTTTAATAAATCTGCAAGGATAAACACTTCAACTGTTACAATGAATAGCTAAGGCTAACTTTAAATAGCACTAATGCACCATAAAATAAAAAATCAATAATAACACAGAAACTGAAATCACCACCCAAACAGAAGGCACTAAAACTATACTTACGAATTCAATCAATAAATAACAAGAAAAATATTTGCAAAAGAATGCCAGAATAAGATAGCAGCAACCATGCACCATGCGGGGACAAAAAAATAAAAAATTCTTACTTCCCTTTTCAGTTACACATACGGACAAAAAAGGCACAATATGCAATAAAAAAAGACAGAAAATGAATCATCACCAATATAATGTCTTTTGAAGAAAGGATTGTTAAAAGCAAAAAGTGCATGATTTTTTATTAAAAAATACAGCTAAGATACGCAATAAAAAGGGACAAAAAGAAAAAACAAAGTGAATCATCAATATAAAGATAGCATTATAGCCTTTCGAACAAAGGAAGGTGAAAAGGGAAAAACTGAATGGAAAGTAAAAATATTTACACTGCGGCAATATTAGATATGCAGTCTTGCTATCAATCAATTCATTTGGAAACTCCAAAACATTTAGGCATTCCTAGAAGACCACACTTGAATAATCAAGTCCAAAGACTATTTTGGTGTAATTGTCCTGACTCCAACTAAAACTGTAGAAAGGAGTGCAGGGTATGATAAGTAGTGTAATAAATTGACTATACACAATCGTATAGCGCAGTCCAATCTTTAGTTGGAAAGATATGTCCCCAAAGGATAAGATTAAGCGGAACAGAATTTGCTGGGTCATGCCATAACCATTTCACAATGCACAAGTATAAGCTTGAACACATCAATCCAATGAACGTTAACTACAACCAAAATTGAAGTCACTACACCTCTTAAGACGTCTAACATGAATAACGCAAAAAAGCAAATGATCCACTGATAAATTTCTGTTTCATCCAACAATAATTAACGAGTTGCTTATAAGAGGCTAAAACCAGTAGTTATACCTATCAAAGAAAAAAAAACAGCGGTTATCTTTGGCATACATTTCCCATATCCAAAGTTCAAAAGACAAACAGATTTGCAAAGATCAATAATAATCTAGAAAGTTTAGAAAAGAAATTTGGGTGGCCTCAACAAAATCCAAAGCATTTCCCTAGAAAACTGCATTTTCGGTCAACTTCATTGCTACAAAAATAAAATTGTTAAAAATATATAGAGGGCGCATCAAACTATTCAAAATAATACTTCAGCGAAATTGTGAAGTTGAACTAAATATAGATAAAACACCATATTATGCAAAGTACACTAAAACCAGTACAGATCTGACCTATTAAGGTCGAGTACAATGATAATAAAATCAAAATGAATTGCGAGATATAAAAAATAATCAGCCACTCGAACAAAACAAAGAAAACAAACAGATCTACGAATCCAGAGGCGCATACAAGTATTTCATCGCAAAGAGCCAAAAATAAAAACCACAAACAAATCAGATCTAACGCGCGGATCATAAAGGTTCTACCTTCGTAGTCCCGATGAAATCTGAGCCACAAATGAAATTAAAAAAAAAAAATAGCACAAACAAACAGATCTATAAGAAATATTCAGGATACATCCGATGTGAAAATAAACATAAAAAAAAACAATTCCTTGGATTTTTTTAATATACCTTTTAAGATGAGTCTCCTCCTTTCGCTGTGCAGAGAAAGAGAGCGTCGGTATGCGAAAGGATGGGAGAGACGACCCAAGAAATAGTAAGAGAGGGTTTGTGTTTTGTGTGGTGGAGAGAGCGAGGCTTCCGAGAGTGCGTCAAGGAAATGTCACTTTTTATTGGCTCTTTGTGGGTGGGGCCCTGAATTGGTTGCGCGTGTCAGTTCAATGTTCGTGGACGGCCGCCGTTACCGGCCCAGCTTTTTTCTGGACCCCTTCTTCGCCGTTATCGGGCTATGAAGGAAAATCCATGTCTGTATTAATGAGCCTCCATGCTATTTCTCTTGTGCAGGATTTAACGGGCCATGTCTCAAGAACAAGTACATGACCACCAATTCTAACGGGCCTTTGCCTCGAGTGTAGCATTGGTTCTCGAACGTACAGATCACCGCCTGGATATCAAGGATTTATATGAGCAGGACCTTATGCTGTGGGCTTTGTGTCTCACCCATTTTTCTTATTGAGCTCCACAGTCCTTCGGTACATGAGCATGGCCTTTTGGATCCTGTGTCCCCACATCAACACAAGAAAACTTACCATTTTCAATAGAAAAAATGATATTTATAAGAAAATTTGTGTGCAGGGATTATATAAAAAATAGATTGTAGTTTATTTCTAATTATATTTTACATTTAAGCTTTCTTAATTTTTAGTTTTATTTATTTTGGACAAATAGTTTTTTTTTATTTGATGTAAAATTTTAAATTTGTTCATGTGCAGTTCTTAAGCAAAATTTTCTGTATTATAGGAAAACTCTTTTCAATGTCATGTCAGATTTACCAGTTGTGCACTATATGAAGATAAGTAACCATTTAGCCATCTATGTATGCTAGAATGTGTGAGGTTCGTGTTTTCTTTAGTTTCTTCCTATTGTAGAAGATTTCAATCCTCCTCTTGTACTTCATTTCTCTCTTCCTTCCAACCTTTTCACAGTTTTGGATGGGGATTTAAAAGTCATTGAATTGGTTAGATGAAAAGGTTGTAGCAAAAGATATCACAACACCAATGCCTTCTTCAGTTCCCCTAATCAAACTAGCCGATGAATCCTCATCAGTTGATCCAACTAAATATAGGAGAGTTATTGGGGCGCTACAATATTTGCTGCTATAACTAGACCAATATAAGTTTTGTAGTGAATAAACTTTCACAGTTTATGCATTGCCCAACCACAACTCACTGGACAGCAATTAAAAGACTGCTGCGTCATTTGAAGAACACCCTTTTTTCAAGGCATAAAAATCACAAAATCCGCACGTCCTGCCATCATATGTTTCTCGGATGTTGATTGGACAGGTAACTTGGATGATAGAAAATCGAGTTCAGCCTATCTTATTCTACTTGGCACAACCTCAATTTGGTGGAGCTCAAAAAAGTAATGTATGATTGCTAGATCTTCAATAGAAGTTGAATATCATGCTCTAACAACAGCAGCAACCGAATCTATGTGGCTCCTTTCCCTATTCCAAGAGCTGAAATTCTCATTATCAAAGCCTTCATTGCTGTTATGTGACAATTTGGATGCCATTCATCTAAGTTTTAATCCAGTTCAGCACTCAATATTGAAACACATCCAAATTGACATTCATTTTGTATGAGACTTGATTGAAAAAAAGGTTCTTCATGTTCGTCATGTTCACACAAATGATCAACTTGCGGATCTATTGACAAAGCCTCTATCACGTCAATATACAGATTATCTTAGAAATAAGATCGGACTCACCGATAGTAGCCCGTTCTTATGGGGGCATATCAAGGAAAGTGCATAAAATCAACATTAATAAAATCAACTTCAATAAGAATCTATGCACACGTTACTCTAGAATCAATTTTTATTCTATGTATTCATTGCCTTCATTTTGTTGTAAAGATTCTTCATATGTTACACAATTCTTTGTAATTATTACTTAGGTTACTTTGCTTGTATATAAATACCGTCAGTAATGAAATTTTTTGTGTGATTCAAAATTACAAACTCGATAAGTATCAATCCTCCATAATCTTGATCCATTCATTTAGTTATATATATAAATGTAAAGAAGTTGAAGCCGACATGAAAGCCTTTTTCCAAACCAAATACTTCAGCTACAGTAGTCCCTCCATTGTTTGTATTAATTAGTGAGGTGACTTCACAAAGAAATATGAATAAAAATTTGGACTTCGGATGCAAAGGTCAAATTGCAGACAAAGGAATCTTATTTTAGTATTCTCTGCTATGATCTATTCCTTCTAATTAAGGGTCGATAAATTAAAAAGATAATGTATAGATCCAATATTTGATATCAGAGTGATGGGTTGTGTGGCCCATTAATTGCCACAATTGACCATTCAATTCACGAAGGCACGATGGCAGCAGCTTGTTTTTTAGCGTTTGTTATTTGAGTTTGGTTCATTATCATCAGCTTATCTCTACAGAGAAGGTCCATTCCGCACTGGATTTGCGGGATTTTGCCTGCTTGTGGCTTTAAAGTTAGAAGAGAATTAGCATTAATTTCCTGTAGTACTGTATTTTGCTCAATGGCTTTAGTAATCCGTTTGCTTTTTGAGTTGAAAATCATGATGGCCTTTGTGCTACGTACTCGTGCTGCAACCAAGCATTAATGCATGCAAATTAAGCTCATGAGTCTTTTTCCCAAATGTTGTTGTTAATATATTGATCGATAGTGTTACATCATAACACATTATAAAAAAATTATTTATTTACAATTAGTTAATTAATTTAGTAAAATATTGACTATTTATAATTAAAATAAGTCATAAATAATATTTTTATCGTAAATTATTAATCACAAAAATTTATTTTTAGTGACGTAATGCATGCAATAGTATAGTGAGAGTTACGTGGAGCCCTTTCCTACACCTGCTTTCCATCTTTGCTTTATTATTATTATTGTTATTTGCTGCTTGTTACAGTAGTTTGTACGATAATGTGGTAACAAAGTGATCCAGTGGCTTTGCACCCCATGAGGAAGCTGTCTCTATCATCTAATTTGCAATATTGGTTATGGTTGAAAGGTCCTTTTTTTGCCACAATGTCCGTACATTCGCTAACCCTAGAATTAGAATACTTTCTGTATATAATATGCTGGTTTTCGAGACTGCAGTCACTGTACGTACTCATCATGTCATTAATTTGGAGACTAGGGTTCTTTACTTGCAGCAGTGAGAAGTAATTGATTTCTTGACCATATTATATGTATCCATTGATTGGTTAAACGCTGATGATCCTGTGGCAAACTGATATCAGTTCCCCAGGTAAAATCTTTTTGTTTGCTAATCCTGAAAAAACTGCTTAATTAATAATTATTCATTACAAAAATTTTAGGTAGATATAATTAATTGGATGCATTCAAAATGGGTAAAAGTGACCAAATTGTTTCAGAATTGATTATATCTAAACTCTTTTTCTTGTAGTGATTGTCATGTAATTAATCAGACTGTAGTTCATGCCGTGGTAGACCTGCTATGTGCTGATCCATTATTAATTTATACTCTTTGAGAAATAACTTCCACCGTCTGATCTATTAATGTTACTTTCGTATTAATTAATGCTTGAAACTGTTGCTTCCCTACAGAAACCTTCATGACTTAAGTAAAGGACTAGCTAGATCTAGTCTTTTGAGAAAAAATGATCCAGACACTAGACAGCTGATCTGCGGTAAGATACTCAGGAAGTACTTCATGAGGGACCTTTGAAATTTAAAAAAAAAAAAAAACTTAACTCGATCAGATTAAATTAATAAATAATTAGTCAAATATTGTAAATATCCATTTTCCTCAAATATAATATATATCCAAGTTAGGTTTTCATGAAGCTTCTGCGGATAGTGTTGAGTGGGTAACATAACCCATTAACCACAGATATGCCCATCAATCCCTTTCATCACAGTTAGCAAGAGACAGATAAATGCGCAATCCTTTCGCAATAGCAGCGTCATACTTGTATGTGAACAGTGAGTTCCAATAATGAATCTTATATTAACATTGCATGCAGGTATGCATGAATGATCAAAGACTCATGGTCTGCCGCCCTCACATGATGTACTTCCTACTAAAAGCTAGCAACTTGTGATAATATCATCATCAGTTCTGGCTACTTTGTACACTGGGAGTTATTCTCCTGCCGATTTCTTGGCCAATCCCTATGTATTTCAGGAAACAAATTAATTAAGCGCCCTTTACAAAAAAAAAAAAAAAAAAAAGGGCCTTTGGTTCTACAGTCGACTGACTGAAATAATTTATTAATTAACCGATTGATGATGACATGGTTGCAGATCTTTGACAAGTCGAAGTGGCCGGGGCAGTACTCATCAATTGAAAAGTACTACTTCAGACGCAGAGACCATTCATTCAACATTAATATAATATATATTTAGTGTAAACTAATCGGGTAACACTTGCATAACATCAGTACTACTACTACTTATTAACTATAAAAATTTTAAAAATTTACAAATCAAACATTAATTAATCATGCAGCCTCCAAAACACACGTCTGTCATGTAGTGATGTTTTGTGATTATGGTACCGTTGGTGGTTTTTCAAGCTGTATCACAGCTACTCATGCACTAAGTAATTTTTGTTAAATAATTATTTTGTTAAAATTAACTGACTGCAAATAAGTAATTTTTTTGTAACAATTTTATTATTATTTTCACTACTGTTTATAGAGTATCTAATATCACTTTATTATCCAAACCCAACCTAACCCATGTCAATTAGGTATCGTCGAGTATTTTAATATGAATTTATATATATTAATTGAATGACGTCTGATCTACTTAAAATTCAAACCTCTTCGAGACGTTGATTGGTTGAATATGATAATATTTTATCATAAAATATTGAAGGAAATAATAATAAAATAAGAGATAATAGAAAGAAAAGAAAATAATTTAAAGGGGTTCATTATTAGAGGCTAATTACGTCAACTTACCACCAAGCCCTAGAATTAGCTACATCGATATTGAGATAAATCATGTTAAGGACAAGTGGGACTAATTAATCGGTGCCAAAATGTACAAGTGCTAATAATATTAACGTCTCAAGTTTTTTTTTTTTTTTTGGTTTGTTGACCCATATGCATGCCAACCTGGCCTATTTGAATGTGGGAGGAGATCATCATGTTGGAGAGCGCATGATCATCTAGGCGCGAGTACTGCAGAAAGATCATCAACTAGCTTTCCTGCCAGCCTGCCAGGCATATATGGTGATCGATCATTTGTTCACAATTATTTAATCAGTCATCCTAAAAAGGAATTGATTTAAACATAGTAAGGGACGTTGCATTTTTTGGAGTACTTTTTAAACCTTTAATTGGCAAGGGAATTATATATATAAGGATGCAGGTTTAATTATACGTATATCTCGAATTTGTAATTAACCTGCATGATGATCATCATGCATGTGTAACTTCTGTTAATGTACGTTAATGACGTGCCATTAATTTAGTTGTTTAGGTATAAAAGTACAATATGGAGAAACATATATATCGAAAGTACAAATTGAGTAACTTTGGTCGGGGCTTCGTGGGGTTCGATGATGCATTAAGGAGGCAAACTTGTTTTTGGAAATTCTAAAACTTGCCTTGGACGTGGAGATGATCACTCATGAAAACCCTCATAATTCTCAGTTTTCAAGCACACACTCGTGCAGCCTTGGAAACATTAAAGTATAAGCTTGGGCTGATCATGTTGTCAAAAGGAAATAGTACAACTAGACTGATCTATCGAGACTTTTAATTAATTAGAGAAAAAAAATATTATCTTATGCCTTCAATAATTAACTATTAATTTAGCATAAATATATTGATATAAAAGTAAGGCAAAACTAGTAATTATTTATTAATATGAATCACTTAGATCCATATATTATATACGTAATGGGCCGGACACCCACCATGCAGCATGCATGGCGTAACTGCAGGAAGCAGTACAATATAAATTGTACGTACGTTCTGAGAAGTGATCAGATAGACAATAGTATGTATATATATATATATATATATACACACACATACATTACACATATATATTGATAATATATGACCTATCGGTCGATCGTGAGAATTTAAACCCCCTTGAATTTCTAGATCACTATTGATTTGGTAAGGTGCCAAGCGTTGTGATCAGGTTCAATTATAAGAAAAATAGACTTTTATAATTAATTAATTGTGATAAAAGTTTATTTATGATTAATTTTGATTGTAAATAATCATTTTATTATAATTAATTGATAGTAAATAAACAATTACCATTAATTATGCATGAGTACTTATATTCACTACGACAAAAAGAACTTTTTGTCGCGATGACTTTTACCACAATAAGTATTAAAAATTATAGTAGATAACCATTATTGACAAAACTTCATGGCCACATATTTGCAGATAATAAAATGCCAATTGAATACTTAATTCGGCAAAAGTCCAAGTTGTCAGAATAAATCTACTTATTGTGGCAACTCCCATCATTGCTAAAAGGAAAATAATTTGTCAAAAAAACCTCTATCAAGTCATTAGATGTCGCATGAGAAACTTAATTGCCACAAAATATGTTGCCACAAAATAGTTTGTTAATCAAAATATTTTGCCAATATTTCTTCTCTACTACAAATACTAATCGTTGCAATATATATTTTTTCTGCGAAGAGATATCATCAAAAAAAGAGTTCAACAGATGTGAAAACACTTTAATTGACAAATTGATGGTGCCACTAAAAAAATTTTGTGACAATAATTTTGGTGGATAATTCTTTTCCTCTACAAATAATTTCGCCAAAAATAATCTTATGGTAAAAGAAAAGTATTTGCGGCAACATGCTGTTGCCGCAAATAGAAAAAAAATAAAAAAAATTAGACTTCAAAATCGATTAACTAAGAATGAGTACAATAATAGAAAAAGAATAGCATGTAATAAACCTAAACACATAAATATGAAAGCAATGAAGATCCAAATTCAGCAAAATATTATATAACAATCTCAAACAAATAAGTACAAACTATGCTACCAATTTCTTTTTTCAAAATAAATCGTGCTACTAATTTCATAAACTCAATATCTCAAAACAACTTTGGTCCATGCAAAAAAGAAAATTATGAAACAACAACTAGCCTAAGATGAACTTCTCAGATAGTAAATGTTTCTACATTCTGACATGGCGTGTATTAAAGAATTTTGATAACAAACTAGAGTTTAAATATATGATATTTTTCATTTATAAAAGAGACAAACTATAGTCCAAATATATATTAAAGACAAACCGGAGTTGAAATATATATTAGAGGGACAACTTCTACTTAAACCATGACAAATAGTAAAAACTTTATCAGGTATCTAACCAAGAGCACTTTTACAACATGATAACCTAGAAGATGTAAAACTATAAACTCTTACAAAGGCATATAGAAATTTATATTCATGTATGCTACTTCCCCTTCCTGCAACCAAATAAGAAGGAACCAAAATAAAACCATATCAGTCAAAACTTTAAAAAAAAACGTTAAAAATAATTCAACACTAACATAACTAAGATGTAATAAACAATTGCAATATCAGTGAGTAGGTATCTATATCCTAACATGTAAATTATTAGCCTTAATCCTCTCTCTTAAAATATGAACATTCAAAAGTCATTGAACATGTCCCATCTAATATAGTAAAATCACTTCAATGCCAAGATAAGCTAGTTATATTACAAAAATGTTAGCCAAAGTGCTAAATGAAAAATCTGAATCACTTAAAGGTCATTGACCTCTAAATATATCTGGCCTTAACTAATAAAATAACATCATAAAAAGATTATTTTTGGAAAGTTAGAAAATAACTAAATGTCTAGTGGAAAGTACTTTTACTCAATTAAGGGGATTTAGATATGGTAACCATAAAATGATATTGGAAAGTAGGTAACATAAGTATCCTCTACATATGAATATAAATATCTACAACTTATGGCACAAATTAAAGAAAGATATGAAAATCAATTTAACTAAAATGAGAAGCTCAAATAACAAAAATCTTGGTAATAGCACTAGCAATTACTAGTAACAAAAAGAAAATACTAGATTGTTAAAATATATAAATTATGCTAAAAGATATAACAGCCCTAGGAGACTAATGAATGCCTCCCTATTGTAAGGCATAGATCTACCCCTCAATATCACTAAATTTCAACTAGGTGAGTGAACAGGGTGTTTTTTTTTTGGGCAGGAGGGGATCATCAAATTACTTAAAATCAATCCAGCCCATTCTTCTATAAAGCACATACTTCCACAATATAAAGGGTGAGATCTTTAAACCTTTGAAATCTTAGATGCTTCAAGATACCATGATGTCAATCTCATGAACTAAATGAAGCAACAAAATTTATAAGGGGAAAAAAGGAACACCTCCCATGGTTTCCTCAGCAATAATTTTGAGGTCAAACAAGCATTTTGTGCCCCTCACCTACCAACTTCTTTTATAATTATATCAAACTCACAGTAAGCTTGATATCCTTTGATCTCAACCTCATTTAATATTGATCTAGATTGGAATATGTTTCAATTTCAAAAATATAAAATTATTGCATGAAACTATTATTAAAATAAAAAATTATTTGTCAGAGAATGAGTAACATTTGATGTAACAAGCCTAGTAAGAAAACATAAGTAATGAGAGTCTGAAAGCTAGTTAAGACAGATTGTGTCAAATTTTACTCTCAATTCTTGTCAATTATTTCATTCAATAAAAGGTGGATTCTTCATCACTTTCGTAAACATAAAGCCATTCTACATGACCACTCACTGCAGAACTGATTAAGAATCAAGTTAAAGATCTGGAAATCACCACCAGCAATGGCAACTACAGCCTTTTGTAGTCTTAGGAAAAAAAAATCAACTTTTCTCCATTTTTCTTCGAGAAATAGAGTTAACATCTCCAACACCCAGTTTAAACATAATATTTCTTAGTGAAGATTTTTCCACAAAAAATCAACTGTGAAGTATTTATTCTTTTTTCCTTCAAATACATATAACTAAAACTTTACAGGATTTGCATCTATTAAAAGAAAAATACAAATCACTTGAGTTGCATAAAAACAACATTAAAAACAAACTAACTGTATTCAATACATGTACTGCACTAAAAAGAGATTAACCAAAGGAAACCGAACTTAATAAAAGTAAAGACAAGAACTTTACCTACTGGTGGACTGGAGCTGCTCTCTGAACTCCTTGAATTTGAGGTTTCTCATGTTCTTGAAAGAGAACGCATAAACACCTCTGAAGCCATTCTTAACTGCCATATTACCAAATTTGAGAATTGATTTTGTTCTTGCATGATATAGTAAATGGTTTAAATCAGCATCTATAAGCCAAATACAAAGAATGACAAAGAATCACACTAACAAAATATTATCTTTACCGTGACTTCCACTGAAGTGGCCATTAAATATTTTACAATTTTTTATGTAACAGACTTATCAAATTCAACACCCTCATCTACCATCTACATTCAATAGCTTTAAATTCTTAATATCCTAAATTTATGTCGAAGGACTCCACATATAGGAAAGTCAGTGAATGTGACAAAGTAACTCCCCTGGAATCTAAAATGTCCATCAAGGACTTTGGTTTTGCTATTCCATATCCAACAAAGAAAAGTAAACAAGAAATAAAACTATTTCCCTTATTCAATATATAATAGACCAGTGTATCCAATTCCAAAAAAATGTGCAAATTCACAATTCTTAAAATCGTAATAAGACCAATAAAAGAAAACTGTAAAGAAACAAAGACAACACACACACAGAGGGTGATTTATTATTGCCTAATCAAAATTAAACGTTGATATAAAAAAAAGGTGCATGTGAAGCATATATTGACAGAAAATAGAATGAACTTTATGACAAGATCAGAAAAAAAAAAAAAAAAAAACCAGAACCCAACAACTTCATGGTTCCCATTAGAAAATTGAAAAAACTAAAGAGTTTACAACCAAAATCAACAGCATTATATTATTCATATCATCTCACATCAGTATCATAATATAATTACCCCATTAAATGAAAAAAAATTGAAAAGTCCATCATCCAAAACAGATAAAAAAAGAGCATAGAAACAGATCAATCCTCAGATGAATCAAAGTAGTACCTTAAACGACAATTGTTGATATTATCCACAAGAGCTAGACTGCATTTCCAAGGATTATGTATTTCTTGGGGTTGTTCAAGAAGATATAAAGGGCGTTGGGGGCTGGAGTACAATGTCTTCGCTTGAAGTGCAAGCATGACTATTAATAATGACAGCTTAAACCCAATTCAGCCATCGCACCGACCACTTTAGTGGATACAACCTTTTTTGTTAAATAAATTGAAATTTGCAGAATACAAGAGCAAAAAGGTTAAAACACAGTATTGGAGGCTAGAGAACCACAAAAGGCAATAATTCATTTACTTACGCGATATAATGAAGAAGAAAAGTATTACATATTACATTCTCTTCTTAATAAGTTAGTGCAATCCTACCCATTAATCCCTTAGATCATCATATGAGTTTAACAAACTGAAGTATATAATTTGGGTAAAGTTATCATTTTTATTCACTTTTTTTTTTAACTTTAAATTTGAAGACAAACCACTTGAGTGCAAGACACAACAATCAAAGAAACAAACAATTAGAAGATAGGCATAAATATAGACATTCATTTTCATTTGTTTTGAAATCATTATATATATAACCTATGAGGTTTTAGATGGTAACACTTGTACAACTCATGACCATCAAAGGCATAGCTCATCAGATACTTAACCCAAAGATCACCCTAAATGACAATTATATACAATCTGACTACACAAATTTATTATTGAATTTGTCGACTTAACCATTCATCCATTTATGCATGTATATCAAACCAAAATCGGGAGGGTGGTTAGGGGAAGAGAGAAAATCTCTCCCTTGAAAAACTTAATCCAAATCACTATAGTCAAAATCTAACCGTATCAGGATTGGCGATCAAAAGCATGGTAGTGATTAATGACCCATCAATTTTAGGAAGAAAATATAATAGCCCATATGCTAAAACAGTCCCAAATTTAGCATCATATTAATATAAAACACCACTAATTATGTTAAGAGGACAAATAATGCCAAGCAATGAATCTACACCACCACTATGAATCTACTGGCTTTTAATAAAGCAATCCACCCATACACTTCTATAGAAACTATCAAAACTTATCAAGATCAGAGAATAATACCCCACTATGAAAGTCTAAATAGAGCATCAGAAGTCATGAACAAAGACCTTGTCTAACAGAGAACCCAAAAATAAGACCAAAAAAAAAATTATTGGATAATAAAGGAATAGACAAGATGGCTCAATAGTGCAACAAAAAATGCAATCCATTCATCATTGCACATAAGATATAACTCCCTTGATTATTTATAAAGGAAGCATTTCTACAATATGTATACTTGCTTTTTTTGGAGTTTTTCTTTCTTTAAATATTCTGTGAAAATTTCTTGTTGCAATCAAATATTCTTCAAGATGTAATAAGCAATCATATTGAGATGACTAGATAAATAATCATGTGAAGTTATAAAGGGTTTTTTAGATGACTTGATAAATAATCATTCAAATTTTAAAGAATAAATATGACATTGCCAATATAGAAGAAACATTGGAGGAAAATGAAGATTAAATTTGAGTTGAAAATCTAGAAATATCTTGCTGACATCATAAATATCAATATTGCCTACATAACATTGTGACACAACTTCAAGTTAGACTCCTTAAAAAACTTTTTCAATTCAAATATAAGTTCTAACAGGCCAAAACCAACAATCAAACTAAATATATACATTCAATGCATCATCAATTACCTTGGGGCTAATAGTAATTTCTATCAAAAGATCTTGTTGTAAGCAGCCTTCTACATAACCCAAATCTAGTATAGGTATGGACCATGATGTTCTTTAGTGTTTGTCTTTACTGTCTCAATGTATGATTTATGTGGGTTAAAAAATCGAGAAGGAATCAGCACCTTGACCATCAATATGCACCGAACATTCATTACTACTTAAAAAGATTTGGAAACATGATTTAACAAAACATTAGCAAACTCACAAGAGGCATTATCAAATAGAAATGTGTACAAAATAACTATTATAAGATTTTCTAAAAGAAAGCATTAGATCCAAACTCCAGAAGGAATGAAATAGCATCAAATATTACCCATCATAAAAACAGAATATACACATTTTTTTTGATACATTGGTTGAGGGGGAATCAAACCCATGATCTCCAACTTGGAGATGGGGGACTTATGCCATCAGTCTATAGGCCCTTGGCAAATATACACATCTATAAGGGTCAAAGTTTTTACTAATTTGATTGGAAACCTTCCCCCTCAATTTGGTTGGAAACCACCTATTTGAATTGAACATATATGATAAACAACACCCTCACTACAAGAAAAAATCCAACCGTCCTCAACAATATTGTAAAATGTAAACTCCTATGTCACGGTCTTCAATTTAAAGAAGACAAAAAATTGTGCTCTAGCTTTTCTTCACAAATGTCACATTTCTTGACAACCTTTTCTTGTGCTATTCTTAGGGAGTAATACTTAATCATATTCCACCATTCCACTTTGTATCAAATGTGTTGATACAAAGTGGGTGATAATATAGAGAATTGTAAGTAAGAGTTTGAGAACTGTAATAAATCAGGTAGAAAGGGTAGGAGAACTGTAACACTGCATTAAGGGTCAGAGTTATCAATTGGAATCTAGAGAAATTTAACACTACATGAAGGGTCTGAGGTTTCATATTAACTTTTTCTTTTACAACTCATAACTAACAAAAAAACAGATTTAGTTTGTGTGGGTGTTATTTTTAATTTTTGGTCGTGAGAAAAAAATATCCAGTACCCAAAAGCATAATCATGTCTGATCCAATGCTTATTTTTTATCAAATCGAATTCATCATCCAGTCGCATGCACTGGTTCAATATCTTCTCACTTACCCTCAATCCAATATGAAAGCATTCCAAGAGATATGTTTCTATGATTTCATATTATATACTACTATCTAATTTTTTTATTTTATCCTTCTTCTTTTTATCCTTCTATTTAAATATATATGTTTAAATAAAATAATAAAAATGAAAAATTGAAAGAGCTTCATTCTCAAGATATGCGCATTCCTAATAAAATAAAAGAAAGTGCGAAATCAATAAAGGCGGAGTCTTTCGCCAACCATAATACAAATACAACGGCGTCCAATCTGAGTGACAACCTCTAATCTTACCTCCTTTTTTGGTCCATTGATATCTTCTTTCTCAAACACACACACACCCCAATAGTACCACCATTAATAATGGCGATAGGCTCAAAATTTTTTCATCTTCTCCTTCTATCGTCATTGGTTGACTCCCTCTTTAACTCCTGAAACCCCCTAAAAAAATGCACTAAAATCTAAAACATACCAAGAAAAGAGAGATGAACATAACAGAAATTAATTATTTTAATTTACACTAAAGTCTAAAACATACAAGGCAGAGAGACCAAAAATATGCGAGACCCATTATTGCCAGATCCAATAACACATGAAAGATAAAAAGAATCACAGATCCAATAATCAGAAAAATTGCTACATAAATTCAACCAACCTAAAACAATAAATTATCGCTGGAAGGAAAATGTTAGTCAAATATGGTTCATACAATCAAATTCCAACTGACAATAGGAGATTTCAGCATACGAAATCATAAATAGCTGTCATAAAATTGCAAACCCTAGAGATGGATCTTAGTGATGAGGAAAAATCAATAAGAAATATCGGTGGGGGAAATCTAGTGCTCCATAAGAACCCTAGGTACAGTAAATCCAATCTTCTAACAAAACACAACTTAGAGAGATTTTCGTTGCATCACAAAGACACTTACTGAAAATCCGGTGGTGACAGAGAAAGTCAGCACTAGAAATGCGAGGTTGTTGGGAGGTGGCAAAAGGAGTAGTAAAATGGTGGGGAGTTCATGGGCAAATCCATTTCAGAAAAGGCTCGTGAGGGAAGGAGGTAGGCTGTCATGAGTGATTGTGGTGGATGGGATATGGTCACCAAGGTGAGGGAAGTTGATGGTGGCCGGTGGTGAGATTAGGGCTGACGATGGCAGTGCGAAGGTAGGGAACCCATGAGTCGAGAAAGAGAACTCGGGAGGGAGGAGAGTTGAGAGAGAGCTAAATAAGAAAATCCGTGGGCTGTGTTGCTAGATTCTAGAATGTAGAAGGGCATTAACTGTTTATTATTGTGGACCAAAAGTATTTGTGAATATATTTGTGAAAATCCGTGGGCCGTGTTGCTAGATTCGAGAATACCACATATTTTTCAAGATCATTTGCTGCGGTAGAATGTTGCCAACAATGAATACATATTTTGACGTGGAAAAAAACTCAGTTATTACTGCCATATTTTTTTTTGCCAGAAAAGAAATGGTGGCAAATGTCACATTTTATTGTAGTGCGTACTAGTAATATAATTAAATTAGTTTTTTTATTTACTCATAACATGCAACCCGGTTTCGAGATCATAAACTAAAAATATTTAATTGGAAAAACCAAAATTAGTAGTGCTTTGTTTTTAATCATGGTTGATGGTCAAAGCACATGTAGCTAGAATTAAACTAAAGCTAGCTGCTACTAGCTAGGTCTCAATTCCCTAGAGTTTAAGTCTAATTAGTTTCAATGAATAGAATTAATTAGACTTGGGAATTTTATCTTAGAGGTAAACATACAGAACGCAAATTGATCATTTATGATTGCAAATAGACTAGTCCAGGGACAAACATCGATGTTTGCGTCCATTTTACCTCTTGGCCGCAGTTTGAATGGGAAGGGAAAAGTTGAACTCTTTCAACAATTCGAAGGATCCCGCACTCTAGACTATCTCAAACATTCAATTACGTACAGTAGCCAGTAGGTATAACATCATTGCGTGCTCAACTTCTAGGTGGTGGTGATCAACGCCATCGGATCAAATTTGAGTCGGCACTAAAACTTTTTTTTTTTTCTCTCCAAGGCACGGGCACTAGTACGTACTTTGAATATGTAGTTTTTTTTCCTTGCAATATATATATATAGAGAGAGAGAGAGAGAGAACAGAATAATTCAAATTGTTCGAAGTCGATCAATGATCTCCTTCATCTTCGTCTCCGGCGATTAAATAGGCCGGAGCGAGCTAGCTAGCTAATTATGATATCTGTCTGATCGATCCGTATAAGGAATAATCAAAAGATCATAAGGCTATAGGTTTCTGAACTTCTTTGAGATCGGGTATATATGATTTTCCTAATCCGTTTATTTGGCCAAGATCACGACTACTTCCATCTTAATGAACAGAAACGTCATATATCTAGCTTTTGTGTCCTGTGGCTGTAGTACCAGTACGTACGTACGATCCTTGCCGGCTTCAATATTACAGATCTATGAGATGGTACTAGTACTTTTTTCCGGCCACTAGCTAGCTTTACATTTGCCAATCACTTTCACGCCATAGTACCACCGACATGCATGACATTGTTCTTGATTTTGATGGATATAATCAGCTACACGTGTCCAAATCGCGTCAGTTGCTAGCTAGCTCATGCAAACTTCGGTCATAGGATCGATTCTCCGGTTCGTTGAGTTACGTCTTTCACTAAGTGCAAAGTACTTAAAACGTCAAGAAATTAGCTAGAATGGACACTAGTACTGTACTACTGGACATGAATTAAAGGTGTGCATGTCATTGTCTGCAAGCTGGAGTTCACTGATGATCTATACATGATTCTGTCAAGTATTTCGCAATGTTTAATAGATGAAGAAATTAAATTACTATATAAAGTTTTATATATGTACCTTTAAATTGTATTTATCTTTTGAAAGTGAAAATTAAATACAATAACTTAGTGTGTAGCTAACTTAATTTGCTAAGCAAACAAATTCAGTAATTAGTATTAATTGCATGCCTCTCATCATGATGTGTTTTTACTTGAAAGTCCACGCATATATAATATAAGATTATGCCTCAAGGGGAATTCCTCACGTTTTTAGAGAAGTGGCCCAAGTTACTGCCAAACTAGGAGTACTTAAAAGGAGTCACGACTCTATCGCGGGCAGGCAATAAGAGGAGTAGAAGGAGTAGTTTCTGCGAGAAATTATAGGAGATTTGTTGGCAGCGCAATAAATAGAGCAGGTTTATCACACACACACACTATATGTTCACATCCCAAATTTACTCTATTACTCACTATAAAAAAAATTATTTATTTATTATATTTTTATTAGTAATAAATAATTAATTTTAGTCACTAATAATCTATTTTAATTATTAATAAATTTTTTCATCGTTAATGTTAAGTTATTATGATCTATTTTTTTTTGTAGTGGCTGCACTTTGATGCTTATATAATTATATATATTTGACAGTACTGGCGCAAGGGAAAAGAGGGCTAGCTTGCACGTATTAGAAACACTAGACCCGCCAACTGAAGCAAATGTCGGATGGTGCCTGCAGATTAAATATATAATTACATGTTGCTTGAGAGAGAGAGGAATGAGGAAGAGGGAGAGAGAGAGAGAATGTTCCCACACTAGGCTCTCTTTTCTTGGGAGGCAACGGGCAAGTCTAATCTCTGACTATAGCACGCATTGGCTTTTTTCTCTCTTTCTCCTTTCCTCATCTACTCGCCTTGTTCTTTATCTTCTTGGTCTGCAGGGGGTAATTTCTTGACTTTCTACTTGATTTCAGCTTTTCTCTTTTACTTTAAGATTACCCCCATGCACCCTTTCTCTCTCTCACATTAATATTTATATATTCTGGTTGCTAAGTACCAAACATCCACCTCTGTATTCTTCCTAGCCAAGCTTTAACCATGACAGACCCCCACTCATATTTCTGCACAGAACGGCTCAATTTCATGCCTGATCTCCATCCTCAATTTTCTTCTTTACCTTCTTATTACTCCAACCCTAGTTTGAATTCCTATCCTTTCTATTCCCATTCAGATAACATGATCATAAAGCACAGATCTTCCATTCAATGCCAACCCTCTATTCCCTCATCACCTCCCTCACCTCCTCTCAAGGAAGCTCTTCCTCTAATAAACAGCTTAAGCCATACCAGACATGAAGAACACGAGTCCTCAAGTAGTGCAATGGAAGAGGATGAGGACAAGAACAAGGTTGATGGAGATGAAACTTTTGCCGTAGCCCTACATATAGGCCTCCCTAGCCCTAGTTCACATTCGGGCTCTATGTTGATATCTCCTTCAGCAGATGTACTGACGGATAAAGAAGGGGGAGTACTTAACGTGATGTCAGGATACCCCTTGGACAGACCCAACCAGAGTCAGTATTGGATTCCAACCGCTTCACAGATCCTCATTGGTCCTACTCAGTTCAACTGTCCAGTTTGCTCCAAGACCTTTAATAGATACAATAATCTCCAGGTACGCCTCCATTGCATGAATCAAATCCCCTAAGGCTAATTAGCTTTTCTTTCTTCGATCTTCTCCATTTTATTCACTCACCTTCCTCTCTCTTTTCAGCTCTCCATGAGTTACTTCTTGTTGTCCTTCTTTGAGCTAGATTAAGGTTTTCCCTGTATTCATGTGTTATATATATATATATATTATATTATCTGTCATCATGTGTATATAGGCATACTAGCTCAAGTTCTTTTCTTTGTCTTATTTTACCGTTCACGAAAACGTTCCCCTTGCTTTTGGCACTTTGAAGATTGTGCAGCACGTGAGAAAAGAAAATAGCATTGATAAGATCTAGTATATGCATGCTTCAGAAGTTCTTATCGGCCTCTTGTTGATCAAGATCCTGAGCTCACTACAAAAAAAAGACTATTAGTGATCTAATGTTAATGATAAAAAAGATTATTAGTGTGATTAAAATAGATTATTAATAATTAAAAGAAATTATTTATGATTAATAAAAATATAATAAATAAACAATCTTCTTTGACTCACAATCTGAAGTCTGAACCCTCCAGTCTGTTCAATGTAGTAATACTTAAGTAGCAGTAAAATTTTGAAAAGACACATCTTATGTATGCCGGTTAAAACAAATTCCTGAGATTCAGATGCACCCATACCAAGAGGGCGGGTAGGAGACAACTAAAACCATACGGCATTGGGCCGTGGGCGTCTCCTTTACATGAGAAGAATTGAAAAGTAGTCTTAAAACAATTTTCAGCCTAGAAATACGGTACATCGATGGCTTCTTGTTCAAAAGTACAGAAGTCGGTAAAATGTCTGCTTCCAAGTCTTACAGACACGTTACCGAGTCCACAACGGTGAGAGAAAAACAGTTCTATTTTGGACTGATAATTCAGATAACAGTACGTGTCTTTGTTACTTTTACGTATACGACTATTCTGAATCCTTGACAGGTTGGAGATTTTAGATTGACAGCATTAATGGTGGAAGTTTGTAAAGCTCTATTGTCTTGGTTGTTTACACGTATTACGGACCTCCGTAATAAGTGAAGATTCTTCAATAAATTTGGCGAGAGATTACTATTGAAAATGTAAACTAAACTTTTTGTAAAAAAAATAAAAAAGGTTTCTCATCAAATATCTTTAGGTGAACGAAGAGAGGAAAAAAAAAGGCGAATCTATAGTTTGAAAAAAGGTGTCTAGCTTCAAATCTGAAAAAAGGAAGAAAAAAGGAAAAGAAAGGCGAATTCAAATTTAAAATAACAAGCTAAGGGAAACTAAATGGATGATAGTGAACAGTGAAGTAAGAGTACTGTAAGATGTGGTGAGTGCATGTATATGTTAATTTTTTTGGGTAAAAGTGCGGGTCTTTCTTCGCCATCAAAAGTTTGTAACCTGGTTTTAAATGCAGTGATTGTCCCATGTGATTTTCAGGCCAGGCTCTCTCTTTCTAACAGTAAATTACATGCTTCCTTTCAAAAAAAAAAAAAACAGTAAACTTGCTTTTTTCTTGGCACTACAGATGCATATGTGGGGACATGGATCTCAATACAGGAAAGGACCACACTCTCTGAAGGGAACTCAGCCGACAGCCATGCTAAGACTCGCATGCTATTGCTGTGCACCAGGATGCAAGCACAATATAGAGCACCCAAGAGCGAGGCCTCTTAAAGATTTTAGAACCCTCCAAACACACTACAAGAGAAAGCATGGGGCCAAATCTTTCATGTGCAGAAAATGTGGCAAGGCATTTGCGGTTAAAGGTGATTGGAGAACCCATGAGAAGAACTGTGGGAAGGTTTGGTATTGCATTTGTGGGTCGGACTTCAAGCATAAGAGATCTCTAAAAGACCACGTCAAGGCTTTTGGCGTCGGTCACGGAGCTTTCGGTATCGATTGCTTTCGAGAAGATCAGGATCATGATCAACTTGCAATATCAGATAATGAACTTGATTGTGAGTCCTCGATGTGAAATTAATTATCATGAAATCAAGCCTAATTCTCTGATCATCACTTCATGAACATGTCATTTAATAATTATATGGCTCAAGATTGATGCAGCTTGAAGAATGAATTCACTCATGTGGATACGTGATATATAATTAGTTGTACGTGGGGGAAGTAATTATTAATGTTCAAGAAAACCTAGCCTTGACTAAGTCATTATAAGATAATTATTATGAAAATTGCTACAAATATAAAGAGATTATAAAAAAAAATTATAAATTGAAATGACTTCATAAAGTTCATTAAATCTATTTTATAATAAAATAATTTTACAATTTGGCATATATACCACATCATATCTCATTAATTTGTAAATTTATTTTTATGTAATTCCTTTATAGTTAAAGCATTTTCCAATCATTACATATATATATATATATATAAATAGAAATTCTCTCTAAACTAAGATTATAAACATGAGCCATGATGGAACCTAGCTAGCTGCTAACAAAAATATGATCCTTAGACAATATCATCTGTTCTAATGTTGAGATATCATGTCGATCGATCGACGTGTATATATATATATATATATATATATATACACGTAGAGATCGATCAGGCTTTCACATCAAGATCAACAAAGAATGGATTAATGGCGTTGATGTAGGTGATCATGCGTTAATTATTCGATCTAGATGATCTACTGGCTTGTTAATCTAATAATTAATTACGCGATTACATCTCACAAATGATCTGTAAGTACATTTGAAAAAAAAGCTGGTAGCATGCAACAATATTTGAGACCTATAATAAATATTCTCATGGGAGAAGTATAAATAACTAGGAAGTGTTCGCTAAAACATTATCTATATAGTTCATGTGGTACTGATCATTAATCATAGGAATATATATAATATACATGCTATTGGTCTAGGCTTTATTTAATTTTAAAATAATAGTAGTTCTAATCCATTGTATTGATCATCATGATCAAATCATCAATGAGTTAGTTGTCAATTTAATATATTTTCTGATCATTTGGAAAGTTTAAGGAACATTAATTAATTCGATTATATATATAATATAATGACGCATAACTATCTATTAATTATGTGGATTATTAATGACTGCATATATGATATTATAATTTTCCATGGATCAAAATAACCTTAATGCAGCTTTTCCAGCTTTTCTCATCCTCATCACGGCCATTTTATCAGTACTATATATAAATACAGATACGTATATACTCATGATCATTTTCCTTATATATATATATTATGCAGAAGAAATAAAAATAAATATACATCATGATAAGAAGATCATGCCCATGTACTACTTATACGCACGTATTATATTATATACGTATGTTTATTTAATCTAATAATAATTAAATATTCCATTTTCCCCGCGGTCCCTTTAATGGATTTAATTTTAATATATCTTAATTTAAAACTATATATCAACATCAGTGATGGAAATAAAGAAAATTTAAAATATATATATAAACTAAAACCTGCGAGAAATGTAGGTCCAATACAATGGATTATAACATCGAACGATCGTCATGTACTTCCTAGTAGTACCGTTATAAACTTATATATACCAAGCCATGCAATGCAGGGTCTAGAATCTAGATCTAATTAAGGCCATGAAGTTATTATTTTTGCTAATACTACCTACAAGAAAAATAAATTTTTCTGACTATTTAATTATGATTAAATTAATATTTACGATCAAAATTAATTGTAAATTAAATAATTTTTTTATAGTATAATTCCACAACTCTGACCACAAGCATGATTTTCAAGCGGGCTTCTCGCCATTGTACGTCCAAGCCCAAAGTTCATGGGGCTGCGTATATATATAGAAACCCAAACTTTTAACTAGTATATAAGCTTTCAATCTTTCTCAACTGGGATACAGATAATTAACACGTACGTTCATGCTTCAAGATAGATGTTGCGCACTACAAGAAATTGAGCTATTTGGAGCGCTTTTAATTTTGCTGCAAAAGATTCCTTATTTGCAACAATTTTCAATTCATTGCTAAATTCCAGCGTAAAGTTAGCAAATGCTAGATTGAATTGATTGTAAGATCTTTTACGGCAATTTTAATGATTGTTGTGATAGTTTTTATCGTCGTAATAAATTTTTTTGTTATAATGGCGACTTTCTTTCCGTTGTGAGGATAATTTGAATTATAATATCTTTTTTTTTTGTGGCGATTGTTTGTCACTATAATAAAAGTAACAATATTACTAATAATAGCCACTTAGAAAGTTAAAAATAACCCCCTCTCGATAGTTTCTATTTTTCCTTAGCCCTAATCTCCATCTCTTTTGCGTTCTGGCTCACTCCCTCATGTTGTGCCCCTTTCCACACCATGTTGCTACCACTACAACAGATGCCACTATTCTCGGTGCTTATTTTCACTGCTAATATACATATAAATCGCTACTAATATGTATTAACAGTGATTACTATACGCCGGTCATTTTCCGCTATTGAAAAGTCTAAATTATACATTTACAACGAAATCACTAAGTCGCTGCTAATAAACACTTATTTGCAGCAAAACTTTTGGCTGCAATAAGGGACTCTTTGCGTCGCCATTGAATCCCACATGCAGATTTGGAAACGCTGCGAATTAATATTTGTAGCAAATTTTTACGCTACGTATACTTTATAATTCGCCAAAAATATTAACATCCAAATATTTTCTGTTTGAATATTGCGGCGATTCGTGTCGCCGTATAGAATTTGCAGCGATTTTAGTCGCCGATATTTATGCATTTGTAGGCGCATATTCATGTTCGCAGCGATTTTTATCGCTGGGAATGATATGGTTTACTAGCAAATTAAACTGGTCTAATGCACTGGAACTCCTAGGCAAATTAACCTGTTTCATGCACTTGAACTCCTAGGCAAATTAAAAAGTGCCGAAAGCCACAAATTCATTCCAGCTATTATATAAAATGCTCTGTGGGTCATTAAGCCTAAAATACTTCCATTTTGCATAATCCCAATACAAATAACTAGCCATCCAATAACTTTTCATCCAATTTCATATATATATATATTGGATGATCAATATCCAATTTCAATGATCATCTAGTATTTGATAGTTATATATCGAACTAGTCATTCAGTTTCATACATACATATATATATATAACCATAATTAGTCATCTAATATGGTTTACTGGCCTTGGTGCATAAATTAAGGCAATTAATTAAATATTACATCAAGTCACATTAGTAGTGTTTCATATAATCAGAACTTCATTTATCTTCTCAGCCCGCTATTGTAGCAATGCCTCTAGATTCTGCACATAGGTCATGTGATGTGTACTGCAACACATCTTTTTTGTCCAACATTGATCAACTCTGCATCAATATTCGAAAAATACATAAGCCAAAATCCAACCAGGCATATTATAAAGTACTGAACATTTCAAAAAGCAATATAGCATATACACTCATATGAAATAGCAGAATCAAATTTAACCTCCCCCTAGCAAGAAGGTCACAAACGAAAGAGAAAGTTACCATCTCCATCATATTCCTTGGTGATTCTGATGGCTCGATAAGAAGCAACTTCACAATAAATGTGCTGCTGGTACTATAACTAGTAGAATGGCATCGTTGTGCCCTGCGTTTTCACTAACCTATACAAGGATCATTTAGAACATTTTTTTATAAGTAATAAACCTCTTTGTATTAATGAGAAGTTATAAGGCATAGTCTGAGTACAGGATCATTCTGAATATTATCAATCAAATTGCACAGTTTCCAATAATAATTCAAGTGCACCAAAACTATTGTAAGAAAATTCATTGAGAACCTATTTGTAAAAAGTAAAAAGTAAAAAGTATCAATGAACTGAAACCATCGGAGTCTATTGCAAGAATGATCAACACTTAGGCCTAGGCCACCTATGCCTTGATAAGCAAAAGGTCTAGATGTATATTAGACCACTTACAAGTGAGTCATCCATGATCCATTGATCCAGCCCAGGTAAATCAATCAACTTCATGAAGGTGCTGAGAAAAAAATCGTCAGATAGAATTTAAAATCAAAGGAACCAATAAATCAAAGATTACATGCATGACAACAGGAGATCAAATGATACATGCACCAACATCTTGGAGATGTCAGTATAATATGCAGTGAACTTTATAAAAAAATTTACTGCAGATCATAAGAAGATTAAACAAATGCACCCAAATTTCATGATGTGCATTCTACACATATAACAATCTATGACTGATCCCAAACAGATATTTGACACTATTGTAATGTGAAATGACTTGCAATGACCTATCTACTTCAATTTTTTGCAACTATAGTGAAAAAAGAAAACAAAATGACTCTCTTCAATTTTATGCATCTATAGTGGAAAAAGAGAACAAAATCACTGATCTCAAATATTATTAACTTATAATGTCTCAAATAGTCAAATAAGACTTACTTATTTGATTGTTCATAGACACTCCCAACACCCCCCCTCCAAAAAATATATATATATAATATTATTTTGGGCTCTCTTCAATTTTGAATGACCAAAATGAGAGCCTAAGAGATACCTATGAAGAAACAATTAAAATGATCTGGTTAGGATGAACCAACTTACAACATGCCATCATTGGGAATTTATCATACATCTTCAGTTTAAATAGTTAGTTATAGTACTCATTCTTATTTGCAACATCCAATTCACACATTATTTTCTAGTCCTTTAACCTTTTGTAGTTTAAGCTTAATTGAAGTTGTATGCCCTTATTCAAGGTTGGTAGAAAAATGACAAATCATGAAAAGAAACAACACACAAAAACAAAAACAGAAGATGTACTTACACAAGCTCCAAAGTTAATCTACCAACCAGAAAGTGCAACATGTGTTGAAGTAGACCATCCTTGTCTGACACTTAAATCCAAATAGGAATTGAGAGCCACCTGCATGAGCATCATCAGCACAAAAAATTAGTTCATCATACCACAAAACTTATTCCTCACACTCAATACCAAAAAAGTTAGAGTACTACAGAAAAAACTATTGCTGAGTTGGATACTTACATGTATGATATTACCATTGTTGCTCCCTCAAAATATATATTTGATTAAGCCTCTCAAAATATATCAAAATATAATCACCAAAAATACACCCAAAGACCAGTCAAAAAATTATTTCAAAAATTTGATTTAACTCAAAAACCCAGCTCATTGCGTCTCTTGACGAGACGCAATGATGGACCCACGCTACCCTAGCAACTCGCGCATAAGTAGATCAGTTTCCTCCTGTCTTTGTTCAAGAGCAGTCAGCTTTGCCTTCACAGCCTGCAACTCATTAGTGGAAGTTTCAGCTTGTTGCTTATGCTTCTCAATCGAAGCAAGGTATTCTCTCTCCCATGCCTGGTCGCGCTGTCTTTTAGCCTCTGGGATTACCATCTCCCCCAGTCCTCTTGAGTAACCTGGTGATAATAGTAATGAATATTAATATATATATATATATATATATATATATAGATAGATAGATAGATAGATATGGATATATATATAGAACTATCATCAAGAGATATTAGAAGTAGTAAAGTATGTCGGGGAAGCATAGTAATTATTATTTTTAGCTTTTTTGGTGAGAATTAGATTTTCTAATTAGATATGGTTTCTACATATGTAATTTGCTTTTTCTTCTTTAAATCTTTCCCTATTTGCCCAAGAGTAAAGAGATTTCTTTCCTTATTTTGATTTTAGTGTTTATGATAAAAAAAATAAAGAATATGAGGAGTTTTGATCTTTAGTACTATAGGACCCATTTCGTATGTCTATATCTTTCTCACTCAAGACTTGAAGGTTTTTTTAATACAATTTTTATTATCTAAGAAATGATATTTAAAGTTATAAAGTGTGTATATACGATATAAATTTCGTGAAAAAAAATGAGTAAATACATTCTTTAAATATTTTTTTTTATATATTACATGATACCATATCATGTATTTTCTATATATATTATATAGCATATAGTATCATGTATTTTCTATCACGCTCTAGAGTTCAGGTAGGACAAAAAGAAAGATATCCAAAATGGTTGCAAGTGGCAACAAGTGGCAATAACTTTTCACGGTTCCTTTCTTATCACTTTGTTGTTGTCTTTATCCCTACTTGTAATAACTTATAAGTACTAGGGCCCTAATTTTGTCATGATTTACAAACATAGAAATTGTTACCTTGTAAATAAGGCAACTTTGCATGTAAAAGACCAAATAAGCAATACACATGCAGAAGGAGAAAGAGAGATGATAAAAAAAAAAAGCTAAAAAGCTGGAAGATGAAGCACGAAATATTTTTTCTGGCTTTAACTTGTTCAGAGTTTTAAAAAAAATATTTTTTCTACCTAGCTAGCCACCGAAATTAGTTTTTCCTAGTCCACAACTAGCTAGTACCCTAAAGACAAATTTAAATGATAAAGAATTTTAATTGGTTACTTCACAATTTTTAACTGGAGTGAAACCTACCAACTATAGCTAAAAACTATTTTTCAACAAGTTTTGGAAATCTCGATAAATCAATAGTTTTTTTAAACCTTCTTTAATATGTTATTGTATTTATAAAACAACCGAAGATGCTTATTTGTATATTTTTTGACCTTCCTTTTCTTTTTAACTTCTCATTTATAAGCTTGGTTCCCAGGAGTTATTTGTGTCTTTTACTTTTCTTGGTAGTTAAAGCACAAAATTTTCTATATCCATAAAATCTCTTGACTGCAGTCATATGGGGAGAACCATGATGTCAGACAAACCTAAACCAAAAGATCCTCTAAATATGAAGACTTATCCTGGTCTGCTACCTATAAGAGTTTGACACAAGCATTTAAGCATATACATATGTTGAGTCAATCCAACCAAAAATCAAATTGCACATATGTTGCCAATATATAACATAAAGCACGCGAGAATCTTACACAAATCATGTGAAATAGAAACTTAAATTGATGTATAGTACTAGATGTTGAACACTTACGTACCACTGAGTGTATCGACAATAACGTGTGCAATCCCTAGCTACGAGAAATCCCCTTCAGCCTGCAGCAAAATAGATGATAATACATAGGAAATTGTAAGACTCAAACGGCAAACCAAATGAAATGATTTGTCCCAAAAACAAAGAAACCCAGAAAAAATAATTTTGCCATATTCGAGAAATGCCAAAACTTACGAAGCTGGAAATTGCCGCAGGTGAAGGCGCAAGCTCGTGCACGACGTGGCTGCTCTCGACGGAGCGGGTGGCCAGAGCTTGTGGGAGTGGCGAACGATGGCCAGAGAAAAGGCTTTCGGCGTGGCTAACAGGGTGCCGTCGGTTACGATGGGTTTTTGGCGTGGCGAGGGTAGCGGAGGAGCAAGAGTTTTCAACGAAACTAACGATGGCCAGAGCTCGTGGGCGAACATGCCGGTGCCAATCGAGGGTTTTTGAGCTGATCTGGTGAAGTTGTGGGTAATATTTGGGGGGAAAGTCAGATATAGTGTTTGGGGGGAAAATAATCAAGGTGCCGGTGCATCCGTGCGTTTATTAAAATGCATTTATGGCGAAAATACTCGCCTAAACACCGCATAAAATAGTCCAGACATATTGCGGCGATTTAAATCGCTGCTATTATTAAAAAATCGCTGCAAAAAGGTCGGGCGTTGCTATTCATTACTTCCTGTGCGGCGAAAATTATTTCGCTGAGAATACTTTTATACACGGAGAATTTAATAGCGGGGAAGTTAATTTCGCCGGAAAAGACCCCATTTCTTGTAGTGTATACAACGTTGTCGTCGAAGTGAGTGTCTCTCCTGCTCTCTCTCTCTCATCTCTCTTCATGCACTCTCTTTTTTTCTCTCCGTTCGTCTCGCTTTCCCCTTCTCTATTTATCTCTCTATTTAGTTTTGGTCCTTTTTAGTTTGTTTACAAGTGAATTCTTGTATTTATCTGTTTGATTTTATACAATCAAAATGCTCATACATTGACTATCGATTGTTTTTAACATGAGTGGGACATTTTTTCTGTTAGAGCTTCATGGAAACAAATAATTAGGGTTTCTCATGATTTGTGATTCTCATGATTTGCACCTATACATGTGTGTGGGTTGTAGGAAAATATCTTAGATTTCTTGGTTGTATGCGTTTCATGGAGAAGCAAGGCTTTTCCTCTTCTCAAATTTATGTCGATTTTTTTTGCAGCGCCTAAAAGGAAGCACAAGCTTCCATCTGCTTATAGCCGATTCATGAAGTAAGGAGAAGTCTTTTTCTAACTGATTATTTGACCACTACTACTTCTAGCTGCTAACAAGTACTACTTATGAATTTCAATATAATTAGTGCTTTTTGAGTTTGAGTTACTACTGTACTTAATATTAATATCGATATAGTTACTAGTTTTATCGTACTATGAAAGAAATAAACAAGAGTACGATAGCTACAGAGTATTGTTTCTATATATCTCTCGATTCTCTTACCAAAAACTAAGCTTCTCTGTTCCTTCCAAATGCATCTCATGTGCTGTTTTATTTTTAGATTATCTTTGCATGATAAACTATCTTCCGTCCTAACATGCTTTTTGTCATATTCTTCTTCTTGTTGTAACATGCTTCGTGTTCTTTTATGTTCTTGAGTAAATCAATGAATTGACTATCTAACTATATGTGAAAGTGAATGCATCTAATATTCCAAGATGCTTTGAATTTGAGTGTGATGTAATATTGACTATATGTGATGAATTTGTTGTAATGGTTGCATCTAAATATTCCAAGATGCATTTAAAATTATCGATTGATGGGAATGAGGATGTCCTTCTTACCTTTGGCTATGCTTATCTTCTAGTCTTCCCAATAAGCTATTTCACGGTGGTTGTTTGCTTAGCTTATCTTCTAGTCTTCCTATATCACAGCCAGATTTGGTCGTCTAAAATAAAAACATGCCTGAGATTGTCTTGCCTTTGGTTGTTTGTCACTCCTTGTGAGTATTGATTATAGGTAGTAAAAGTTTAAAACTTTTTGCTAGTAGACAAAATTAGGTCTGATCTACCTTGCTATTCATGTCATCTGTCTATATATAGAGGCTTGCTTACTTTTAGCTATATTTTAGACTATTTTTGGCCAACCAATCTATGGACTACTTTGACAGAATTTTCCACTTGATGTTACTGAAATGCCTTATTTGCAAAGAATATAACTTTTAACATAGGCATATTTGAAGTAGTAGGGGGATTTCATAATGAACACTAAAGTTTATCTTCTTTTGTTCTTGACTCATGAATCATTTGATCTCTCACCTCTATCCCATGTGCTTATGACTTATTGTGTTTTCCTATAATCTAGTCCACCACTTGAAATTTTTAATGGCTGTTATAGCAGTATCAAACTGCTCTACTATCAACAAGGACATGGCTGTGATTTCGGATGACTAGATGTGTTGAGCTGACAAGAAGGTATGAAACTCATACCATATAACTTTCTCCCATTAGGGCATTTTTCTTGCTAAGATCTTCCCTGCATTTAATGTTATTGTTCTATTTTGTTGCTTATGTGACGTTCATAGCTTAACCATTCCCTCGACTACATAATGATGTTTCTCTCTTTTATATCATTAGACATGTATACACTGTTGCTCACTATAAAAGGCCCATAAATGAGGTTTCAATGACTTTCCTAAACTCGCGATTTCATACTTGAAAGTCTAATACTGCTAGTCTGCTACCAATTAATTTTTATTAGAAACTCATACCATTTCATTAGAAAGACAATGTATCATTGAGATATGAAACGATCAAGAACAAAAAATCGATGCTTTCTTGATTATTGCTCAGTTTTCTTGGTACCAAACAGGGGTTAATAATGATACAATATTAGTGGATTGATGCTTTATTGATTACTGCTCAATTTTCTTGGTACCAAATTGGGGTTAATAAAGATACAGTATTGGTGGACTGATGCTTTCTTAATTATTGCTTAGTTTTCTTGGTACCAAACATGGGTCAATAATGATGCAGTATTGGTGGACTGATGCTTTATTTTCTCTTTAATTGATATATGTGAAATAAATTGTGTAATCCTTGAGAATTCATATATTATGTGTAATCCTCAGAATAGCCAGTCTCTATTTCTATCTAGTTTTCACCATCTTATTCAGAAATTGGCTGGAAATAAAAGAACAAAAACTTTTTGTGAAAGCAAAAGGAAAGATAAAAAAGACATTATATTGAATGTAAACTCTATTCCATTGCAAGTACTATAATCAATGTGTTGACAATGATGCATTATTGCAGGTACTGCTTTTATTAAATTCATTCTCCCAATACATGTTTTGTATATTGTTTGCTTTTATTTTCTATAAAATATCAACATATACTGCTTGCATCATCTGTTAACTACTAGTGTGCACAAAAAATTAGGAAGTTATCCCAACATGGAACTGAATTATATTTTAGTTTATAATACTACCTGCATTATCCCAACAGATACTACTTGCATCATCGGTTACATGTTTTTTTTTCTAAGCTTGTTGTGCAGTTGTATAATATAAATTAAATTCTATTTTTGTAATATGAAATTTTCATTATCATATTGCTATGTATTGGAATAAATTGTATTACTTTTGCCATGAGGAGGACAAGTATAAAGTGTACAATCTGTTAGTGACCACCTGTTATTTAGAAATAAAACCTGGTTTAGGATTCGTTGATCAGTTGCAAAGAATTAGTTGTGAAAATAAATGTTTTGTTTAGTAACCTTTTAACCTCTGAATTATTGATACATGTTTTAGATTTAGATTTATTCATCTTGCTTGGACTCACCTCCTCCAAGATGGGTTCGTTTCGCCTCCAGATTTGCTACTCTTAAGATACTCTTTCATGCAATATTTCCTTGAGATTATTTATTTTGCTTTCATGGTTATAATAATTCTTTGTCATTGATGATATCTGGTTTGATTATATTGATTGTTGGATGTTAGTAGTATTGATGTTTGATTTTCTTGATCTAGCTATTTCACCAATACCTTTGTTCTTCCATCTATGAATGGATCAACAGAGGGCCTCATGCTGATTTATTTGAGGCATTTTTCACAGCTATTGTAGGACTGCTTCTATGTTTTTTACTAAGTTATGTGCTTTATGTGCATACAAATAAAAGTTTTTACTAAGACTTTTAAATCGCGATTTTCTTTGTGGATTTCTATTGTAGGATTAGCATTATATATTAATGGTCTGTTTGCATGCCTTGAAGTTGACAGAAAAATCAATGTTTATTAAAGGCTCGTAGGAATCTACAATATCTTTGTGTTGTCTTTAGTGTAGTCAACTAGCATGAAGCAGGAACTACTAGAATATGGATGTATATAGTTCTAGCTCCCATCCTTTTGATAGATTAATAACATCTTTGATCTTTTGGAATTTGGGTTGACTATTGATGCTTCTAGAATATGAAATAAATCAAAATGATAACTAAACTCATAGATTGTTATCGATTTAACTTTTTAAAACAATCCTTTATATATTATACCTTTATATTTTTCCAGATTATTCCATAAGCAGTGTGTTCATATTAGAAGATGATATTGGCTATTATTTTGATTATTTATCCAAGAGTTTAATGAAGTTTATCATTAAATTATGTTTGTTGTCATTATTGGATTTGCCAACATTAGTGAATGATGTATATGCGTAATTAAGGAGTTTAAGCCCATTAAGTATGTTAGGTGTACTTTGTTCATATCCATTGACTCCTTTTTTTTTTATAGGTAATCATAATCGAGAAGTTGATCATAGATATAATGTTTTTGATGAAACGCCATTCAGGTCAATGTTGCTGGCTATAAACACTCAAATGTAATTTTTTTTTTTTTTTTAAATTTCGTAAAGGGTCATTGTCGGCGATTTTTATAGCCAAAAATATGTTTTTTTTGCACTATTACAATATTTGCGACGAGATTTATTCGCCGGAAATAGTTTTACCATGTTGAATTTGGCGGATGCTTGTAGTTTTTGCTGCAAAAATGGAATTGTCGGAAAAGACCATTGTTTTGCAGCAATTTTTGAATTTCAAGGGAATTGCATATTCTAATAAATACTTTCTCAACTGTCATGCGTCAATTTTATTGCAAAAAACCTATTTTCTTGTAGTATGGAAATGCAGCAGTCTATCTGGTTCACATAATGACAAAATAATATTATATAGAATAACAAAGAGCAAATGCTAAAGAAAAAGTTGCAATTAGGGATGTAAAAGGTTCCGTCCGAAAAAAAATTGGGACCGGTTCTATTCGGTCCGAAAAAAATAAATTTGATCCAAAATCGTGTAATAATTAAATATACTTTTTTTGTCTAAGTTTATAAATTATTAAATATATACAAGTACTATTTTCATAAAAAAATAATCACTTTTGTCAATTGTCAATTTTTAATCTCACTTAAATATTAAACAAAATATATAGTTATAACTTATAGTCTATAGACTTAATACTTATACTATAAATTATAACTAATATTTTATATTATATATAGCTCATAAGTAGATTAGTTAATTTAATTCTCATAAGTCATATCAATTAATCAATGATATTAATGATCGTTGAACATATTTCATATATAGTTAAAAACAACATTAAAAAGTAATATTTATAATTGCTATATGTAATTATAAGAAGAGTAATTATTAATTAATTAATAGTGATTTAGTGATACATCATAAGTTGATTAACTATAACTAATAACACTATTATATCATTTATATTAATATATTATAAATTTATATGTTAGTGAATAGTAATAAATTAGTAATAATATTTTAAATAATAATAACACACTTATTACTTATAAGTTATTATTAATATTTTATATAGATATATTATAATTTATACTTTTATATTACAATTATTATAAATTTAATATTATAAAAATATATATTATATATTAATATGTTATAATACCACTTTTAATATATATTAATATTAATATTAAAAGTTATATACTATTAAAAGTTTTATATCATTTGATTTGGTCCACTGGTTTGATTTGATCTTCTTTAGCCTTAGTTGCAACTTCAAATACAACGTCTTTTCAGCTTTCAAGTACGTCTTCTGGGAAAATGTCTATACGTATCCTCTTGTGTCACAAATTCAAAATCATAAATCCATCATCATCGTTTGTTAAATTCTACATCTTTTGGTGCTGCTGCTCACTCTGGCTCCTGTTGATGATGATCTTATGCTCAATTGTAAATCATGTGCTTTGTCTCCACCACAGCAAGGAGTTGAATTGGTGGAGAACAGTGGAGTTGTACTTTTTGATAATTTCTTCTGGCTTCTCGTCCAACAATCACTCACTTCAATAACAAATTGAACTCTAATCATTACAGGAAGCACTTTAAGAAAAATAGTGCATATTTTCTGCATACGATCGAGCCTGTAAATTTGATAATTTCTTACAATTATCCAAAACCACCAATTATATATATATATCCACATCACAGTACTAGTGCTTCACAGACCCAGTACCCAACTACAGGGTCGCCCATTCATCTTCAATTACCCTAATCAATTCAATTATTCATTCTGTGTTTTCCTCTCTTAATTGCAGTCCTCGATCCGAATCATTTGAACCGAAGTAAACCAAAAACGCAAGCAAAATGAAAGTTCAGCAACAAAACTAATTATCATACAATAGAATTAGCATCTCAATTAATTGGCACACGTACGATAACAAATTTGACCTTACATCAATAACCAAAACTCCCCTCTGTCAACCACCCTCGAAGTACACTAAAACGATTCATTAATAGTCTTGAAAGACTCATGAACATGCTTCAACATGTCCCGGTCCTTATTCCACTCTGGCGTAGGCGCATTAACAAAATGTGCATAAAGCTTATTCTTTGCACAAGTTACCGAGATCAAACTGTGCGCACCCACCCCATCAATTTCGTACACATAGTATACCTGGCCATTGTCGTCCTTCTTCTCCTCGGAAGTAACATTATTGGCGCTGGCTATCAAGTCCTGCAAATTCACGTCCGATAACGCCAAGTTGTTGAGCACCGCGTCCTTAGGCGCTAGCTGACGAAACCCAGAAAGGAACGTCAGGTACTCTCGCTCCGACCTCTTCTTTGGGTTGTAGAACTCGCTGTCGGTACCATTTGTTCCCTTCTCGACCTTTGAGACCAAGCGCTCCTTCCAACCTTCCGGCACGTCGTAGATGTACTCGGCAGAGTCTTTCTTGCTCGAGTTACCGCCGTAGCCTCCGTAGTTGGCTGCGCTGGCGGCAGTGCCGTAATACAGGTTGTATGTTGCGGCGGGGGAGTCAGCTAGTGAAGGAGGAGGGCTGCTTAGGAGTGCACTGGCAAGGGCTGTGGCGGTGAGTGCGGTGGTTAAGGTGGTTAGGGGTGGTTTGGAGGGTGAGAGAGGAACCTGGGGCTTGTTTACATAAGGTTTTGTGATTGGGGGTGTGCTGGTGGCGGCGGAGGAGGAGGAGGAGGAGAGGGCAGAGGGGGAGAATATGGTGGCCATAGAATTGGATATGTGCTTGTGGTTGTGGTTTTGTTGTGTTATCCCCAGTGAGGTTTTAAAAGATTTTCCTTATCTATTGTGGAATAGATCTTTCGTTAGCCAAATGTCAATATTCTTCATATAGAAAATTCATTAAATCGAGTTCATATAGAATTAGTTAAATTATTTTCATTTTAATTATTAGTTACAGTAATTTCATCCAATACTTCATATATGAAAAGTATTGTAGCTTCTTCAAATAATTATTTTATTATTTTTCCTCTCCTTTTTCTCATGCCCTTTTCTCCTTCCCTATGTTCATTTCTTTTTCAAGAACAACGAATAGTAAAACATTGTAAGAGAACATAAAAGAAACACAGATAAAAATAAAAATAAAAATAAAAATAAAATTAAAAGAAAGATTAATAATCAAATTATAAAAAGTCATTCCCCGTTGCCGTTTGAGACAAATATAAATAAAAATGAATGTGAAAATAAATATAAATATAAATATATTGGTCACCAAACAGATTGGGGATTATGAAAATAAATATAAAAGTATTTAAACAATAAGAACTAATAAAAAAAATATTGATAATAAAAAAAAAAAAATTTTATTATTATAAAAAATGTGATGAGTAATCTAATATAGATTTTAAATTTTGAGTGATTAGCTAGAAATGAAAAAAAGTCATATATTTTTAAAATTTTGTAGATTAGAATGACCAATCCAATACTAATGCTTTAATTTACAGCTGTGTGGGGACAATCGAGGTGTAAGAAAAATTAAGAAAATCGAACCGAATTGATCCAAATAGATAGAATCGGTCCAATTTTGAATCGATGCCAATCCAAAATTGGTTCTTGTAATTTCAAAACCGGTGGGTGCCGGCTCAGTTCTAAGTTTCATAGGATCGAATCGGACACGACTTGATCGGTTTAATATAATATATATTTTAAATTATTTTTTTGGTATTATATGTAATATAAAATAATATTTTATATTAAATAAACTATTTTATATATTAGTATATAATGTAAATTAGTTACAATTTACAAAATAAAACAAATAGTTATAATTTACATTTTATGGCCTGATACTAATAGTCTAATTCTATATTACTAATAGTAATATTCTTTAAGTCTATATATAAACTATTATATTAACTAATCACATATGAAATAATTATATAATAATACTAATACTATTAGTATCAGTATATTAATACTATCACTATCAATAATATAGTTATACAATAATTAGACTTATTATATCAAATATTAATAGATAATTATTCTAATCACTATAACTAATATTAATATATATTCTAATAGTATACTAGAATAATTTAAAACCGAAACCGGTATTATTGATTTTGGAGGACAATCAATATGTAATCGATTTTAAAAAATACGGTGGTACCGATTCGTTTTTAGATTTTGTCCAAAATTAGATCAAACTGGATCAATTACACTCCTAGGGGACAATGACTCTAGCTAGTCTACTACATAGTCAGTAGATTAAAAAAAAAATAACAAAAAAACAAAAATAATATTTGATCGTTAGGAATGAGAAAAATTTGTAAATTGATAGATCAAGTCGGAACAAATCGGTGGTTCGCTATTAGATTTGGTCTGGTGTGGTATAGAATTTGGTTCGATCTAATACTGGTTTCAATTTTATTAATCCCGATCGATCGATCCATTTCAATTTTTTCTAATACCAAATTGTACCGATTTATAGATATGTATTTTTAATAATTTTATAGTATATAAAATATTTTTATATGCTGTTTATATTGTATATAATTTATATATAATATATAATTATATTTAAAATATCTTGTATCATATGAAAAATTATTAACTAATATAATATTAAGATTTTAAAAATTCTATATAAATAATTATATTATTACTATAATATATTATATAAGTAGTTATGAGTTTTGTTATAGTAGAAATATAAACTGGTTGATTAATAGATTTACTGACTGTGGGCCAAAGCCCAATGTTTATAATAGTTTTACTAAAGCAAATAATTAAGAGCATTCTTATCCTTCAAAAAGAATAATTTTGCATACATATTAAGAAAATTGTTATCCTATTTCTTCAAAAAGTAGGGAGATGAAAGTAAAAAAAAATACAAAAATTACATCTTTCCTTCAAAAATAAATAGTGAATTTTCAAATTTGAAAGATTATTTCTCACTTTTGAAGGGAATATATATATATATTTTTATTCCATTCTTTCACTTTCTTCTCCCTACTTTTTGAAGAAATAAGATAAAAAAATTTTGATATATGTGTAAAATTGTACTTTTTAACGGATAGAAATGTCTAAGTCAATAAGAATGCTCTAATCTGAAATAAAAGTAGGTCCATTCACTAGGCTCACGACCGGCCCAATCTTCATAGTTCATTTTGCTTGCGTTACCCACAAGTACGCACAAGACTGCCTTCACTCCAAAACTCAAAAACCCTTCCCCCCTTTTCTTCGCACAAACTTCTCAATCTCCTATATTGGCCAAAGTGTTACAAATTATGTTAAGCACATGCAAGTAGAACCAAGAAATAGCACAGGGAAGAAGATAACATGGTGGCTCATGCCTTGGGAGTTTGAGTCCCCAATTCTTCCAAATTCAGCTAAGCCAAACAACGTTCAAGTGTTTAGATACCCCACTCATCACCAACACGTGAGTATATAAAAAACTACAATTGAAATGGCCAAACTAACTTTCGGTAAAAATATAAAGTAAAATAGAAAGGGTGTTGTTAAGTATATTCTAATTTTTTGAACTTCTTTACCATCTAAAATAAAAAATAGATAAGAAAATCTTCACTTATCATGCATTTAGACCAAAACGCCCTTAAATATATGAAAATTCCTGGAAATTTATCCGTCCGATCTTCTTCCAAAAAACAGCCTAATAATAGTAGCTAATAAATTGATGACACGTACAAAAAACACAACAAATAAATAAAATGAAGCTTATTTCACGCGTGCTGCACTCCCAACCCATTGGCGTTTGGCTTTAGCCCAAACGGAGCTTCTATCGACCACCAGGGATGTTACTGTCTCTACCACAGGAACCACCTCCCTTGGATGACCTCACCCTTGCGACGGCGACCCCACGCGATCTCCCACCTTCCCCACATAGCCTTAAATCTGAAATGGACTGGAGGCGGTTCTAGTAGTAAGGACGGTGATATCCCTGGTGGCCAGCGAAAGCTCCATTTGGGGTGAGGCCGAACGACGAGCATACCCATTTCGGGTGGCCTCGTGGGATTGCTGTCGCAGGAGTGAGATCGCCGGAGGGAGGCGGTTCCAATGGTAGAGGCGGTGATATCTCCGATGGTTGATGACAGTGTGGGCTGTTCTTATCACGGAGAACGGACTGTCCATTTAGCAGCATCACCCTTAAAACATTCCAGTTTGACAATTTTAGTCTCCCGTCCTTGTACGTTCGCAAGAATGAAACTCAAATGAATTAATGGGGGTTTGCACAAACGGTTGAGCATATGGTTTAATTCGATGCAAAGTGAAGAACCTTACCAAGGCTTGACATGCCGCGAATCCATTTGAAAGAAAGAGATTGGTGCTTTCGGGAACGCGGACATAGGGTTGTGCATCAACTCCTCACCTCTTTCACTATGTTGTTCGAAACGACAAAACAAGGTGGGAAATAGAGGAGGTTTTCATTTGAAGAATCTAGGGAAATGGTGATGTGGAGAGTGAGGGAGGTGGGTGGGAGATTATGGTACAAACTCCAAGAAGGGAAATGTGGGTATAACGTAAGTGTTGTCCAGATGACTAACACAAGAGGGGGAGTGAATTTGGTTATATTATAAAAATTAACACTTATAAATTAAATACACAATATAAAATATAAACAGAATATAAAACAACAAGAAATGTAAAGAGTAGGGTAAGAAAAAGTAAATTCAGTATTTTTACGAGATTCAGCCCTACTGCCTACGTTCTCGCCTCAAGCTACCCATTGAAGATCCAAAATTCACTAGTCAATCTCGTTTAGGTGGAAATAGAAACCTATTACATATTTGAGCAGCACCATTCTAAAGAATCCGTGTAGAACACATTCTACACTTCCAATCACCTCACATTTGGTGATTCAACTATTCTCTGTGTGGAACACTTTCTACACACACAAGAGTTATACTCACTCTCTTACTAATACAAGAGTTGATAGTGGGTAGACTATCAAAGTACACAACGCAACCTATATCTCTCTAAAAACAATATTCACCCTCTTAATGAGTGAGATAGAAACAATATAACGCAACCTATATCTCTGTAAAAAAAATAAAAATTAAGATTCAAAACTTTAGAAAAGAGAGAATGAGAACTTTGAAAGAATGATGCAAAACTTAGTAATAGATGTGTAAACTCTTATTGTGATTTTTGTAAAACTCAAGTGAGCTATTTATAGGTAAATGAGTTTTCAATTTTAATTTTGAAAAGATTCACATGTCAAATAAGAGTACTATTCACTTTTTAAAAAATTCAAATAAAATCATTTCCTTTTTTCATTTGTCAAAGACAACTTCATTCATTTTTCAAAAAAATCAAACATAATCTTTTACTTTTCATACATGACAAAATGAACATGATTTATTTTTCAAACCAAATCATCTTCTTTTTGCACATGTCAAAAAAACACACAACCACCCTGTAAGATTTTCAAATAAAATCATCTATTTTTTATATTTATAAAAAAAACACACAACTACCCTTTAAGACTTTCAAACAAAATATACACATGTTAAATATGATAATCAATCATCATACAAATTCAAATTTTTACATAAAAAAATATAATTTTCGAAATTATATTGTTTGATGATGTTATACACATGTGAAAAACATAATTTTCAAAACTAAGACATTTAAAGATGTCTTGCATATGTGAAAAAAGTAATTTGATATTTTATGAGAAAAAAGAGTAATTTGGAATTTTAATCCAATTTCGAATTTTATCAAGAGATGTACAAAAATAATCTATGAGTTTCATTTGTAGACTTGTTCTTTTATACTTGAGGTGTGCTTCGCTCCATTGCTTAAATAATTTGAGATTGAGATTTGAATTTATTTGTTATCATCAAAATCTATACGTAGATACGAGACTTGAAATTTTGAGTTCAATAGTAAGGTTGGAGAAAAGGGAAGGTGACTTTGTTTGATAGGGTGTCGACGATCATGCTGGAGTTGATGTTGACTGAGGTTAAGATGATCGAAGGTGGGATGGAGTTTTAGGAGCTTAATCAATGGGGAGATTTGGAGGCTGGGTTCCAAGACATTGTGGCGATGTTTAATAAATTTGCAGCGAGTGGATTTTAATTTCATGAGTTTGAGCTATATCATGATGATGAGGAGGATATATAAGGCGAACAAGGGTGTGATCTATCAACTATGTGCATATGACTATCAGTTAGAATTCTAGGAGTTGGAATTGGAATGATCAAGAGCTCTAAGTTCGTCTCTTGAAAACATTTGTACATGATGAAAATGATATTAATATATATGTTTTCTCTTGGTTTTATTTACCCTGTTATTTTTTTCTTTTTTTTGGTTAATGTTGAAGGTCCTCTTTCATTTCCAATTAAACATAAATCCATCATCCGTGCATTTGCAAATATCCTGATTATGGTGGTGGTGACAAAAAAAGAAAAAGGGATTTCCCCAGGGATTTATGCCCCGTAATTCTTTCACTTTGTGAAAATATTATTGCAGAAAGTTTCAAATCTCTGAAATTATTGGGTTTGCAAAACTCAGAGTTGACCACTGTGAACCTCCCCCGTCCATACAACAATACAGATTTATGTTTGATTAAAGCTCAGAGTTGTAATGTTAGCTGCTTTTTTTTTCATATTTTCTTAACTTTTCAGTTAAATGGATTGATTATACGATTTAGATTGGGAAAATCACCCAGATATTAGAAGGTGACTAATTTCTGTGTTTATTTAGGAAATTCCTTTATGTTTCATGGAATCCAAAAGCTGATGACTGTTTCAAGATCCTCATAGTGGCATTGCTTTAGTTGGTGAAAGTTGAAACTTAACACGTTGCATTTCATTTACTTAATGAAACGACTGCATTTTAGTTGGCCCGCATTGCAATCCATATTTTGTGGACTAAATTATTCAAAACGAGAAGAAAGTTATTATGAAATTATACCGTTTAACACTTAATAATAAAGCTATCTATAAACGTTGTCGTTTGGAACTCAGCATCAATGCACGGCTTGAAGTAGACAAAACGACGTCGCTTATTCTCCCTTCAAACGGTGCGTTTATTAAGCTGGTGCCCCAAACCCCCCAATGCCTTCGTTCTTGCCTTCAATTCCTTATTCTTCTCTTACTTCTCTCTCTTCGACCTAGAGGAGCCATTTTACCTCTTCAACTCTCCTTCAAGGCCGCCGTCTATCAGTTTACAAGGAAATGGCATTAGCTGCTCGCATCAGATCGGGTCTCCCTCTCCTGAACAAGGCTCTCCATTCCGCTCCCCTCCCTGTCCCGAGATCCGCGCTTGCTCTCTCCAACTCTGAGGTGATCCTCAAAAACTAAAATATAAATTAAGATAAATGCAAATCGATTTTATTTTTTATTTTTTCGTTTTACCTTGTTTGAGTCTGATCTTCGTTGATGAATTGCTGTGAATGAATTCTATTTGGTTTGACTTAGTTATGCGTTGTTTGGTTCCCAAGAAATTCTGGGATTTTGAGAACTACAAAAATGATCATTTATCTTATTCTCATTTTCGTTTGTTTATTTTTGGCTATTTTGAATGCTGAAAGTCTCAGTCTTGAACCAAACACAAGCCGATTAATTATTTTTAGTGTTTTGTTCCATCTGTTTGTTTGCGTTGTGGATAGGGTTAGAGTAGTGACTTCAATCTTTCATGGTTGCAATTGAGTTTTCTGCTTCGGCACTTCCAGAAAGTGATTACTTCATGCACATTTACAAAGTTCTGCTTAATCAATTATTTGCCTTTGTTAGGGAGAAGAAGTTTTTATCCTCTTGTTGTGTGCTGTCTGATTTTGGCCATTTTCTGGTTGCAGTTCTCAAGGAATTATGCCACTACTACTGGGCAAAAGGAAAAGAAAGTTAGGGTAAGTGAAGTTGTCGGTTCTATGAATTGAGTTGCATCGAACATTTAAGTTAATAGAGATAAAATATGCCCTGTACTCTCTCAGCCATATCATTCCCAATTTATTTCTGTTTGACTTAACCTTATATTCTGATTTGGGTAATGGCAGTTGGCAGAGTATGCTGACTAAATTTATACTTTTTTCTCTGTTTAAGTATGTTAGAAAGTATGTAATTAATATAACCTGTGAGGGTATAAATGTCTATTGTATGTAGTGTACATATATATAGTAATAAGTCAATGAATAAAGTAAGAAATACTTTTACCCATGTGCTTTGACATGGTATCAGAGCTTCCTATCGGATTGTGGTGAGTGTCGAGTGGGCCCAGTGCTGAGTCACTGTTGTGAGCTCATTGGTGTGTTTTCCGGTAGAGTATCTGACTGTTGTGGTCGGATATGAGCTTCCCAGTGTCGGATCTAAGCTCTCCAGTGTCGGTTCTAAGCTCGCCGTCGTCTTCCTCACGTTCCGGTGGCTTCTCGTCATGGTCGGCGCTGCGTAGGTCACTGAGGAGCTGTTTCCGGTGTCGTATCCGGTAGTGGGAACTAGGGGTGAAGTCGTTGGAGGTTTCTGTGGTCGCTGGAAGGTTCTCGTCATCATCGGCCGCCAGCGAAGGCCTCTGTCGCTGGCGATAGTTGAAGCCCCGAAGTGTTTGGTTGCACGTATAGGCTATCCTATCCTCAAGTGTGAACATTCCAAACCTGGAATAAGAATCTATTCCTATCTGGAATACGAATTGTTTGGTAGGGCGGATAATCGAGTCTTATTCGCGGTTAGGATAAACTAATCCGGGTTTGACAGCTAAGTTCTGGTACGATCCAAACCCGATACTGGTACGATCTGATACAGACCAGTTCCGAGCCAGTCCGTGTCTACTTCGACTGAATCAGTTCGATACAGAGCCGAAATTTGGCTATTCAGGTTTATTTATTGGGGTATTTGAGCTGGATTTCAATTTTTTAGATCATATTTCCCATTTTTTTCCATACATATTTCGAATTGTGTGAAAATTTTATCTCATAAGTGGAATTATGATATTTATTTGCATCTATGGCAACTAAGTTTGAGTCACTATCGCTTGGATCAAGCTTCAATCTTATTAATCGTATGCCTTCATCAGTTCTCGATGGTTCATCTCATTTCTCCATCTTGTTTTCTTCATCTCCATCGTTTATCCTTCCTCCAAAAATCTTTAGGTGTGTTTGCTATGTTCATAACCTTGGCCCGGGTTGTGATAAGCTTGATCCTCATTCTATCAAGTGTTTTTTTGTTGGTTATTCTTAGAATCAAAAAGGATATTGTTATTATAGTCCTATTTTTAGATGCTACTTCATTAGTGTCGATGTTACATTCTTTGAGTCCATACCCTATTTTTTTGACACTACCTCGAGTGTTGAGTGTGATCCTCTACCATTACCTACTCTTACTCTTTCTCCTCCCGTCACCGGTCCTCCACCTCCACCCCCACCCCCTCCCTCCGTTTCTTTACAGGTTTACTCATGTCGCTGGAGGTTGCCCGTTCCCATGCCCCCACAAGCTGTGTCTAGACTTTTTACCTATTGCCCTCCGCAAAGGTACTCGTTCTTGTGTTACTCAACATCCAATTAGTCAATTTGTTTCCTATCATGTCTTATCTCTTTCACTCTCATGTTTTACATCTCAACTTTTAAAACTTTATGTTCCTAAGACAATTCAGGATGCTTTATCTGATCCAGGATGGAGGACAGCTATGAAAAATGAAATGGACGCCCTTCATCATAACGGAACGTGGGATCTTGTTCCACTACCATCTGGTAAACAACTTGTTGGCTGTAAATGGGTATATACAATCAAATTCTATCCTAATGGTTTTGTGGGGCGTCTGAAAGCACGCCTGGTTGCAAAATGCTACACACAAACATATGGCATTGATTATAAGGAGACCTTCTCCCCCGTTGCCAAAATCTCTTCTGTTTGAGTGTTGATCTCTCTTGCTGCTAATTTAGACTGGTCTTTATTTTAGCTAGATGTTAAAAATGCATTTCTACATGGTGACTTGCATGAGGAGGTTTATATGGAGCAACCACCTGGGTTTGTTGCTTAGGGGGAGTATCAAGATACTGTATTTAAGTTAAAGAAGCATTGTATGGTTTGAAACAATCTCTCTGAGCATGGTTTGGGAGGTTCTTTGATGTTGTATTGGCATTTGGTCTTCACAGATGCCAAACAGATCATTCTGTATTTCACTTACATAGTGATGCAGGTCACATTTTATTGGTAGTATATGTGGATGACATTGTAATTACTAGGAGTGACTCTGTTGGGATTGCATGACTTAAACAGTTTTTACGTGATCAGTTTTAAACAAAAGACTTGGGCAAGCTTAGATATTTCCTTGGAATTAAAGTCAGTAGATCTAAAAAGGATATCAACTTGTCTCAGAGGAAATATGGGCTTGATCTTCAAGAAGAAATTGGCATGTTGGGTGCATGACCTATTGACACTTCTATGGATCCAAATCATAAGTTCTTGAAAGAGGAAGGGGAGTTGTTTAGAGATCCAGGTAGGTATCGAAGACTTGTTGGAAAATTAAATTATCTCACTATCACTAGATCAGACATCTCTTATGCAGTGAGTGTAGTAAGTCGGTTTTTACAAATGCCTCGGGTCGTACATTGGGATGCTGTAATTCACATTCTTCGTTATCTTAAGCGAGCTATTGGCCTTGGATTGTTGTATCAACCAAATGGACATCTCAGAGTGGAAGCCTTTTCAGATGTTGATTGGGTAGGATCTCTTTCAGATAGAAGATCTACTACTATATATTGTACCTTTGTGGGAGGTAAATTGGTTCCATGGAAGAGTAAGAATCAAGCAGTAGTAGCTCGATCTCGTGCAGAAGCCGAATACAGAGCAATGACTCACACTACTAGTGAACTGATGTGGCTGCAACATTTCCTCCAGGAGGTTGGGTTTCCAGCTCCTATTCCTCTTCAACTATTTTGTGATAATCAAGCTGCAGTGCATATTGCCTCTAATCCTGTGTTCCATGAGAGGACTAAACACATAGAGTTTGATTGTCACTTCATTCGCGATAAGATTCTAAGTGGTGACATTTCTACACCTTTTGTGAAGTCTGCTGATCAACTCGCATATATTTTCACTAAGTCTTTGTGTTGTAATCGTTTAAAGCTTATTTGTTTCAAGTTGGGCTTATATGATATATATGCCCCAACTTGAGGGGAAGTGTTAGAAAGCATGTAATTAGTATAACCTGTGAGGGTATAAATGTCTATTGTATCTAGTGTATATATATAGTGATAAGTCAATGAATAAAGTAAGAAATACTTTTACCCATGTGCTTTGACAAAGTATAATCATGGATGTATTCGAAAACCAAGTGCAGGGTCTCACTGCTGGACTTATAGTGAATTAGTGCCTCATCCCCCTTCATTAAGGGGTTGATCTTGGCTTAACCAATGAGAGGGGAGCGATTAAGGAGGGTAAAGGGGGTAAAGACTACTGTGACTTATAAAAAAAAAAGGGCCTAAAGACTACTGTATATGGTTGCCTTAAGTTATTGTTTGGTCCCAAAAAGAGGAGTTTGGAGGTTTCAATAGTCAACATTTCTCTCATAGATGTAACTCAATATGTTGCAGCCTACAATGAAATTCATTCTCTTAATTGAAATCTGTTTATCAATTTGTTATTTCACTCATCAGATACCTTCTCATCAAGTTTTTTTTTTTTTGTTTCTTTTCCACGGAATCATAGGTGCCTCTAGCTTTATATGGGGGCTCTGGAAACTATGCATCTGCATTGTACCTTGCGGGATTTAAAGAAAATTGTCTGGACAAGGTTGAGACTGAGCTGCTTGACCTTGTTGAGGCTTTAAAGAAAAGTCCTACCTTTTATCAGTTCACAAAGGACCTCACAGTACCGGCAGATGTCAGAGTGAAGGCTATCCAGGAAATTGCAAATGAAGCTAAATTTTCAGAGGTGACAAAGCGTTTCTTGGGTATGATATGTAGCTCTTATTATTCATCATTATTCTTCACTTCATGTCTCTTGTGAAGTATTTGGTGTGAGAGAAATAGCCATTTAGTGTAGGGTGTGAAAATAATCCTGCAATATGATTGTTTTTCACTATTTAGTTGTGATGTTTGCATCATCTAAACCTATTGTTAACATGTAATTATTTGGTTTTTTGGTTGTTTCTAGCTTTTGGTTTCTACCATTTCCTTGTTTTTTATTGAGTAGTTCTTTTTTTAGTAAGTATTTCCTTTATTAGTTTGTTTCTTTAATAAGGCCTGGTTTGGATAATGAAGGCCCCCATCTCATCTCTTCATATCTTAGTATCCTAACACTACAAACACAAACACTTTTCAATTTCAAATCTTCAACTTTTTCATCTAATCACTACTTAATCAATACAAATTTGTAAACATCAAAACAAAACACAATAAATAATTTAACTTTTTCAAATTCCGAAAATAAAAATAATTTTTTTATTCAAATTTCTTCTCTTTCATTTCCAAAGACCCATAAAATATTTTAATTCAAATAATCTCAACTCATTTCAACTCAACTATCTCACTTCACAAACCATCTCAACTCACTATTCAAACCAGCCTCAAGTATTTCCTTTCTTTTTTTGTCCCCGTCTCTCCCCCTCCTTCCTTGCAGTTTTCCCCTCCAGATTCTGTGTACTAGAGTTGTGCACATTTCGCCTTGCTTAATTTTACACGCCTAGAAAATGTAGGTCAGTTACCGAATTTCAGAATGACAGGTTTACTGTTTTCATTTAGTGAGTGAACTCTATGCCCTCAATTTTATGTTTCCTCAAGCCATGTGCTCTGCTTCTTTGTAAAAGAGACTTGTGTCTACGCCACTGCTTTTGCTCTGATCAATTTCACAGATGGACCAAATTAAGACTTTTCCATGCTTAATTTGCACACTGGGGAGCTTGAGAATGCAATACAGTCAAAATGCTTGTTGTATTATGGTATGGTGTTTGTCTTTGAAGGTTTGCCTCAATGAACTTGATGTGAACTTAATTTTCTTGTTAGCATCCTGGGAGGTTTTTAATATTGCAGGTCTCTCACCGTGAGCTAAATGGGTAAAAGTTTTGGTCTTAGCAAGATAGAAAGGAAGCTTATGTTAAGAAATTGCTTCAAATTGGGAAGAGAAGTCTGGATATTGTTTCCAGGTTCATCGTTCATCGTTCGTTATAATCCTATCCTAGCAAGAGAGGATTCTGGTCAAATGTAGGAGATGATGGTGATTCAGTTGATTATTTTTGGTATAAACATAGTGCATTAGCTTCTATAAACAAAAACAGGGTCATTTCTACTAAGATGTTTTTTCCCTTTTCCCCATTTTATTTATTTATTTATTTATTTTTTTGGGGGGGGGGGGGGGTTTGTGGCAAACACATTTAATTTTGACGTATGTTCATAACTTGTTCGGGGTTGTCTGGGAATGTCACGTTCTCTTAGTCGTCTTTGTGCCAGTGTTATTGATTGGTGTCTAAAAGTAGCATTTACTTGGTACCTCAAGTGAAATGTGGTACTGTGGATTTACTTATAAAAATATATATATATATATATTGTACTTTGGATTCGCTTCTGCAGCTTGAATTTCTTGCTTTCTAGAGTGTAGTAGGTATTTCCTTTATATACATCCTATGTACTTGCGTTGTGCCTATTTTTAGTAATAAAATTTCTTATTTATGATCGAGAAAAAGTTCTTGTATGGAAAAGGTGCTAGTGTTCTCAATTTTTGGTTGAACTTAAGAATTATGCTGGTTCTGTTCATTATGCGAATACACCACTTTAGTGCATATGCTTGCAGTAATCTTACTTAGACATACTACAATGTATCCTCTTCTCTCATGATTGGAGGGGTTCATCATATTCAATTTTATGTTCATCTCATGTATTTTCTTGATATTGCTGCTCAGTTTTATTTTTTTCTCTTTAATTGGGAATTAATTGATATATTGTGTGTGATTAATCCTTTATAAATTCTTGTAGTTGTGTTGGCTGGCAATGGGAGGCTAAGATATATTGACAGCATCACTAAGAGATTTTTGGAGCTGACCATGGCACATAGGGGAGAAGTGAAAGCTGTAGTGACCACTGTCATTGTATGTTCTTACTCAGAGCATGTGGCATACTGTTTTATTACTTACATAATCAGTTTTAGGATTTTTTTTCTTCTCTTGTATAAAAACAAATGTCAAAGTCTTCGTAAAAAGGTTTTTGTAGTATGTCTCCTGGGTTTGGTGGTGTACCATAGTTGGTCTATGTTTTATCCCTAATGACTACCATTGCTTATAAAGCTAGTTACACGTAAATGCAGAAGAGTTGAGTGCTAAATGACCAATTACTCTCTCCTCTATTCCAGGCTATGTGAGCTAGTGTTCACTGCTTGATTGGAAATTCATTGATCTTGGTTGCGATAACGTATGTTTGGATATATGACTTGTTTTCTGCATTTCCTGAGATTTACTTTATAATCACCTGTTATAAGACTTCAGATTAGATGGATGGATGGATGCACACTTAGTTTACTGACGTTCGTTCTGGCAAATGACTTAGGTGAGCCTAGAAATATGAAAGAACCAAAATAAATTGGTGGTGGGGGTGAGAAAATAAAAAGCCAAAAATCCCTTGTGTGTCAAAACTGCTTAAGGGGATATGTTTAATAGTCCTATACAACTATTTCTCATAGTAGTTGAGAATTCTTATGCGATCTAATTGTTGTTATTTCCTAACTAGCCCCTTCCACCGGATGAGGAGAAAGAACTGAAGGAAACCCTTCAAGAGATTCTCGGACACGGCAAGAAAGTTAAACTTGAACAGAAGGTATGTAATTAAGCATATTTTCTTGCACTAGTTATTTTATTCTAGACCCAAATTATCTTTATTTATTTATTTATATATATCCTAGACCGAAAATAATAATAATTTTTGTCTGCCAGATTGATCCCAGAATTCTTGGTGGCCTGGTGGTTGATTTTGGACAGAAGGTCTTTGATATGTCCATCAAGACCAGGGCGCGGCAGATGGAGAGGTTCTTGAGGGAGCCCGTAGATTTTGACAGCCTGTAAAATGTGTTCACACTTGTTTCAGTGGATGTTTAATGAAAAAGTGTTTTTCCTTATAAAAGAAGGCTTTTAAGGAAAATGTTTATTCCGGTTTGATTTGGGTTCTCTCGTAAACTCATTTATGTAATATGGTAGAATGCCATACATTTGCAAATAAGAAGCTACAAATTTTATTCACATTTGTCAGAGCAATCGATGGTTGAGCTTTTAATTTCCTTTGTATGATTTTGTGAGTAGAGAGGGCCAATCTGAGAGCAAGCTGCACATATATTGGCTTGGTCTTTTTCTATCCCTAATAATTGTGTTATCCAATCTGTAATATAAAATTGCAGAATGCAGACCCTCGTGGTCACTAATTGGTTAGGGTTGTTCACGGACTCTACGAAGGTCGGTTTTGGCTTGTGATGGTGTTCTGATGAGGAAAAGACCGTGGCCGAGAATTGTTCATTTGAAGCTTTTAGCTTGGTGTGACTGAACGCATCCTCGACCATCGTGCCTCATGGCCGGCTATAAGTGTTTTATTAGTCTTAAAAGTTTTTTAAATATAAAAAAATTAAATTGTTTGAGTATTGTATATATATATATATATTAAAATTTTTAATTTCAAATAAGTTAAAATGTATGTTTAAATAAAATTATCATTTTAGATAACGTACGACGTAATTCGAATTTTATAAAATTGTCAATGAATGAATAATATGATTTTAAGATAATTACAACTTTCAACTGCAACGAACAGTTTATCAGTTGAGCAGCTGTGGCCATAATTTAAAAAAAAAAAAAAAAGTAATCGTCATATCTATCTCAAAAAATATATATATAATTTTAATTTGTTTTCAAATAATTATCATAACAATTTTAAAAGTTTTATAAACATATGATTAATAAATAATAAATAACTTTTTAATTGCAAAATTTATTACTTTAAATTATAAATTATAAATTAGAAAATTATAAATTATAAATTATATTTCTCTTAAACATTCATCAAATTTTAACGTTGAATTTGTTGCTGTTTCTGGACTAAGCGCCCTCAAATTTTTAAAATTGAACTTAAGCAAATCAAAAGATACAGAAGTTAATCTCTCTCTCTGTTTTATTTTTTTAATAAGAGAAAAAAAGTATTAACAGGCTTCATTTATATCGAGCTTCATATATAAGTTGCCAAGCTTGGGAAAGAAGTCATAGGTTCAATTAGGGGTGGCAATTTCTTACACGACCCGTTAACCCAACACGAATACTACACGACAATAGCGGGTTAGGGTTTAGTCTTAACGGGTTTCGAGTCAAAACGAGTTGACCCGTTATGACACGATTGCTTAACAGGTTGATAACGGGTCAACTTGTTTTAACCCGTTATGATACGTTATGACACGTTAAGAAAGTTAAAATTATAATTATATTCTTATACTTAAATGTAAATTTATTAGAATTTTAATTTTGATATTTTATTATTTAGATTGTAATTTAGACTTATAATTAATGTTATTAGTTTTATAAATATTATGATTTTAATATTTATATAAAATTATGTTAAATTTAATTAAGTTAAACGGATTAATTTTGGACACATTCAACTCATTTACATAAATAGGTTGAAACGAATCATATTATATCGTGTTAATATATTTCCTAATATTTATTAATGGGTCATAACGAGTTGATACGATACGACACGTTGTGTTAACGGGTTGGATTAGAGTTTGAGATTTTGACACGATAAGCTTAACGGGTCAGGTCAGGATTGATCTATATAATATAATATACATGTCTTAACACGATACGAATACGATCCGTTAATACGATTTGACATCCCTAATTTCAAAATTTCAATGGCACAAAAGCAGGTAAAAATATACAAGATATTAATGCATTAGGTGCACGATGAAGGAGGATTTTCTATAAAAAAAAAAAAAAAAAAAATTCATGAACGAGGATCTCGTGAAAATACATGATCTCATGTACTAATATATCCCATGAAGTCACTGGTTTGGCTTTGGTTGCTTTGCCCTTCCGGCCCCATCTTTTTTTTTTTTTGACAGATTCACTCTCACATTGCTAGCTTTTTGTCAGAAAAACTTTCAAGCCTCGATCACTTCTTCCACGAATTTTATTTTTTAGTTTATTTTTCTTGAGCACTTCGTTTACTTTTTTAACCTCGATCGGAGTTTGTCGAATCAAAGCTAATGAACCTGGGCCATGAACTTTGAGACTTGCTCTTGATCCCAAATTGGTAGTATACTTTATTGAATTGAATAATAATAATAATAATAATAATAATATATAATAATAGGAGTCATAATGATGAGTTGGTTTTTTCTTGTCTTCGTAACCAAGTAGCGTGTAGCTTGGAACAGCCTCTTTAACACGTTGTTATATATATAGATATTTCCGAGGACAGCTAGCTAGGTGTATCAGATTGACATGAATTCATGAGGACGGTGCTTTTGACACATTTGAGTAGCTTTACAGATTTCCACTACACTTTTATCCTTCAAAACTGCGCCGACGTACTCATCATGTCCCTATTGGTTCATAGAAAGAAAGATTAATTTGAACAACTGAATTCCCCTTCAAATTTACTTGAATATTTGACTAATTAGACTCCCTCGAAAAATCTGCTTTCGAGCTTCGACAATGACTCAGGAATATTGCATAGGCCGGGTGTTTTTCATGACGCATAGGACCATCGATCCGAGGTTTGACAGATAACAAATGATCTTTATAAGCATGCAGGGAGATCATGCGGATTAGGTAAAGATCAAATTAAGGGTATATATTCTTCAAGCTGAAGATTAATTAGCAAGACATGAGAGCACGTACAAGATAGGGAAAGACGTTGTAAGGTATATTATATTACAATATTGTTGCTAATACTCTGAATTAATGAGTTAATTATTATTCAGCTTGATGCATGTCTTTCTAAGCGACCCGCCTGGCTCCTTATCTTTCCCAGAAAACCTTTTCTTTTTGGCAACATGCAGAGATCGCCAATACATGATTACTTGTTGTTCTTATAATTCCAGTTGTTGATTTGATCTGCAAGTTAAAAGGGGTTCTAGACCAAATATTGAAATTAACATATTCATGTAGACCAGATTCATGCAGAAATCTTAGGTTTTTTACCCTTTTTTTTCCCCCAACAAATCGTCTACGAGAAAAAAAAAAACCCAAAGAAAAATGGGCCACGTTAAGATATTACGGAAGTTTAAGATCTGATGGTAATGGAATAAATCGAGGTTTATAAATTTGTAGGTAGATGTCAAAATAATTTAGAACTATAATTTATAATCTAAAGCCATTTAATTCATCTCAATGACAGATGGCGGTCGACCCTAATTGTATATGGATAAGTACGTGAATCCTTTAAAAACAAGTAATTCGGCAGATCAGATTCTTACCAGAGATTGAAGGAAAACTATTATTACCTATGTAGACATCAGACCTACTAATTTCCTGCCGCCACACAATTATCTACAAATATATAGAATAATGAATTTTGATAAATTTAGATGTTAACATCTCATGCCTTGCACATGACTTTGCAATAGAAGAATATACAGAATATGCGTACTCATATTATATGATTGCACAGAAATTTTAACCATATCTAGCTCTTATCTCTTGCTTACTAGTTTTTTTATCCAGATAAGTAATTTGGAGAGACCCAGATCAAAAGCTAGAAAACGAAGTTGCAACTAATTCTTAGGTGAAATTTTTGCAGTGATAGACCATGGGTTCACGCAATTTCCGCGCTTTGGTTCATGTTCGCACGATTAAGGGGCATGCAAGAATTAATTTTTGTAAAACGAAGAACATATGTCAAATCTGCAACGTTTTCTTACGAAAAAAGTGCAAACTTTTGCCGCAGCAAGTATTGTTCCTGAAGTACTTTTTGTACCTCTCTGATCTCGTCTTTTTTATGCTCTAGGGTTATACTTCAAACTCACGTGTGGGTGAGAGAGAGAGAGAGAGAGAGAGAGAGAGAGAGATTATTATGTGAAGTGGAAGCAAAAATGTAGCTTTCTCATAGTCGACAAAGATGATGATTACCTTGTGAGTGAAGAAAAATGCATCGAAAAGGACAAGAAGAGTCAAAGACAAGAAGACCAACCATCCCTCTCTGCTTTCTTAAATTTCTATCCCAAGGAGGTCCCCCTCCAATCCGTTTTCCACTCCACCTATCAACCAACAAACATAATCCTTCTCTCTTTCCGCTCTCTATCTCTATCATACTTCATGTTCATATTCTAAGCAAACCCCACAGCCATCGCCATCATCATCACCATTACCACCCCATAAAGTCTTCTTTCTTGTTCGTACAAACATAATGTCCATATATATATATATATATATATATATATATATATATATATATCCTTCTTCTCGGATCTCCATCAAAACCACTGACAAGAAGAAGAAAGAAAGATCACTAGCAATGAGGAAGCCAGATCAGATGACAAAAGATAAACTAAGCAATAATAATAACAAGAGCAAGCTAAGGAAGGGATTGTGGTCACCAGAGGAGGACGAGAAGCTCATGCGCTACATGTTAACCAACGGACAAGGATGTTGGAGTGATATTGCTCGGAATGCTGGTCTCCAAAGGTGTGGGAAAAGTTGTCGCCTTCGTTGGATCAATTACTTGAGACCTGATCTCAAGCGCGGTGCATTCTCGCCACGGGAGGAAGAACTTATTGTCCATTTGCACTCAATTCTTGGCAACAGGTCCTCTCTCAATCCCTCTCTCGCTCTCGCTTTCTGATCTTGATCAAAATTACCATATATATCGTACACGACCATTCCCATATTCGGGTGTTGCTAGAAGACCAAGAAACGTACAAATTGAAAGTGGTCACTGGTCCTCATGGCTCTTCTTCCCCTCATATGGCAATCATAAAAAGGTTGAATTTTATGAATAAAATGGATTAATAGTACGTATACTATTCTATATATAATCTCACCATCACATATATGTGTTTATATATATATATCTGCTCATGTATTTGCGTAATGCCCTTGAGAAACTAGCACGAGATGAATCATTTCCTCTTCCGATATTTCAAGAATATAGGCCGTAGCAGCTAATAGATAACAGAGTTTGCGGAAGATACTTCTTGGATTTTACCTCTCATTATTCATTAAGGACTGGGGATGAGTTTAGTATAGATTTTATATAGGTTCGTAATGCGCCAATTAAGCCAATTAGAAAAGCAAAAAGGATTATAAGCCACTACTTCTAAACGGCTCAAATCTTGAAGTCATCTTGAATGTACTGACTAATTTATTCTCTGAACGAGAATCACTATTTAATTAATAGACAGCCAAATTAATTTGATCCCACTACGGCTCTCTATGATAACCATATGTACTGTGTGTAATATTACATTGTGGATTCTTCTCCCTTTTTCGTAGTTTTTTTTTTTTTCCTTGGGGGGTTCTTTTTTAATTGGCCTCTAGCTAGCTATGCACGTATTTAACTGTTACACTAATGCTTTAAGCTACGTTTTGAGTAGTGATCAGAGATCTGTGAAATGAAAAGTATATTGAAGTAACGATAAAATTGAATAAATCCACTACCCAAACATAGCCTTAAGCATATTATATATAGTCTATAGGCATCTTTCCCGCCTTGAAACCCATGCATCTTAAAGCAGTAATTAAGGCCATTTTCTCTAGCAGTGCCCTAGCTAGCTATATTTCATGCGCATGCAGTAGAAATATTATTTTCTCAAGCATTTTTCTCTTTTCCAAATAATACTATATTCAGGTGGTCTCAGATTGCGGCACGTCTTCCAGGAAGGACGGACAACGAGATTAAGAACTTTTGGAATTCGACATTGAAGAAAAGGTTGAGAAATAACAATATTTCCACACCCTCACCAAACGACAGCAACGTTTCAGAGCCTAGAGATCATGTCATATCCGGAGGTCGTCATGTATTAATGGCTCCCATGCATGAACATGACATCATGAATATGTGCATGGAAACATTTTCCTCCTCATCATCAGCCTCCATATGCATGAACACTTTGGTCTCAAGCAGCCAGCAGTTTGATCCGTTTTCTATGATTGATAACCGCTGTCATGATGACATGATTGGTGCAGCAGGGTTATTCAACATGCAGCCTACAATTAATACTTTGGCACAATTTGGTACTGGGAGTGGGAATCATGGACTTTATGGATCGGATTATCATGGGATCTTGGAGCCTAATAGTATGGGGTTAGAAAGGGACCTTTCACTTCCTCCACTAGAGAGTAGATCAAGCAATATTGAAGAAAATAATGCTGAGGTAGATGAGAAAAGCAGTAACAACCACTTCAATAATGGTTGCTTCAACATTACTGAGAGCTTTAAAATAGAAAACATGTGTGGGTTTGGAACTCATGGGCAAGGAGAAAACTTAAAGATGGGGGAATGGGATTTTGAAGGTTTAATTGAAGACTTATCCTCCTTAATATCCTTTCCTTGATTGATTTCCAACTAGTGGAATAAAAGCCCGGCCGGCCTTCAGTCTTCGCTACCTCTCTCTCTCTCTCTCTCTCTCTCTCTCTCTCTCTCTCTCTCGCTCTCTCTACTAGTGATCTCTCAGCAACTTCCTCCCACACATAAAGCAACCCAAAGCCATACCCTAGCCAGTAAATTTTGGGGCAAATATTATTTCTCTCAAAACCATCATTTTTATACACGCATAAACCTCGATCTGGTCTTGCTATATTCCTTTTGTTCCAATATGATCAATACCTGTTAATAATGTTTCTTTTAGCTTATGAGAAAAATGTGAGTATCCATCACCAAATGCTCCCATATATGCTGCATATGCATGGTCCCGTATACCTAATAAGGCTAGGTCGATCGATCGGTCTGCAATAAGATCGTTTGCAATATAGAGATTAGGATGAGTACTACTTCATGATTGGCGCGCGGGGACAGATTGGTGCAATAATCATCGTCCCAATGAAGAGAAATGTGAATAGCAGCTACCAGATCATTGTAATTAGGAAATAAAGAGTACTAGCAAGTCGGCAAATTGTAGTTTTTATGTACAAAAGAAATAATTTGGATCGGAGGTACGTAGATGACGTAATTGCTATGAATTACCAGTGCCCATATGGGAGAAAAAAACAAGTATGTACAACACCAGTCACCAATCATGTAAGCTTACGTCAATATATAAGAAACGAAATTGAAGGAACGTTATATTGTTTTTTTGTACGTATATATATACACATTCATTTGTAATTCGTGCATGTGTTTTTGTAAACTTGCAAATAAAAATTAGCCAACTTTCTTCCTCTAATCCGGCAAGCACAAAGGTACGTACCTACACAAATCAATACACGACTTATGTACGTATTAGTATATATAATATATTATACGCATCATTATATAATCTCTCAGATAAACTTCAAAATAATACGTGCTATATTATATATATGGGCTTTTTGTGATGATCAAAATCTTTCTGGAAGCTGTACTAATATATAGGAGGTGGTTTGAGGAGTACTCCAATTAATATCCCTAGCCATGTCCTTAATTCATCATGACCTTCATGAATATTGCACATAATAATTTTTAGTGGAACGTTTTAACTTTTCACAGTTCCATAAAAAAAAATAAAAAACGTGAACGTCGCCTGAGAGATTCGAACTCTCGCGGGGAAACCCCATGTACTTAGCAGGCACACGCCTTAACCACTCGGCCAAAGCGACGGTCTGTACTAGTTTCGTTATTAAATTTATATCAACCAATTTTATTTCCCAAACCACACCTAATTAATATTTTGTAGTACGTGATCCTTAACATTCGGTAGAGGATGTAATGAACGAATTCTTTTCAATAATTTCGAATATATAATTGTATAAATAAAGTTATTATCAATATTACTTTTTTTTTATATAATTCCAGTTTATATTTAATATTTACAATAGGATTGATTACATTAAGGGACGGAACATGATTTTGTATTTGTGGGACGATTGGTAAAATATGTGCTATATATAAATTTTAAAAAGATGTTCATTAGTGATAGAACTATTACATTCCATCGTTATCGAGTTCTCTAAATGTATTATCTTTCGAATTATCCACGTCTTTTTTTTAAAGAATCATTTGTTCTTGACTTACTCGTAATTTTTTTATAACTTAAGAAAAATTTATAGATCAAGAATAAACATAAGAAATCTCTAATAACTATGAGAAATTTATAGCCAAAATGTAGAATTGGACTGTTACAATAATTATAAAACTAGATGAATTAAAATATAGATTTCAGTAAAGCTAAAAATTAAATAAAATTATATGTATATTGAAATTTGGAAGAATAATTTTAATAAAAATTTGAGGGTTAATTTTTTTTTTTATTTTTTTATAATTTGAGGGATAATTTAATATTATATATATATATATATACTTATGTATAGTAGATGGTTTTTTTTGAAAATTTTGGAGGTGATATCATCCCCCCCCCCCCCCCGGCGGGCCCCTGGCGCGGCGCAACGGTCTGCCCCTAATTACCATAACCGTTTTATCATTATAAACTCTTGACACGCGCGCGCGCGCACACGTATAGATTAATAAAAATTGCAAGTGTATCCATTCAATCGAGTAGTGCTATAATATTTTGAAGGCATTTTACTATATAAAAAAAAATTAGTATCTGTAGCAGATTATTTATAATAAAAATAAATTCATTTTGATAGAAAATAATTAATCATAATTAAATAATTTTTTTGTAGCGTTTATACTGTTTAGATGATATAATCTAATTTATAATATTCAAATTTTAAAATTATCTTTCAAAATAAAGTATGCCACATATAAAATGTGCATAAAATTTTTTAATTAACAGAATTATTTTCAACCCCGGTCCGACTCCGTTAATGATCTTATACGTTTTTCTTTTTGGCACCGAAGATTGGGCCAGGATTATTGTACTAATTAAGGACAACACTAATTATAAGTCAAATATATATATATATATATATATAATATCCTGCCTGATTTGACAGCTTATAAATTAGTATTCCACTCTCATAAACTGGTCTCTAACTTTCCATTTCACTTAATTGCTTTTCCTTCTTTATCATAATTATAATATGCTGCTTTTTGTATTTTTTTTTTAATTTATGATAAAAAGTACTTTTAATTATAAAATAATTACTTAAAAATAATTTTATAAATTAATATATTTTGATATTATCTGTCAAATTATAAAGTCATGTACTTTTACTAAAATGTAATTTGATAAGTGACATCAAATTATATCAAATTATAAAATTATTTTTATATAATCTTTATCTAGCATTCCTCATTCATATATCCACAAACTTTCCCTTTTAATTTGTCGTATAACTACAGATCAATCCTATAAGAAGGTTACAAATAAATAGTCCAAAACGGTACTGCCATCTTCCTTTAGTGATAATTACCTATCATTTTCCTTTTAATAATAGAAATATTTTGGGATCCCATCTATAGTTCATCATTTGATCTCATATAACCATTTTAATTATTAGGAGGAATTAATTAAAGAATATAATAAAATCTTTCATATACTACTGACTCTTGAATTAATCTTTGAAAAGCTTGATGGAGAGTCCCCAAATTGATCATCAGGTTGAAATTTCCTGCACGTCCCTGCAATATGCATATATACTCATGAATGAAAGGTACTCTTGCGTACAGAGTCACGCTTCTAATTTGCAACATGTTTAATTGCAGCTTGTAGTGCGTACGTACTAGGTCTCAATGCAAGGACTCGTGTGTATGTATAAGATTCAGGTACTACAAGAAAAATGAATTTTTATGATTAATTAATTACGAAAAAAAAATTATTTGTAATTAATTTTAAATGTAAACAATAATTTTGTTAAAAGAAATCGATTGCAAATAAGTAATTTTCTTATAGTAAATATTACTAGTTCGGATCGAGTTCGGAGTAGGAAAAGCTAGGAAACGTATTTGGTGATGATGGTAGCCAGTGACAGGTGCAATTCATAATGTCTCTTGGCATAAAAGCGAAAGCCATATACACACTACTACTACTATATATTTGATTATTTCTCAATGTTGAGATTAATTATTATATATTACCTTTAATCATGAAGATGTATGGTCATATCGATCATGTCGACCCTTGTATTTCAATCCATCACCTGATCTCTTCAAAAGCACGCCAAGTGTATTAATAATGAATTTCATGCTCTTTAATTATAAACTAAAACCAAATTGCCCAATGCGTTACTGATGATCAATACATGAGCCAGTCTGGCTAGCTAACGAAAGCGAGGCCCACATCAAGCTGTATTTTAAGCATGCCATTAATTAATTAATTTGGCGTAATGGCATCAAATGCCACAAAAAACCCATCAATTAGCTATAGCTAACTAGCTAGAATGTAAAAAGTAACTAATTAAATCAATTATCCCACTCTCGTAAAGACATGAATTTGGTGCATTAATTAATTCCCAGCTTGAGGGCATTTCGAGAAATAATCATGACCGCGGGTCGATCAGACCGATCGAAGGAAAATTAATTAATGTACCCCCACAAATGTACCTTTTTGGCTTAAGGAAGATGCTACATACCCCCACAAATGTACCGCGATCCCCACTTCGATTTAATTTATTTTTATGTGATTTTTATGTGATTTTTATGTAACTGTTTTTAAATAATATTGTGTTTTTTTTTATAATTTTAAAAAATGTTTTAATATGTTAAAAAAATCATGTCAAATAAATATATTTATTTGATTTTTTTTTAAATCATGTCTACCCCGATCCCTATTCCGATTTTATTTTTTTTTTTGAAGTTTTTTTTTATGTAATTTTTAAGTAAGTATTTTTAAATAATGTTATAATTTTTTTTTATATTTTTTAAAAATATTTTAATATGTTAAAAAAATCATGTGAACCCAACTTTTAGAATGAAAAGAAATCAAAAGATGATGAATTAGCTAGGGATCAAAGGAATATTTGATCATAAAAGCGTGCTTACTTTGCTATCATTCCTCAGATGTTAAAAAGACAGACAATTCGGTGTAAAGTATATGCTAGCCGCTGATCTAACTATGCTATAAAGGCTAGCCGTAATTGTCGGATTAGATTCTTTACTCGAAACTAATTAATTAATCTGCTAACGTTACAACTCATCCATTATTCTAATTTAATATTTTTCTTACATTACCTTTCCCTGTGCAAGCAATTTTTGACCACCCTCGATCTTTTTACATATTAATTGATACAACATGCATGTTAAAAGACTCATAGTTTGGGTAATCTTTAACACAATCTATTAAATATTGAGTGTTACAATTATAAAGAGATTACATAAAAATTCATTTCATAAATATTGCGTAACTTCAATTGATTCGTCAGATAATCTATTTTATAATAAAAATAACTGTATAATCTAACAAATTACGTGATTAAATGATATCAATTTATATATTTATTTTTGTATAATCATTTTATAGTTAAATATTGGTGATCATATTTAGACCGGTTTGAACAAACTCCAGCCCCACCTGGTCTAGGTACGTGGTTTGGTCTGATCCCTTACAAAGACACTAATTTTCTGTAATTTAGTCTTATTAATTACGCAGAAGCAAGATCTAGTGCTAAAGGCCCACCAAAGTCTTAGAGCCAAGCCAACCTTCCCCTCGATCTCGATCAGAAAAAGCAACCTCTTCATCCACTTTAAAAACCCTACCAAAGTACTCCTTTCCTATGTCAGAGAAATCATCTCTTTCTCTCACTCTCTCACAGTCTCACTCACTCACCCACTCAATTTTGAATCTCAGAATGGATGGTGTGGAGGATCAAGAAGCAGTACTATTTCATACCTACCCTTGTGCATACTACGTTCAAAGTCCTTCCACTCTTTCTCAAGCCAATAGTGCTGATGTTCGAAACAATAACGACTCCACATTCCATTCTCCACTCCGCTCTGAAACCTTTCTCACTAATACAGCAAACCACAACCACGAAGCCTCACGCTTCACTCTCTCCCGCTACTCTTCTTCTCGTGGATCGAACAACTCCTTTCTGCATGAAAAGAAGGTTGCTAATTATGATGCTCGAAGTACCGAGAATGGTGAGAACCGTTTGATCATTGTTGATGGTGGACTAGTGCTTGGCGATGTTGAGGAGGAAGAGAATGAGGATGGTCATGATCAGAAAGAATACTATCAAAGAAGAAGAGGGCGTTGGAGAAGGTACTGCACTTACCGTAATTCTGATCCATGTGTTTGGATTTGCTTACAAATAAGTTGGAGGGCAATGGTTAGCTTGGGAGTTGCTCTGCTAGTCTTTTACCTTGCTACAAAGCCCCCACCACCCGAGCTCTCTGTTAAGGTACGTATGAATTTCCCTCTCGATCTCTCCTTTTCTCCATTCTTCTTTGTTTTTGGGATGAAACTAATCCACTAAGAATGATGCCATTATGGTATCTCACTTTATTTTCTCTTCTATGCATTTTGACCATTCATATATTTAAATTTGTTACTATTAATATACTGATATATATTTTTTATTTTTAAAAATATTTAAACATATTTAAAAATTATTTAAAATGAAAAAGAAAAAAAAATGTAATTTGCACTAAAGAAAATACTAAATAAACAAATTAAAAATGCATAATAGCACTGCTAATCCACTAATTAGGCACTGATCTAGGCTAGCTTCCCTAGCTTTCGACTCCAATTGGGCTCAAATGATATCCTTTAAATTGGAGCCCAAATGCTATCTTTTAAATATCACGTTGACCATTACAAGGAAATTAGCCCATAATCCAAGACCCATGATTCCTTTAAATATCAACATGGCCATTAGAAGAAAAAGAGCTAGTAGCATTAATCCAAAGACCCATGATTGAAGTCCATAGGATGCACGCAGCATGCAGATGTCCAAGGATATAGAACCCAAATTATTACGTAGTTTTGGCCTATGCTATAACACGCTAGCTAGCTAGCTACCTACACTAATTAAGCTACAATTTATGTCCGCTTCTCCTTAAATTAAAAAGAAAAAAGGAAAGATGTTGCAGATAACGAGCGTTGGGCAATTTGTTCTGGGGGAAGGAGTGGATGCCTCGGGTGTAGTAACAAAGATCCTCACCTGCAATTGTTCGTTGGACTTGGTGACGGAGAACAAGTCCAAGCTCTTCGGTCTTCACATTCACCCTCCAATAATCGATATGTTATTTGGTCGCCTCCCTTTCGCCATGTCATATGTAAGTACGTACTAATTAAAAGTTCTCTTTTCCTTTGATTGATTTCATGATACATATATATATATATATATATATGTGTGTGTATCCATTTTTGAATAAACGTATAACATACATGCATGGAATGATTCATTATCATCCAATCATGATAAATATGCCGGCATATGATCTTATATAATATATAGGATGAAAATAAGATATATAGGAGTATGGAATAATATAGTACTATTAGTACTCATTAATTGTTAAATAATGTACGAACGTAGGGTCCAAAGCTATATGCTGAGAGTGGGAGAACAGTGTACAAGTTATCAGTGGGAACAATGAATAAGGCGTTGTATGGAGCGGGAAGAAGTATGGAGGACAGGCTTGAGTCTGGAAAAGGACTGCCACTTGTTATTCAAATGAGGTTGAGCTCAAATTTCCGAGTAGTGTGGAAGCTTGTGACGCCTAAATTCCATCATCAAGTTGAATGTCTGTTACTCCTTAGAAGAGCATATGATAAGAAGCATCGAACCCAAGTATTTAATAGCACCTGCGCAGTTACTTCTTCTTAATTATTAGAACCAAAACAAGTTAATTAAATGGAAAATTAGCTGCATCAAGTACTATATATATATATATATCTTTTAAGTACTGCACCCACTATAAGAAAAATAAATTTTTGTAGCTCTTTAATTATAATTAAATGATTATTTATAATCAATTTTAACTGTAAATAGTCATTTGGCGTGACTATTGTAATTACATTTTATTTCTTGTATATATGCCAATCATGTTTGGCAAATACAAGTATAGATCATGATATATAAATGTTCAAACATATATAAAGTATTTTAAGAAAAATGAGTATTTTGTGACAAATTATACATGATGATGAGAATTATTTGTGATAAAAAAATTATTTTAATAGAAAATAATGATCTTTTTGCGGACCACATAAACTAAACAGTTTTTTTTTGTAACAAAAACAATAGACTATATATATATATATATATATAGTATATCGGTTGCCTGGCCAATGAAATTCGATCGGATGAATCTATATCATGTCCAAAATGTACTGATTATTAGTTAGGCTTGAAGAGTACTTGAAGGTACGTATATATGATTTTTATCTTTATTTACTTGGAATATTGGATGAGATAATTAGGCCATTAATTACCGAAATTAATTGGGTACTTAAACAGCGCTACCTAGCATATATAAATATATATATAGGGATCCCATGCTGCTTATTCGTGAATTGCAGAGCCACGTACGTACCAGCTAAATTAAACCAAACTTAATTAGTACTAAATATTAATTAATTAAGATCAGATCGAAGACAGAAAGTCATGATGAGCTTAAATATTTCTAGTCCTTTTTTCGCGTGAAGTGACCAATAATTTTATAGGGATAATCATCTATCGGCCTGCATGGATCATCATCATGATGTGTCGCAATTAATTAATTAATTAGAATCATCAAATTAATTGCAGGCCACCGGCAAACATAACATAAATATATTGGCGTGCCGCATGCAATGATATCCCACTCACGGTCGATCTATCGAGGGCTTGCTAGCTAGCTAGCTGGATTACGTGATAATTATGATGACGTGATAATTATGATGAATATATAAAATAATTATATACAAAAAAATAATTATATATAAAAATTTATGTAGTTAGATAATGTGCTTATATCTATAAGAATGACATGACCGATTTAATAAGTTAGGAAACTTAACATAAAAATTTTGATTGAGATTTTTTTTAAGAAAATAAAATAAAATAAAATAATTTTAATTTTCACAATACATTTTTATTCAAAAATATAATACTTGTCATATGTCAAGTAAATTTACTAATGAGGATTTATACTATATTTTCAACTAATAATTAACTAATCTTTATTAAAAAATTGTTTTAGAAAAGATTTTATCCAATCTAGTTTTATAAGATGTGTTCTTGAGTTTTAAGAGTTGTTTAGAAATACATCCATTTTTATATATTCTCACATATTTTCAAATCAACTTTTTTTTTAACTCAAAACTCAATAAAACATTTTAATTCAAATTATTTCACTACCATACTAGATATTTAGAAGTATTCTATTTTTAATATCTAAAATGGACTTAAAAATAATTATGATAATCATCATAAATAAAGTTTTATAAAAAAGTGGGCCTTTGCCTCTTCAAAGAATCATACAATTTTTTTTTATGAACATTTAAAAATTAGATTTTGTTATTTATAATTTTGACATTATATGTTAAACTAAAAATGATAAAAGAGAAATGCATTCTTATAAAGAGAGTATTTGAAATAATTATTATATGGAATACTTCTAAAACTAATAATAACATATAATATTGATTTAATAGTTTTGTTCTTTTATTAAGTTAATTAATTTTTTAATTTTTTTAAAATTATATTTTAGACTTTCTAAAAATGGACCTTTTACCCCTAGGGGCCTTAGACAATTACCTAACTTGCATAAAGCAAGAGCCAGTCTTGAGGAGTGAGCAGCGATAATTTCACTATCATCCATAGTATGATTACATCATATATATTTATACTAATCCTAATTGTATAGACATATTTAAAAAAATTTACAAAAATATTCATGTTGCTCGCACGCTCACTCCGCCATTTACCACTTGTCATTGTATATTTTTCAGATACGAGTCACATACTCCAACATATAGGGTTACCCGAATATTGGATCCATAAATTAATAAGCTATATGTTGAAGATGGAATCCATTAATGTACTACTAGCAAATTCGATCCACGCCAATAATGCGGACCATGGCTAGAAATAATGTGTATATTGTGCCAAAACTGAAAATTTAGCTGGAAATATATAGTATGTTCCATGTACTCCTCTGGCAATAATGTGGACCATAGCTGAAAATTTGATATAACACACATGATGATGATGAATACGATCGAGCTAGCCGCGATCATGGAGCATATTCTGTATATTGTGCCAAAACTAAAATATATTATATATTACGCTGATCAGGTTTATATATTTGAAAATTAATTATTGGGGTTTGAATGACCAAAGCACATACGCCAGCCCCCTGAATATTGATGTATCTTTATCTATTTATCTTTATCTTTAGAATGCTGGTTTCGATCGATTTTAGATCCTGAATTTATTACAAGGATATTAAACTCAGTTTAATGAAAACAATCACTATAAGAAAATTGTCTATTTTAATCGTTTTATAATTTATTTTAATCATAAATAATTATTTTAATCACAAATATGTTGTCACAAATGCTCATTTTTTTATAGTGAGTATTATATATATATATATATATCTTCCACATTTGATATTATAATACCCCCGCATAGTCATGACTGATCCCCAATTAGTTTAATATAGTTCTATTAAATTATGAATGTTAATGGTCTTGTTCCAATATGCCACAATTCAGAACCCAAATAATAAATATTTAATGCAATTAAAACTACTTCTAATTTATTAAACTGTCAGTGATCACGATCAACATAAAACATGACAACCAAAAAAGAAAAAGGAAAATCCAGTTGATTGTAGCTCAGCATATTTTTAGGTAGTCATTTATATATATATAGGTCTCTCGTTGGGTGGGGGCAGAAGTACTTAGAATAAGGAACTAATGATCCATGACATTCTTTCCAATAAGGATAGAATGTCGGCATAATATATATCGTGGCCTTCACAACACATTAATGGATTCTATCTTCGACATACAGCTTATAAGAGGTGCAAAAGAAAGCATTATATAGTTATATGCGCACACAAAGCATGCAGCCGCTTGCTAGTTGAAGGGACTTGGCCATATTTTGAAAGAAGTTGGCCTGTACGACCCTGCGATTCGATCGTGGCTTCCACACGAAGGTGAATTTAATTATCTCATTGAATAATGGCAAGGCACGATGAGAACGTGGCTTCCACACGAAAGTGAAGTACTCCACCATCATATTATATTATATCTTATATTTTTGGTCGCTCAACTATATATGGATCATGTCTTTTTTCCTATATTAAAAAAAAAAATAAGAAGCTTATATGGATGTCTTTTGTGATTTCTCCCTTTTAATACATGAAGAGATTAATGTAGCTAGCTAGCTAGCTTTTCCTAAGCCCATATGATCCACAAATTTGAATAATTAACGTAGTTCTAATAACGTATCGTAATTGAATAATGCAGACGCGATCAGCATCATGCGCATGATGCTGTACGCCATGCATGCATGGCGTACACAGTAGCTCCACTATCGTTAATTAATATATTAGTACTCTTCTGGTTTTCTTTAGGACACAGAAAATTAGTACAAACATGAATTAATGGTTGGTTTAGGTCGTCACAGAAAAGCTTCATGCCCACCGTATCATTATATTTTGAATAGTAATTGACTTCATGAACATGAAGATATCTCTAGCTATCTTATATATATCTTAAGTTTTAATTATATAAATACGACAATTAATTTATATTCGGGGTGATATATATACCCTTTTGGACATTTAATTAATAGGCGCTAGCTAGTAATTTACACCTCAAATTAGAAAGAATTAATATATAATGCACCATTTTTTCTCTAAGAAATTATAAAAATAAACAAGCAGTACTACAATTTTCTTGAGATAGCAAGTTGCATGCTAAAAAATTGTGTTGTCTATTAAAATGAGTATTCGTGACGAATTATTTACTATAAAAACAGACTAATATTAGCCAAAAGTAATTATTTTAATTGGAAATAGTTGTCCAAATATTTTCTTATAATAAAGATTATTGTTTTACTCATGATGAAGATAAGGATCATGGTATATAGATGATGAGACATATTATCCCATGAGGTATAGAATTATTAGACGCCCCCTCCCCTTCCTTTGTGGTCCTGGCCGGCAGGCATATATAATTGGAATCGCGACATAATTATTAATTCAGACTACCTTCCACGCGAAATAAAGTGGAGAAGTACTAGTACTACTAGTAGTACTCCGCCTTTATCTTCGATTCTTATGTAGTTATATATAATTTATATCATGATTATATTCTATATATATATATATATATAACAACGTTGGATGGGCATGAATTAAGAATATCATTTATATAATATATTAATCATGTGAGTGGCTGCTTGCACACGTAAGTGGACACTTAATTTTCTTATCTTGACCATCCTAGCTATTCATTCCGGTCGTTAATGAAAACCTAATATCATAATTTAAAGTGATCTCGACCAGATTTTAATTTTTCCAATTATGGTACATATATACAGAAGATTTCAATTCATGATCAGGTTCATCTTTTGCTTTTTCTCCGATCATAAAGCACCAATATGGATTGGATTTCTAAGGTTAAAAAACCTTAAAAAGCATATATATAGATTAATAATGCATGTATATATATAAGAATTTATAAAATCTGTTCGTACAGTTATAAATTTATACGAAAGTACGTAAACATATAGCTAACAATTGTTTTAATCTGTAAATTTAATTTGTTGGAACTATTAATATCAGAATTATCAGCCTCTCAAGTTCCTCCTATAGTTTGCCCTCCTGGAGTACCACTAGACAAATATATAGTGGGCATCTAAGTTGGTTATTTGTAAATATTCCATTTATTCATTTTATTTGTTTTACCGTTTATTTTAATTCATTTTGTATCTATAAATAGAGGACTGCACTGTACATTCGAGATACGAAAATAACAAATTACTCATTCATTTCCTCCTTTCTATTACTCTGCTTTCTGTTATTGCATCTGTTACTACATTTTCTCATGTTCATAAGCAATTCCATTATGGTATCATGAGCCAATCCGATTCTGAAAGCCAGAACGAGATAGAATCTCCAATTCTTCCTGAGCCACAAACCAACTCCAACATGGCCTCCAATCCTGAATCCAATCCCCATCATCCTTCTAGTCCTTATTTTATTCAGCCAGGTGAATGTGCGTCTTCTTCCCTGGTACCTGAACTCTTGACTATCGAGAACTACGTCACCTGGTCTCGCACCATACGGCATGTTCTTAACATCAAAAATAAATTGGGTTTCATCGATGGTACACTTCCCAAGCCATCTGAGCATGTGGATCCTCTTCTAATTCCATGGGAACATTGTAACGACATTGTCATTGCATGAATCTAGCACTCTATTTCTCCTAAACATCGGCCTACCATCGCTCATGCTGAAACAGCCATCGACATCTGGAACGACTTATGGAAGAAGTTCTCTATCCAAAACACTCTTCGTATTTTTCAACTTACTAAAGTTGTTTCTTCTTTAATTCAAACTGATGACTCTGTTAGTCAATATTACAATAAGCTTAAGGGTTATTGGGATGAATTGGAGATTGATGAACCAATGCCTTCATGCACTTGTGGTGCTGCTAAGATCTTAGCTGACTACCATCATCGCCACAAAGTGATGCAATTTTTAATGGGATTACAAGAATCCTATGATGCAATCCGAGCTCAAATACTACTCTATGAGCCTTTACCTGCTGTCAACCGAATCCTCTCTCTTATTCAACAAAAGGAGCGTCTCCGCCAACTCAATGATTCCTCAAATCCGATAGCAATGGCCACACGAGGACTTGACCAAAAGAATTCACCCAGCTCTCGCAAGGATCGTCCGTTTTGTACCCACTACAATGTACCAGGCCACTCATTGGAACGCTGCTTCAAGGCCAATCCAAATCTCCCGGTTTGCTCTCACTGCCGCATCCCTAGTCATACCAAAGCAAGTGCTACCGATTGAACGGTTTTCCTCCTAGCCATAAAAACAATACCAAGCATAAATTCATTGCTAACAATGCTTCTCTTGAGCAGGAACAAGATCACAATGGCCCACCTATTACTCAGGAGCAATACGGGAAGTTGCTTGCCTTACTTCAAAATTCATCCCTTGACACTCATCAAGCTTCTACAAATCAAGTCCAGCTCCACAATCCTACCCTTACCTCAGCCACAATGTCTGGTAAATTTATTTGTTCAGCTTCAGACACTCATCAGGTTAACCCCTGGATCATCGACAGTGGTGCTACAGACCATATGGTCTGTAGCTCCTCCCTTCTCACACATAACATCTCTCAAGCCACACACAATGTTAAATTACCAAATGGTACCACCACTTAGTCTGTAGCACCAAGTGGTTCTTAAACATGTTGGTTCTTAAACATGTTGGTGATGTTCAACTTTTCCCTCAATTGGTTCTTAAACATGTTCTCTGTGTCCCAGATTTTTCCTTTAATTTGATCTCTGCCAAATCTTTAGTAAAACACTCTAATTGTTGTCTTATATTCTTTTGGGATTCGTGTTTTCTTCAGGACCTTTTATCCTGGATGACGATTGGACAGGGTAACGTGCAGCATGGCCTCTATCACCTTCAACTTCAATCACCCCCACCGACTGCTTTTACATCTTTTTTTCCTACTATGTTTCCTTCAAATTATGTCAACGTTACTGCTGTTTCTCAATTTGATAATTTCTCTTTATGGCATTATCGACTTGGGCACAGTTCAATGACCAAGCATGTTCTCAATGATATTGATTTATCTTATGATCCGTCTACCATTAAAACACGTCTTCCTTGTAACATTTGCCCCTTGGCCAAACAACATAAATTGCCCTTTTCTCTAGCTCTGACTCATGCACTAAAACTTTTTGATCTAATTGCTATTGACATATGGGGTCCAAATGCAACACAAGCCTATGATAGCTCCAAATATTTCCTCTCCATTGTTGACCAATTTACTAGATGCACATGGATCTATCTCTTAAAATCTAAATCTGAAGCACGCCTATGTCTCCAGAATTTTGGTTCACTCATCACAACTCAATTTGAGACCAATGTAAAAATCATTCAAACTGACATGGTGCCGAATTCAACATGCCCGACTTCTATCATACTAAATGAATTGTCCACAAACTCACTTGTGTCAAAACATCGCAACAAAATGCTTTAGTTGAACGCAAGCACCAACACATTTTAAATATTGCACGGGCCCTTAAATTCCAATCTAGACTTCCCAAAAAATACTAGAATGACTTTGTCCTCACAGCTGTGTATTTAATTAACCGGATTCCCACACCCCTCCTACATTATAAATCTCCGTTTGAAACACTTTACAAAACCAAGCCTTCCTATTCACACTTACGTGTTTTTGGAAGTCTGTGTTATGCATCAACTCTTAGTCAATCCCGCACCAAGTTTGATGCTCGTGCTCGCAAATGCCTTCTCCTTGGCTATCCATATAGCACTAAAGGCTATAAACTTCTCGACCTCACCTCTCATCAAGTTTTTATCTCCCGTGACATTATTTTTCAAGAAAACGTTTTCCTACTAAAACATACCTCTGCCAGTTATGTCCATTAACACACACACGAGCCACCCTTCTCCCTTCAAACTCTTTCCATTAATCCTCCTCTCACCTTATAGTCCATCCCAACTTTATCACATCATTTCTTCGAGCTCATCATACCAGTCTCTCCAGTTCACACCGACACCATATCAGCTCCCCAATCTCCCACTAGACAATCTTTCTCCAATGATCCACCTATTCCTCCACGAAGATCAACCAGAACCAGATGTGCTCCCACCTATTTACGAGACTTTCATTACCAACATGCTGCTGCACTTACCTCTTCAAAGTCATTGTCCAAGCTGGAAGTAAAGTCACTTTTAGACTCTGCCCTTCCTACACAGGTTAATTTTCACTTATCTTCATACCTTAGTTACAGCTTTCTTTCACCTCAGTTTCAAGCTTTTACCACTGCCATATCCCTTTGCACTGAGCCTACTTCTTACACCCCAGCATCAAAGGATCTCGTTTAGCGTAAGGCAATGCAAGAAGAGCTTAATGCTCTTGAACTTAATGAGATATGGTCCATCGTGAACTTACCTTGTGATAAGAAAACTGTGAACTGCAAATGGATTTATAAATACAAGTTCCGAGCATATGGAACAATTGAATGAGCTAAAGCTCGATTGGTGGCAAAGGGCTTTACATAGCGGGAATGTATTTATTTTTATGACACTTTTTCCCCGTGGTTAAACATTTTTCTATTCGCCGTCTTCTAGCAGTGGCAGCCATCAAAGGTTGGCAGTTTCAGCAACTCGACATCAATAATGAATTTCTCTATGGCGAGCTAAATGAGGAAATTTACATGAAGCCACCTCAGGGACACCCCGCAGCAAAAACCAATCAGGTCTGCTGCTTGAAGAAAAGTCTTTATGGACTGCATCAGGCCTCGCAACAATGGAATGCCAAACTCACGGCTTCTCTCATTGAGTTTGGGTTTATTCAATACAAAAGTGACAACCTATTCACCAAGCAAACGTCAACTTCATTTACAGCTTTACTTGTTTACGTGGACGATATTATTTTGCTTAGTTTAGACACCACTTCAAATGCTACTGTAAAGCAGTTTCTAGAGAGCAAGTTTAAGATAAAGGACTTGGGGGATTTGAAATACTTCCTTGGCATGGAAGTAGTTAGATCAAAACAAGGAATACAATTGTGCCAGTGCAAGTATGCATTGGACATTTTAGCGGAGACTGGTCTGCTTCCCCCAAGCCATCCTTGCTATCAATGGAGCCCAATCTAAAACTAAGTAAAGCAGAAGGGGAGATATTTAATGATCCAGCTTTATACCATCGACGAGTTGGGAAGCTGCTTTATTTAACAAACACAAGACCTGATCTCAGTCAAAGTGTTCATTTACTAAGCCAGTTCATGAAGAAACCACTCATTCCCCATTATCATGCCATGCTTAAAGTCATCCGCTATGTCAAAGGTACACCAGCTGATTCTGAAATGACTCTTATAACATACTCTGATGCAAGCTGGGTTGATTGTCCGGATACAAGACGATCCACAATCGAATTTTGTGTCTTTCTCGACAAATCCTTGATTTCGTGGAAATAAAAAAAAGCAGACCACCATTTCAAGATCTTATGCAGAGTCCGAATATAGGGCAATGGCCTCAGCTGTTTGTGAATTAATGTGGTTCCGATATTTGTTTACTGACTTACGCATCAACATTCCAGAACCTGCAACTTTGTATTGTGACAATTTGGCTACCATCCACATTGCTGCAAATTCCATATTTTATGAACAAACTAAGCATATCAAACGAGATTGTCATCTAGTTCGAGATAAAATCACAGCAGGCCATGTCAAGACTGCACATGTTCCCTCACAGATTCAAGTTGCAGACCTACTCACAAAGCCCCTGAACTCTCCATCATTCAATAGGCTTCTGTCCAAGATGGGAGTAATCAACATTTACTCTCCATCTTGCAGGAGAATCTCAGAATTACCAGCCTCTCAAATTCCTCCTACAGTTCTCCCTCCTGCAGTACCACCAGACAAATAGCTAGTGGGCATTTAAGTTGGTTATTTGTAAATATTCCATTTATTCATTTTATTGGTTTTACCGTTTATTTTAATTCATTTTGTATCTATAAATAGAGGACTACATTGTACATTCAAGATACGAAAATAACATATTACTCATTCCTTTCCTCCTTTCTGTTACTCTGCTTTTCTACTTTCAGTTATTGCATCTGTAACTGCATTTTCTCATGTCATTATAAGCAATTCCATTAATTAATATTAACTGGCCTTTTCTGATCCTTACATGTTGTATTATCTACAATTTTATCAGACTCTCATTTCATTAATATTTAGTTTCTTCCAGTACTTACTAGGAAAGTTTTCAGCTTGTCGCGCGATATGGTATATATTATGTATATAACAAATTAAGGTACGTAAATTGTATCGCCGCACAGCAAATTAAGTAATTATATATTAGTATTAATAATGGTGGGGAATATGTCATTATCGACTAATTAAGAGATTGACAAAACTTTGACGATAGATTTACAGCCACTAGTGTTCTCATGCATGCAGCACATGCATCCACCAATTCTCTCTCTCTCTCTCTCTCTCTCTCTATATATATATATATATATATAATTGGCTGATCTGCAGTAGGAAATTAAACAAAGATAAAGTGGCATGGCCAGGCTCGTCCGCTAGCTACATTAATTAGGTCAAGAAATTAAATTGCATTTTGCGGGCATGGCCTGTTGGGAATCCTACGTAGCCCACCTTTACAAAAGTTTGATTGCTACCTACTTAAAGCACTTCAACTTGTAGCACAATGCAGACCAAATTAAATCTTGTATATGTTATATCTTATAATGTGTTCGTGGATGTCCACCTTTCCAAAATATGATAAAAATAACAAGGGAATCCATAGATTTTCATGCAACCATGGCAGAGATTGCTGTCGTGGCAGTGAAAGACTGGCAACTTCTTTGATTGCACTGATTAAATGATCTTCCCATGTGTCGATTTTCCAGCGGCCCATTTAAGGACTGGAAACAAATGCTCATGTGCATATCTCTCAGCTTCCTCAAGCACTCATGACAATATAAATGCAGAACTAATTTTGCAATGGTAATAAGTGCATGATGATGTACGTGTTGAGAGTACTGAGGGCCGAAAGGGTACTTATAAAAAAAGACCAAGATGATCAGTAGGTTGATATATAAATTTGGCGTATACATGATCAGCAAAGAGAAGTTGGTGTGTATTTAAAAGAGGTTTGCATTGTGTTGTTTCTTGGAGGGATCAGTAAATGCAAAGGTACGCCAATTTCCTCAATATTTCATCATAATTAGCTCCTAATTCCACTATTAACATTTTTAAATTGAGGGGACTTGTTATATATTATATATAAGTTCCTAGCTAGCTCTTCAATATTTCTCCGCATTCCATGCATGCATCATGCACGTTTTCAGTAGCATGCAGCCAAATAATTGTATATGTTCATAGGTATATACTGATATATTTATAGGCACTCTTAATTCTGATCTTTCTTAGACAGTATATATATATATATATATATATGTTTGTGTGTGTGTGTGTATGTATGTGGATGCATGTGTATATATACAAGCTAATTTGCTATGTCTCTGTCATTAATTACAATATCCATGTATATGCATTAGTTCATAACCATATATAGTCACATTATTAGTTGGACACAAACGTCAACTGAAAAAGGGAATAAATTGTGTTAATATCGATAAGAATCAGGTATATATATATATATTGTAGTCGATCACTGATCTGTATATGTTGATTCGTTTCACATGGAGCGGCCATTTGAAACATCTTCATATATAGATTTTTGTGAAAAAATATTATTTATTATATAATATTATCTATTTATTTTTTATTAATTTTTTATATAAAAATAATCTATTTAAAACTTATAGTTAATATTACTTTATTATATATATTGTAAATATACACGTCATGAGGTCCAACTTTCGATCGAGCTTTGAATTGCCATTTTGCCGTTTTGAGTTATGGTAAATAAGTTATGGTAAATGATATTTTGCCGTTTTGGGTAAACGTTATATAATTATTTTTATGAATAAAATATAAGATTTAATATATAAAATAATTTATAATAAATTTATTATTTTTTAAAATATTTTTGCGATATTTATAGTGGAGAACATCCGTACAGGGCCAAGTTGGCCGTCAACTCAAATCAGACAGATTACCTACCCAAGTCATGGTGGCCGAATGCAGTACTAGAGTTTCTGTGGAAAAACGTTGTCATGAGCATCGACCAGGTGCAGAAACGTGACTCTCATTGTGATAAATGAAAAAGTGTAATTCTATCTGAATTAGCGAGTTTTAGAGAATGGATAGTCATGAGTCGGTTTTGATTTAAAATAATTTTATTTTTATGAATTTAGTAAGTTTTATTAGTTTGTTTCTTATATAAAAATTTAAAACAAAATTAAAAATAAGATAAATTTTTTAAAAATTAAAATTAACTTCCCATCAACTCAGCTCTAAAAATTGCTCTATGTAAAATTATTCAATAATAGAATCGTTTAATTATTAGCACCCTGAACCAGAAACATACGTCCCCAGTAATTAGTATTCATTCCTTGACGGCCTACTATATTTATTTATTTCGTGTTTATATATAATTCGATCACTCCACGTACTGCACATACAAGTACGTACATAAAATAAAATATATTCGACCGATATATGTGACCAATATAATTTAATAAAGAATAATGGTACTATATATGCATGCTTCTTTAGTTTGATCGGCCGCGAGCTGATGTACTAATTAACTTTAAAAAAAAAAAAAGAATTATTTCACTTATTAATTCAGAAAGTGATGGTTAATATATTGGTATTTTTTTATATATTATTTAGAAATATTTAAAAACATTAAAAAAACTATGAATAGAAAATTAAAAAAAAATGAATAAGGAAATTTGACTCAGGGTCACGCCCCATGAACAGCAGTCAATATTGTTAGGCGGCACCCTTGCACTACTAGTCTGTAATAAGAGGCATGTATATATAAATAGTTCTTTGTTGAAAATTAAGGACAAACTAGTACATGATTTGAGTCAAAAAAGAATAATTTTTAAGGTTTCATGTGGCCTTTAATTTATTTATAAATTCCAATAGCTTAAAGTAAATCACCCTGATATTAATGCAAGAGATCATATATAACAATCCGATGAGTTGAGCTATCCCAAAGCAAGGTTCGACGTTGGACGTTAATAGATATATATTAATTGACGTTTAACAGTACACTAGTATATAATATTATATGACATGAGTCCGGTACGTATAACGTAGCTGCATGCAGGTGGGAATTAGCTAGATTAGTGGTGTACGTATGTGTATATGTATATGTATGTTTTGTTGGTTAGAAAATGTCCGACTGAAAAATAAAATTCAGTCTTGGAAATAAATAAATTAGGGATTAATTAGATCAGGCCAATAATTTCTTATTTTTAATTTATTTTATCTCATTTTACTATATATTCAAACAGACATTTAAGAGACTTTATCGCGAGTTTCTAATTTACTTAATATTACTAATTTCTTATATATTATATATATATATATATTCACGTCCAACTTTCGATCAACCTCCAGATTGCAGTTTTGCCGTTCTGAGTCATATATTACAGAGGGTGGAGCTAGAACATCCGTACAGGGCCACGTTGGCCATCAACATAAATCAGAAAGATTACTTAACCTAATCATAACGACCGAATGCGCGCAGTACTAGAGTTTCGGTGGGAAAACGTTGTCAGCATCGACGAAGGTGCAGAAACGTGACGTCGTGACTCATGACCTTATAAATTAGAATCGTTTAATTATTAGCACCGAACCAGAAAACTGAAAAATACATCACCGGCTAGTACTATTCTTTCCCGGCCTTCACCTTCTATATTTATTTATTTATTTCGTGATTACTCTCCACCTACTGTACATACAAGTAAGTACGTAACATATACGAGTGATATAGGTGACCATTTAATATAGTTTGTCTAATTTTACGTAATATACGAGCGATATACGTAACACATACGACCGATCATCGATATAGTCTCCACGTACTGTAAAAAAGAATAATATTATTATGTCTCTTTATTTTGTCTAATTTTGACTGTTTATGTATTTAATTTTTTTTTTATTTTAGTACTTATTGATTAAGAAATTAATTATTAATATCTTTATTTTTTTATATATTTTTAAAAATATTTAAAAATATTAAGAAATATAAATAGAAAAAAATAAGAAAAAGAATTTGGCCTAAGATCACTCCCAGTAATCAATTCTGGGTGGATCCCAAATATCACTTTATAATAAAATTCAAAGGAAACATGCCGCGTGATACCCCCCTCCCCAAAAAAATACACACACACATATATATATATATATATATACCATATACAAAGAACTAGTTCTTTGTTGAAAATGAAGGACTAAGTACGTAGTACATGATTTCATCGGTCAAAGAAGGTTTAACTTTTTGTGGCCTTCAATTTATTTAATTCCAATACCTTAAACGTAAGGTTAGGTTTAGAAAGAAAGCATTTTCAAACATTTATTATTATTATTATTTATTATTTATTATTATTATTATTATATTATTATCATTTAATATATTATTATTATTTTATATTATTATTTACAAATATTCTCAAGAACCTAAATCACCCTAATATTATATATATAATAACGATCCGTTCATTTGAGCTAGCCCAAGCAAGGTACACTAGTAACACGATAGTATGATGTTAGCTGCATGGTGCATGGGGAATTAGCTAGTGGTGTGTACATTTGGTTGGTTAGAAAATAGGGCCGGATTGGTATTCCCTAGTCTTTCTCCTCAATAAAATATTTGGCAATAATATTATTGCTATGGCACGAAATATATAAAATATAAAAGGTGATGATCTAGATCAAGCAAAATAAACGTCCGAAGTTTCGCAGTATTTCGAGGTTCAACTAACAGTACTTCATTTTAGGAGATGCGGTCAAAAAAGCCAGTCCTGATGTTTCCTTTCATTTTCCACCCTTTGACGCATTAATATTATTTTTTTTATGGTGCAAAAAGCAATCCGGGTCCATATAAAAGTACTCCATATATAGTTTAATCATTATTTGTGGTTCACCTGAGGATGGACGTACGGGTCGAATCTTGTTACACGATACACGATAACAATAAAAAAAAATGCATATTATAAACGTATAATATGAGATTTGTTTTTGGTCATAAACGCTAGCTAGCTAGCTAGCTATCTGGAACATGTGGAACTGAGGGAGGTTCAACTTCATGCACGCATTCAGGTCCCAATTAGTCTCCGTTTGGTAACATGATCTCTAGTCTGAGTCTCAACACCTTTCATTGTTAATTAATGCATTCAAATTACAAGAAGGCAAACGACGTAATGCTCTAATTTGTACGTACGTTCACCTAAATTCCGTGCTGGTTGATGTACCATACTGAGGAAGGTTCAACTCTGATAATAAGGATTAACGTATAACGTCGTCGTCTGATCGATCAGAGCACTAGTCATGAAAAAACTTGAATAAAGGAACCGAGGGAGGTTTCAACTGTCACCGACTTACAGATTTTTTACTTTAAATTCATTCTCTTAATTCCTCTTCGAGTACTCATGTGCCTTCGTGTCATAAGCCTAAGCTGGCTGTTAGTACTTCTTAGGCCGTGACACTTGGCTTTCCGATAATTGTTAAGTGTTCGTTTTCGTTTCAAATTCTTTAGTCGAGACTCATCAGTCATCAACCACTGCATATATTATGGTATAGAATCACATGTAATGTATAGAATCTCTGTTATAATATTCGAGTATAACCAGGTATTAAATTATATATCTTGCACTGATCTGCAGATTATATATATAGCCTGCTGGCATCGCGCTTATAGTATTCTCAAGTACTGAAGCAACTGCATCAGAAACACGTTTACTTCCAACCAGCTTGGACTTAGAAATTTAACATTCAATTAGTTGCTTGGCACTTAATAACATGGCTGATCAGGACAGTAGTTTACGTTCAGCTGAGAGAAAGGACTGGAAGAGGATGCCAATCTTTGTTTTCTTTAGAGATGCAAGGTACGATTTAATCAATGCGCTTCATTTTCAAATATGTTTCTGCAGGCCAGCATGTAGACGTCGTAAATCCAAGATGCTGCATGCTAGCTAATGAATTTATATAAAGTGGGTTGATTAGACAATTAATATCCTAAATTCCTAATGCTTGGTTAATTTCACGAATTTGATTGATACTGCAGATTGGTTTTCAAGTTTGATACTCTTGGTTGGGAGATACTGGGCATAGCAGTACCTGCTGCCCTCGCCGTGGCTGCTGATCCCATTGCTTCTCTCATCGACACTGCATTTATTGGTCATATAGGTACGTATATACATATGTACTAGTTTCATATATATATATATATATATATATATACACACACACACACACATATACATACATATATACTAGTTTCACGTGCTTTAGTCGCTATTAGTTGTTTTGATCGTAAATTTTTCATCATTAATACCCATTTGTCTTGTAGTGTATTGAGAATAAGTGGCCTCATTTATAATATATATAATGATGCCGAAGCATTTCTTCTTCTTCTTCTTCTTGTGTACAGGACCAGTCGAACTTGCAGCAGCAGGAGTCTCTATTGCGTTGTATAATCAAGCTTCGAGGATTACCATATTCCCACTAGTCAGCATTACAACTTCTTTTGTTGCTGAGGAGGATACTGTTGCAAGGATCGGCCTCAAAGAAGCAGATACTGACTCTGTTAATAAGTACAGTAGTGAAACAAAGGAGTGCACCCCCGAAGTTGACGATATGCTTGAGGATATGGAGAAAGGTGAAGCTGACAAAAATGAACATCGTCAGAACTTGGAAAACAGTGAAATGAAAGAAGAGTTTATGCCGGAGGCTCTGAACCTCGACTTGGAAAAAGGTTCGACCAAACAAAATGTCGACAACGCTGAAAGCAGTACTACTTCAGCCCAAGAGAGTCAAAACAAAGAATTAATATTGCAGCCAAGTTCTACGCTTGCGGATCATGATGTTGACAAAGGTGCATCAAAAAAATCAGAAAATGGTACTGTCACATGAATCAATCATATTACTCATGGAGTACTGCATAAAAAAAAAAAAAAAATACAATGTTGGTGTATTATAATGTGTTCATTTAATTTATGAAGAAACTAACGTACGCAATATATTACTCATTCGATCGACATGTTAATTAATCTTTGTGAATTGTTAATTTTTTTTTAGATTTCGACACAACTGCGAAGAGCAAATTTGGTATTTGCTGCAGCAGCAAAAAGCTGAAGACCAAAACCAAAATGGAGAAGCGACATATTGCTTCAGCATCTACAGCACTACTTTTTGGTTCTGTTCTTGGTATCTTTCAAGCTGTAGTGCTTTTTTTTGGGGCCAAACTTCTCTTGCATGTGATGGGTGTGAAATCCGTAAGTGTTCATTAATTACCATTTAATTTGATCAAACCTATCTATATATTGATTATATATGTAAACAAATTTCTCTCTTATTTTCCTCTTTTTTAAGTAACCTTTCTCTGAACCTGCAGAATTCACCTATGCTGGCCCCAGCCCTGAAATACTTGAAATTAAGATCACTGGGTTCTCCTGCAGTTCTTCTATCGTTGGCAATGCAAGGGATATTTCGAGGGTTTAAGGATACAAAAACCCCTCTTTATGTCATTGGTAGGCTCAGTTTTTTCTATCACCTTTAATTAGCTTAGACAAATTATTAGCTAGAGCTAGCTCTAACTTGAGATTAACGGACAAGTCCGCTGATTCTAGTTCATGTCTTTACTTGTTCTTAAATGTAGTTGTGGGAAATACAACAAATATCATTTTGGATCCATTACTTATCTTTGTCTTGCGTATGGGCATCAGTGGTGCAGCAATTGCACATGTACTTTCCCAGTAAGTACTAGCAATTATTTTTTCTTTCTTTCAAAAATATTCAAATAATAGAAAAACTTAATCATGCATCCATTTTCCAAGGGATCTGCAGTAGTACTCATGCTTTACATTATTATCTGATGGCCGATGGTCGAAATTGTAGGTACTTAATTTTGTCAATCCTCTTGTGCTTGTTGATGAGAAAAGTTATTCTCTTACCCCCAAGTCTTAAGCAATTGCAGTTTGGTCGATTTCTCAAAAATGGTAAGAGGCCTAATTCCTACGATAAATGATACTTATTGTCATAAGTGTACAATTTTCGTACAATCACTTAAAAATAAAAATAAAAAAATCTAGGACTAATATAAATATATATATATATATATAAGGTTAGTTTTTTAGCAGTGACCCCTCTCTTTTTTAAAGGAACTGCAAGACATTTGTACATTATACGATTATACAATTATAAGTAGCATTACTCAATTTCTTCACATCTTTTTAAGTATGAGAATGAAGAATAATTTGTTCATATATTTTCGTGGACGCAGGTGGTCTGCTATTATTAAGAGTTGTGGCTGTGACATTCTGTGTGACGTTGGCAGCCTCATTGGCTGCACGGTTGGGTTCAACCCCTATGGCTGCATTCCAGACATGCTTGCAGATCTGGTTGACATCATCCCTTCTCTCAGATGGCTTGGCTGTTGCTGGACAGGTAATTAATTACCTTTTTATTGTTCTCTTCTCGCTCAATCTCTGTCGATCATCAATGGCTATATATTGTGAGCAATCAGTACTAAATCATTCTTATCTTTTTCCTGTCAACCTGCTTCTAGACAATTCTAGCCTGTGCATTTGCTGGGAAAGACTTGAAGAAAGCAACTGCTGCTGCAAACAGAGTATTACAGGTCCGAATTTTTCTACCATAGGCCATACATGCCATATCTAGCACACATTTTTGAATAATTAAACTTATTATTTCCAATTAGCTATATTATATGCTAGGCTGGGTATATGCAAATGATAATTACTTAATTAGTCACAAATGGATCACGTAAATATAATCTTACAATTGATGTGATTTTATATGGTTCGTCAGATTGTAAAATTATTTTTATTATAAAGTAGATCTAACGGATCACATGAAATTACGTCAGTTTGTGAGATTACCTTTGAGTAATCTCTTTGTGGAGATAGCAGCACTTGCTTATGATCGGCTCTCTTAATTTGTGAGGAATTTTGTCGTGCAGATGAGTTTTGTTCTAGGGGTGGTGCTTGCTCTTCTTGTCGGAATAGGTCTCTACTTTGGAGCAGGGATCTTCTCCAGAGATGTCAACGTTCTACACCTCATAAAAATAGGACTCCCCGTACGTACTACTCCAACCTAAAGATCAAAATTAAAACTTGTTATAATTTTCAGAAACTTGATTGGATTTTGTCTCTCATTCGATTCCACCCATGTATATACCAGTTTGTTGCTGCTACACAACCTATCAACTCGTTAGCTTTTGTCTTTGATGGAGTGAACTTTGGAGCGTCTGATTTTGCCTATTCTGCCTACTCTTTGGCAAGTTCATAATACAGAGTTTGATATTATGTATCTTACTGCCTTGCAATTTTATCTTTCATGACATGTTAATTCCTTGTCCAGGTTCTTGTGGCCGCAGCAAGCATTACAAGCTTGTTCATTCTTTACAAAAGTAACGGATTTATAGGAATCTGGATTGCTTTAACCATCTACATGTTTCTGCGCACATTTGTTGGTATTTGGAGGTAATAATATATTCCCGTTATTTAATTACTTTCTAAGTAGAGTTTCATAATATATATGTTGTGATTGTACGGTAATTATGATGAATAATATGGAATTAATTAAACAAGAAAATTAGAGAAAATTTTCACAGGGATTTACATGGTTTAACGGTGTACCTACATCCACGAGAGCGAGCGACGAAAATTTCATTATTATTAAAAGTAGGGTTACATCATATGTATTTATACCAATCCTAGATGAATGACGTATCTAAAAAAACTTACAAAAATACCCCAGCCATCTGCCGGCACTCGCCTGCTCGCTCCACTAACTGTCATCTTGTCACTGTACACGCATCACATCAACAATATACATTAAGCTAACACAATTTAGAGCAATCAAAAGTTGAAAACATGCTAAAAAAATATACTTGATTTGAATTAGTATAACTTTTATGCATGCTTTGAATTAGATGATTAATGAAAGGCTGTAAATTTGCAGGATGGGCACTGGTACAGGACCTTGGAGCTTTCTGAGGACTCGATCGTTCTGGTCCTAGCCAGGCATTCCAACCACCTCCATGGATGCCTATACTCAACCAACATCTTTACGTTGCTCTTTATCTTTTTCTTTTATTCTTCTCATGCTATGTAATTGGTACTCAGACCCTAATATTTCTTTGCAGTTTTGGACCCTATATATTAATATATGTTATTGTGGTTCTTTGCATTTGATCAATTATAACTATTAATCTTGGTTTAATCTACTAATTAATTAATATGAAACTGAAGTCTCAAGCAGGGGATGGTTTACTCAAAAAAGTCTCCCCACATAAGATAAATTAAATATAATGAAGTCCTTTTATTTCACATTTATTTCTTTATTTGAAATCATTTTATCGAAAATTTTCAGCCCAAATGGTAGTCTGAAGTTTGAACAACTACCCAATTAGCACTTTCCCAACCACTAAAGCCGAATGTTTATGTTGGAGTCTGGTAATTCGTCCACATGAGGTCCATGATGTTCGAGCACGGTTACCGGTACTACCTGTTTGGACTTTGGAGGCAATGTTCCTTATGATCCATATCGTTTGCTGTTTACAATTATAAGTGATCCTTGACTCCGTGGCGCATCCTCGAGAAGAGAAAAGATAAAAATAGAGGAAGCACAGAAGGAAGCTTGAGATAATTGATGCTTCTAATTTAATATTTGGCAACGTGAACCATTAAGCATTACAAAAGGAGTATTTAAACTAGGTAATGCAATGAAGATGTAAATCAAAAAATAATCCCATAAAATTTGCTACAAACGGTACTCAGATTTGTAGTTGGCGTTATCTTCCAATATTCTACAATTAGAGTTGATCTTCGAATAGGAGATCTTTGGATAGAATTTTTTGCAGTCATATATTTCAGATTCTCTTGTTATTGACAGCTCTACACTAGGATTTTTCATATTAGCCAAAACTGTTAATCTTCATGTTAATCTGCTTCTTTCTAATTTTTAGGACTCGTTGGATCATCATTTTAGTTTAAACTTGTTGCCGTTAGAGCTCCAATACCCCTCAACGTCTCTTCACCGATTTTAGTAATATTGTGAATCTTTTCCATTTTTTCTCTAAAAATCTCGCGCATTCTTATTATTCCATTGACTCTCACTAATATTGATTGTGTCAAGCTGTTGTTTGTTGCTAATGCATTCATCCACATCAAAGTTTATAATCCTCAAGAATGTTATCTGCCACCTCAAGTACACTTACATAAAATGAGACGCTATTGGACCACTTTTACCTTAAAAATTTTATTATTATTCAAAATATCATTATCTCATCTTATCTCATTTCAACTGCATAACCAAACAATTTCTAAGTTATCGTCCCTAAGCTTTAGGAATAGTAATTATGGTGAACACTGAGCAGCTATAGAAGTACTACGAGCCCGTGAAAATAAAAAACATGAGGACTAATAAGATTCCGTTTGAATGTTAAAACGAGTTAAGATTATTTGAATTATTTATGAATAATATTGAGTTAAAGTGAATTTAGATATATTTATATAAAATTAAAAGAGGATATATAGCTATACATCCCACATGATAAAAATGTATTGAATAGAAAAAAATGTACTAAGTTTAGAAAGATTTTAAATTTAAGATTTTAAATTGAGTGATTTCAAGTGACATGAAAATTATATGTTTGAATAAACTAAAATCATTTGTAAAAAAATAAATTAAAAGCTAACTTATCTCCTTTCTAAACGATTTATCTTTTGGATTCAGTTACAATGAAATATATATTATTACCTAGCAAGTCTATGCTTGGAATTGTAAGAATAACATATGCCATAAGTTCTGCAACGTGAATCATGTTGCTGTTAACAGGTCCGTATGGTGTTTGATTTCAAAGAACGAAAAAGCAAAATCCATAATGCCTTGTCTTTGTAACTGGAAACCATCTGGAAGAAGCATAACGTGTAACACCCATTGAGGTGTCTTTAACTTCTTGCAAATGCCAGTTGCTACAATTGGCTCCCTCTTGAGCTCAGAAGACATTGCCTATTATGCTGTGGTACGAGGGCGGGTCTCTCAAGTTTTTATGGAAAATGTGGAAACATATAATACCGTCTTTAAAAAATAAAAAATTTAAAAAAAAAAACCCACCCAAAAAATACTAAATGCTGTGAGGCTTCTTGTTTCTAATTCTCACTGAAATTCCCGTTACCACTCCACTTCTTCCATGGCTAGGGGGCAAGATGAACTTAAAAAAGCGTACAAAATTTTGGACCTTTGGTAGATGCTGCTTTGAAACCCACAAAAGATGCAAACAAAAGTTGGTGAAATCATCAAAATGATAATGAAGCATTGGACCCAGCGGAACGAAACTGATAATGGTAATGGTGATGATGATGATACAAAGAGCTAAACCGTCAAGACTTGGAAACCAAGCATCAAAATTCTCAACCAACCATTAAAAGCAAAGCCATGAAAGTCCTACCACAAGCCCCACAAATCACTATACAAATTCGAAAGTGTTGCATAAGACCATTTACTTTACTAAATCCAATGCCATAAATACCCTACAACCACGCTGATGGGCATCAATCAAAGGTCCATGATACCCCACTTCTTGAACTACTCATCTATATTTCTTATTCTAGAAAATCTGTATTCTGGATCTCCAGAACGATTTACAGAATCCAAAAATATATCCACTCAACCAATCCCCATCCACTGGTAGGGCACCTTTTTAGGTGTAATTTAACGGGTAGGACCTACCACGGCAGGATTCTCAACACTTTCTCAAATAAATCAATCTTACAACACTTTCTCAAATAAATCAATCTTACATACTAAAATAATGGGAGAGAGGGAGAGGAAAAGAGAGACGGGGAACATCAATTACTGGGGAACAAAAAATAAAGGTATCGGTATCATAACAACTTTAGTCAGTTTTTCATCATCAAATAAACATATTGCCTCCTCCCTCTTTTCTGTCACACTACCCAACCACCCACAAAATAATGAATTTCCATCCCCTCCCCAATCTTTCTTGGTTCAATCCAAAGAAAATATCGGAGGAGACATGAAAAAGATACCAAGCGAACGACCCCGTTGCAATTTAACATGCTTCCCTTAAGGTGAATATGAGGTTCAAGAATAATACTAAGCCTAGAAACAGATATATTTAGAGAGAGACCTAGCCTGGACTATATTTCTTTAATATTAGCCCAGAGTAAGCTTCTTTCTCTTCAGAAATTTGCAGTAAAGAACAAATTGTGAAAAATAAAAATAAAAAATAGAATCATATCCTCACTTTATCCAGTCATTCTTCACTCTTACGCCTTAACCACCAATTTCCATCTTTCCTACCGTTAACTTCTCCACTTTGCCCTTCACCTCCGGTAAAAAGTAACCCACAAAAAATTTTATGTACCCACCGATTTCTTTTAACCAATCTCAACGAGCAAAAGAATTTACCTTCATCATACTACGAGTTGATCAAGCTGCATCTGCTCAAGCCAAGCTCCTAACACAGAATGATCAATGGATTCACTTTGGGAATTAGAATTCAAACCTTCACCAGATGATGCCGCCCTTGAGGCTGAAACTGCCAACTTCTCTTTCATCAACTCTGTCGGTGATTCCTTAACTAGAGACTGAACCCATGACAAGTCAGGCTCCTCCCCATTGTTAGCAAGCTCAAATGATGATGATCTACATAGTCTCCCCATGTCATCTCCATTAACTAACAAATCCAATTTGCCATTTGGTGATCCCCATTTTGACCAAGAATTTACAGAACAATCAATGGAGGCTCGATTGTTGATTCCAAGATCCCGCGAGCTGAGGCTGCGCAGCTGTTGATGCTGTTTCTCACGCTGAGCGAATGCAGCAAGTCGAGAGCCAAATGGGGAAATTGGCTCCACACTTCTAGGTGACATTCTTCCAGGGGATTGGATACCAAATGAAGCCTGCAATAAAGGGTGATCGACATTTTTGGGGGAGAATACATTTGTGTTAATGGGCGATAACATGCTCTGCTGTTGGAATTGATTAAGAACAGCAGATTTGTGAGCAGGGGAAAAAACAGCAGAAGCTGCTGCATCAGAATACCGGGGAGATGAAGAGATCTCCGCACAAAATAGCTCTTCAAGGTTTGAAGGTGTTAGCGTCTTCGACCGACCAGGATGGTTAGCAGGGACATTATTGGACCATGACTGTGAAAAACAAGCCAAGTCATTAAGATGTTGCTGGGCATCAAAATCCTGCATCACACTCAAATGCTCAGGTGGGATGTCTCGGGCGCTAAGGGATGATCTCAAGCGACTGGACTGAAGATTGCTTCCAGGAAGACTAAGGGTTGGTACATTTGGCTGGGGCCATGCAACGGATGACTGTGACATGCCATTATTTGTGGATGGAGACATGGGTTGAGCGAATGGAGAAGCAGAGATTGATGAGGGAGACCCAGGTAATAAGCTCATTGCAGCAGCCATGTCCATGACACTATGAGAAGTGGCAGATGCACGAGGTGATGGGACAGCAGAGCCGGTAGATAGATACAAGGGACGGAGCTCCTCAGGTGTGTGAGCAAAAAAACAGACCCGTCTATTGCAGCTTGTACCATCCTTGCAGAGCCGAGTCCGGTATTGAGCTGGGTGGAGCCAGCACTCAAAAACCCCATGAGCATATTCACACATATCACCACGCCTACAAGCCCCCTTTCGGAATTCAGGGCAAGGCACACAGCTGTAATGGTACTTCCTTGGGTCTCTTCTGCGAGCATTTTCTCCAGGGTGCACAAAAGGGCACTCGGTCCAATCGTGGGAATACGCTCGAGAACAAGGCCGAACTTTGAATGAGAACATGCGGAACTCATCTGTTGAGTAGATACTGTTCTTAATGTCAGGGAGGGAGGGATCAACAGGGTACTCTTTCTTCTCCAATGCATAACTGACAGGTATATCATTAAACTTTGAAGCCAATAGAGAAGATACCAACTCTGAAGGAGAAGATGGCAATCCATTTTCTGGGGATGAGGAAAGGGTTGGTGAGTCTGAACAAGAGGAACTAATGGATACACGCAGATGGTGCTCACTAAATGAGCTGTCAGAAGCATTGTTTGAGAGAAGCTCTTCAACAGCCACTCTCATGCTTTGCATCTTTGGAGGGACAACAAGAACATCAATGGGGCGAAGACCATTGGCATCAGTACGGTTTGGATCAGCACCCACTAATAGAAGCAGCTTAAGAACATCAGCTGCGTTAACTGATCCACCAGAAGTGGCGCAGTGAAGAGCAGTGGTTTTATCTTGGCCACACGAAAAATTTACATCCACCCCAGAATGAGAGAGTATAAATTTAAGAACATCAACACTTCCATAGGTTGCAGCAACCATTAATGGAGTTCTATGCTCAAGAACAATTTGTTTTGAGCCTTTCTGGCGAACATACCAGAGTCCAACCTCATCAATTAAAGAAGCATCCTTCTCTGCAGATCGCTTAAAGCCTGCAACATCATTGTTAGCAGCAAAATCGAGTAAGCTGGAAAAATAACCTTCAGCTTGAACATTTGGGTTATTCATGTATTTGGTGTTAGATGTGGTTTCTACAGTTGACACAGATGGAGTCGATGACAATTCTCGTTCTGGAACACTGCACATGCTTCAATTGGCTGAAACGGACAAACAAATAGAAAAACCTGTATTAGTATTTAGAATTTCTACAAGAACCCAACCCACTTAAGTATTTTGTTAATAACTAAAAAGGACAAAGCTAAGGTCAATTACCCTGGAGAAAAACATTTGGAAAACGGCTACATGTCCATTAAACTAAAAACCATACACGTCTATCAATATAGAGTCGACTAGCAGTAGATTGTCAGGCCTTCTAACTGAACTGAAAAAGCAAGTATACCCAATTAACTGACAGGATGGTTCCTCATTTCTAGGGATTAAGCATACAGCCACAGTAAGTAAAAAGAAACGTGGACAGCTACTAATCCATTCTGGGATTTCACAAACTCGCAAGGATGTAAAGTAGAAAAATTTGGAAATTAGATTTTACAAAACACATAAGAACTAGCAAATAGCCAATGGATCATACCGAATTCAAACACATCAACGTGCGCAGTAAATTTAGCAAAGCAACAAGAATTCACAAAACCATATTCCCTACACTCGAAAAAAGATTGCCCGTGCAAAAAGCATGAACCCGAGAAACACAATCTTATAGCTCGGGTCAAATATCAGATCTGCTGTTAATCTACAATCATCTATAGCAAAATCCATTACAGCTAATATTCCTTTGAAAAAGGAAATAACGCAGAATCGTAATTATTCTTCTCGAACGAAAAAAAGTACGATCTTCCTAATATTACGAATAAGAATAAAACAGAAGGATAGAAACTTATTCCTTTAAGAAAAAAAAATATTTCTCCACAGGCAGACTTCAAAGAAATAAATAACTTTGAAAGGTGAACTCACATGCAGAAATACGAAAGCTAGAGAAGAATAAATAAAATTTTATTCATTCCGCATAAAAACTAAAATATAAATTACACACTTTCTCGCTTTCCAATCAAGTGGACTTAAAACAATAATTTCTAGTATAGTCGTCCGAAACAATAACACTAATCATCCCATATAGTTTTTACTTTTGCCTCTATTATTTCCCTTCATTTTTCTCCACCTTTCCCAGCAAACAAACAGTGAGGAAAGTAATTAAAGATCAGATCGCGAAACACAATCGCAAAATAACCAAAAAAAAACATAGAATTCAAAACCAAAGACCACAACATCATATCAAAAAATTGAGCTTTACCAGCTCAAAAAATAAAACACCATTATTAAAGAGGATGGAGATAACTCACAGTTGGTATATATGCGAAACACTTCATTTTTTGAAAATATATATATATCCAGTCTAAAGTAAATTACACGATTTCAACAAGATCTACCCACCTCTATATCATCATCTGGATCAAATTTCAGCAAGCGATCTAGAGGGAGAAGGGAGTTACAAGCACTCACGATCAGGCAGCGAAAGAGCCACGGAGAGAGCAACACAATAACAACGAACAAGAAAAAATAATAACACAAGGTCGAAGCTTCTACTTCTACAATAGATGGTACCGAGGAAACAGAATCAGAGCGAGAAAATGACGTCAGGGAGAGTGAACGGGAAATTGTAATGAAATGAACGAAATTTGGGATGAATTTAATTTCATTCCCAGAGATATAGGAGAGGAGGAGTAATGAAATGAAATGGCATTGAAATGCACGAGAAATGTAGTCCTGAGTTTGAAAGTTTGAAGTTTGGGAGGGTGACCGGTTGGGCCGGTGGGAGGGAAACTCATACGCGGGTTTAGTGGGGGGAGAGTGGATGACTGGTGGAGCAGGTGGATATTGGAGTAAAGTGTATTGTGATTTGGAATCCGCCAATGAGAAGCTGCAGCGTGTACATCGTACGTGGCGACTCACGTTGGCGCCTACTCCAAGCCGAAGGTAAAGGCATTGAACACCATTAGATGGAGGGGTAGGGAGAGTCGGAGACACACATCATGCTTGTTGTGTGTGGTGTTTATTTATTTATTTATTTTAAAAAATAAGTTTATTTTATTGAAACTATTGATAAGAAGATTATAATACAGTCAATAAATTAATAAAATATAGGATCTGTTTGTTTTTGTAATTTATTTAAATTTATCTCAATTTATTTTTATTTTATTATTATATTTTTATAATTTTTTATACATAATACAAATTCTTATACATATTTTTCAAATCTCAATATATATTTTTTAAATATCAAAATAATAATAATATTAAAAAATAAACTAAACTCATATCAACTCATCTCATCTCTGAATTTAAACAAGGTTTTAATGTATAAAACAACTAAAATTTATTGGGACGTAGCTTTTATCTCTTTTTAAACATAATATTTGAGAGATTATTTTCTGCTAATAGGCAAAGAATTATTATTTCTTTCTCAAAAAAGAAAAGTACTAAAATTCTACGGATCTAAGTTTGAGAGACTGTTTTTTTTTTATATATATAATTTTTTTTATACAAACGAAAACAAAACATAATAAGAAAAACAAACAAAAACAACATCCCAAAAAGGTCATCTATGGTAACACATGAACATTACGTGCTACACTAGGAATGAACAACTAGAGGACGAAGGAGCACTGATACTCAAAATCCACTCTAAATCACCACAGGCAAGAAAGATCCACCAAAAGTGAGGCACGTTAAAATTTTCGTTCAAATTAGACCTCACGCGTTAGGAGCGTGCGTCACTTCATTCGACAAAAAAAGCCAAACAACTATATGATCAGCGAATAGGGAAACGACAGCACATCGTATGGTGGGTTTAAGGCTTCTGTCTCCTTCGTACCTGCAAACAAGCCATCAAAATTCAAAACACTAAAAAAATCACCATCACCTCTATAAAAATCACAGTGGTCGAGAAAATAAAAGAAAAATTGAAGGAAATGAAAAATAAAGGACTGGAAGAGAAATGGAACCGAAGTTCTGCTCCCCTCACAAACGCAAAAAGCTTTTGTGAAACTCTAGCAAATAGAGAGATGTTTTCGCGAGAGTATAAAAGGACCTTCTTAGACCATAGTCCCTCATGTTGTGTTCTATTTGGGTTGAGAAAGCTAGGATGGTGAAATTAGATAAAATTTTAGATTAAAGTTAAAAAAAAAAAAATTTTCACAATTTATATTTATAGATTGTATTATAAATCTAAAATTTTCTTATTTTATGGATAAACAAAATGAATTTTTCAGATTTTGAAATTTTTTTATTTATAAATAAGAGTATTTTGATCAAATTTATTCTAAAACGAGTCTTTTTATATTTTCATTGTTTGGACTATAAAGAAATTCAATTTTATAGAATATATGTAGCTCTATCCAAAGTTAAAAATTTTATAAAATATTTATAAAAATAATAATTATTATTACTTTAAATTTTTAAAAATTTGAATTGAAATTTTTTTAAAAATGAATTATTTATTATATTTTATGTAGAAAATTTAAGAAATCTATAATAATGAGGTGCGTCGATAGAATTGTTTCTTAATTCAAGCATAATCATATGAATAATTCTACTTATTATCTCTATATACTATATATCACATTTATTTTAACTTATTTTTTATTTTAATATAATGATAAATAGAATAATTTAATTAGTTTAATAACAATAAAATAAAAATAAAAAATAATATATAAAATATGTGGTGTAAAATAAGAATAATATAAAGGTGTCACATCATATATGATATTGATTTTTATTAATATAAAATAAAAATATCATGTATTTGTATTTCAAATATTATCTAATAGTCGTTGACAATTGAACCTCATAGACGACTCTATAAAATATTAGCATAAAATGAACCTTAAACCCAATCAAACTTATATGTGCGTAGTGCTGTAAAATAAATTGATAAACTAGAAAATTGGATTGAATCAGCCTAGACTGGAGGATTTGGTCCAGTTTTGGACTGATCCAGTCTGAAATTGTTTTTTTTTTTTTTTTTCTTTTAAAAAACCAATCAATTCAGGTTCGAATTCGGTTTTACATTTTTTTTAGACTAGATTAGACCGGTTTACATATTTATATATATTTTTAATTAATTTTTTAATATTATATAATACCTTTTATGTTATATATAATTATATGTTTAATATAAATTATTATTATACATAAAATAAAATAATGTTATATTATAATTTATAATATAAAATTTTAACCTTAAACATATAAATTTATTTGATGATATATTTTAAATATAAAATATATATAATATAATTAATTATATTTTTAAGCAAAGTAAATTCTCAACATATTTATATTGATAAATTGGTTCTTTATTAAAACTTAAAAAAATGGACTGAAATCAATAGAATTAAAATATCGATTTTGGAAGATAATCGACGTGGGATTAATTTTTAAAAATATAAAATTGATATATACTAATTCAATCTCAAAATTAATATAAAATCAGACTAAATCTAATCAGTTAAACTCTTATATGTGCACACATAGACTAGTGGTCGTGGCCATGGTCAAAGATTGACCCAAGCTTGTGCTCACGGGCATGGTCCTACTCAAATGGTAAGGAATGAGATATCTAATAGGAAAATGGAGAGAAATTACTTAAATTGTAAATTCATATTTGAATTGATTTTTTCTCAAAACAGTTCAAATGTCTAATCCATGACTAGCGTATTATTTTAAAACGAAGTTGTAAACAAGATATCATACAGCGGTCATTTTATCTTTTCTCGTTCTATATTGCAAAGATCTTCATAATTTGCTTATAATAGAAATAATGTAGCAGATAACGTTTAAAAAAACAAAAAATAATGGAAAAGAGGTAATTTGTTATTTGGGGCAAATATTTTGTAAACGTTTTAAATCATTACTTCACAAGGTGTTATTCGGACAACTTGTTATAAAGAAATTAGCTACCTAGCTACTTGTTTATGGTGGATCAGTAATGTCAAACAGTTAATAGGTCAAGAAAATAGGCAAGAGATCGATCTTGGGATTGATTAATATTATAATTATTTGATCTTAACCAGTCTAGTTTCCACTTTCTATTTGTTTATAACTAGATTACCTTCTATTTGTTTTCCTATTAGATAAAATAATGTCATGTTCTTATTAATTAGTTGCACTTTATTTTATGTTAAAGGATCTTATGTCGAGTTCGGGTGGTGTTGAAATTGAGATACTAATGAGCAGAAACCATTATCAATTGAAAGAGAAAGTATGGAAGAAGAATGTGATTTGAATGTAGGGGATGGTGTGAATGTGGTACGTGGATCAAACGTGGGAGTTGGTGGGAATGTCGAAGATAGAGATGCAGCCATTGTGAATTTAACAGTGGACATTCTGAACCACTTGTTGGGAAGGAATTTGACGAAGTTGAAAGTGCCCAAGCATAAGGCGTATTCAAGGCAAAGAGGTTTTGCAATCAGCACCAACCATACAAAGTTATCAAAAAAGGACAGAAAACTAATTGGAGTGGACTATGTTTGCACAAGGGAAATATTTAAGCATGAAAATCCCAAGTGTTATTAATCATCACCAAACCATAATTTTTGGTTATACGTTGTTAGTCAAAGAAACTATTGAATCATATATGTGCTTGTTTATGAGAACATGGTAGAAAATGATACTTGGGCATGCCCCTTTTATTATTATTACTGATGATGGCAAAATCATGGCTAAGGCAGTTACAAAGGTATTCCAAAATACCACTTATGAGAAAGGCACGAATTCATCTAGCCACAAAAATTATTGAAAAAATTATAAAACAAAATTCGCTAAATAACAACTGAGATACAGTATCAAATCATCAATCTTACTTAATCCAATTATCAATTGAGTGGAGGTTTGGAGGATTCAGTTGAGGAATTGATGAGTGAGAGATGGAAGTTTACGACGAAAGATTTTAGGGGGGGATTTTATGGAGCAGCCAAAAATCGCATAGATTAGGGTTTAGTTGTGGTGGGTCAAAGACTATGATCTGATGGCCTGAGACTAATTGGTGGTTTGCTGATGTCATCGATCGGAGAATAATCGATGTTGGCCTGATGTTGGAATGCGTAAAAGATTTCTAAGCTCTCCGTCGAATATAAGTATAGAGAGAGAAAAAATATATATATATATATTTTTTGCCTCTAAAGAGTTTACATATCACTTTATATTGACGATGAAGTTAATGTTATTGGAGAGATGCTTTCAGCTTCACATGATTTGTAGCCTAACTCATTGTTTCATTTCCACTAATTTACCGAGTACAGAGGCAATTAAGGCATACTAATTACATTACCACCGATGCTGGATTCAAAGTTTTTTATGAGATTTCATTATAACCATTTAACACGGAAAGATATTGATAGAGCAAGACATTGTTTCGACTGAGAAATAATCTCAATTTATCTCATAATCTCATTTCATCATTATAATTTTTAGAAAAATAATAAATAATTTAATTTTTTTAAATTTTAAAATAATAATAATATTAAAAAATAATATTTTAAGAATATTTTATTCAACTTTTAAATGTTAAATTTATCTAAAATCATCTTATTTCATTTTACCATCTAAACAACCTCTATTTTTTTTCCTCTTCTTGGACTAGATGCTAGCTTAATTTAACCACCATGAAAACAAAAAATAGGTAATCTTTCATACTTGAATTTGATCCAAAACCTTTTATCACCAATGTTCAAGTATCTCCCCTCTTTCTAAGGGCTTCGATAGATTAATTAGGACTTGAGCTCCTAAGAACTTGCCCCATGGCCCATGCTATACCTTCCTCATTGGTATCTACCAATAACACTTGGCCTATGGTAGATCCCAGGTTCACACCAGTGTGCCTATTCGTCCCAGCAAAAGTCGTATCATAGAATTGTATTCATATTGGTTCATGATAAAATGGAATATCATGGCCAGGAGCAATACTACCTTCGCACTCAGCCAAACTAACCAAGAATTTCTCAAAACTCCATGGCCTGCCCAATAAAATTCTCTTGTTCTCAACCTCTTCTTTGAATTCAATAAGGAAACAATTCCATCTAATTTCTTTAAAAAGCCAATTCTTCCTTCCAACTGCCACAACTTTATCAGGGTTGACTTGAAAGCACATCTATTCATCTGTCTATCCGAGATAATAAAAGCAAACAAACATCCCTTGCTTTTCTCCATGGACAACCCTATGCCCTCAAGCACTGCAACTTTCTGCCTCTCGTCATCAGTCAACTTTAGGCCCTCACATAATCTACTAATCGCATTCTCCATGATCACACACACACACACTATCTTTAGAATAAAATCCAAGAGACTGACTTTTGCATTCTAAAGAACTAGAGAGAAAACTCTACCCTATACAAGGAGTGGACTTCGTATATATTATTCGTATCATTTTTTTACTTCTCGGACTAAGTAACCCTCACAAGGTAACATACGAGGATATCATTTTTACATTCGCTCACTCTCATATATCTTACTGACTTAAGTATTAGAGTGTTCATAGAATATCCAATATTATTGCCTCTCTATTTATTGCAGTCAACCGTATAGTCATTTGCGATTGTGTGAAATACGTTCTTTACACATATATTTGTATTTCGAATATTATTTAATAGTTGTCTGACAATTAAACCTCATTACGACACTAAAAAAAATAGCATAAAATGAACCTTAAACCCAATCAAACCTATAGTCAAAATATTAAAAATAGATTAGTGGTCGTGGCCATGGATCGACCCATAGCTTGTGCTCATGAGTATGGTTCTATTCAAATGGTAAGGAATGAGATATTTATATATAGGAAATGGAGAGAAATTATTTAAATTATAAATTTGAACTGATTTTTTTTTTATATTTTTTTCAAAATAGTTAAAATGTCCAATCCAGGACTAGCTTATTATTTTATTACATAGTTGTAAACAAGATATCAGACAGCAGTCATCTTATTCTTTTTCGTTCTAAAATGCAAAATATCTTCATACTTTACTTATAGGATGTTGAGATGGTACGGATAGTTTTAACTCTTAAGGAAGGCATTAAGGACAACATATTTTGCCTCTAAGGTGTTTACATAATATCATTTTCTATTGACAATAAAGTTAAAGTTGTTGAAGATATGCTTTAAGCTTTACATTTGTAGCTAACTCATTGTTTCATTTCCACTCATTTACCGAGTACAAAGGCAATTAAGGTGTATTAATTACATTATCACCGATGAGCTTTCACTGCGACCATTTAACACGCAAAGATATTGATAGAGCATGTAGATGGTTTGGATTGAGAAACAAATTTTAATTTATCTTATAATTTCATTTTATTATTATAATTTTTAGAAATATAATAAATAATTGTTTTTTTTTAATTTCAAATAATAATAATATTAAAAAATAATATTCTAATAATATTTTTTTAACTTTAAACTTTTATATAAAATTGTCTCATCTCATTTTATCACTATCTAAACAACTTCAGGTTTTTTTCCCTTCTTCGACTAGATGCTAAGCTTCATTCATTGTATTATTAATTTTTTTTTTTATTCTATGATACAATACGAAATTATTAAAAGTTATTTATTATAATTTACATATAGATTAATTCTTTGATACCATATCAATACCATATCAACATATTCCCAACAAAGCCTTCATCTTTATTCGTTATAAGCTGAAATTATTTTGTTTTTCAAATTTCTTTACTTCAAATCTTGCTGTGGTCATCATATCTGATCTTCACAAATTAAATGCTCTGAATACTAGTTTATTGGGAATAAATTGATAAAACAAACAATAGAAAAGGAAAACTAAATGCAGCAGTAGCAACAAAAAGAAGTAGAATAATCACAGAACACAAGATTTAAGTGGTTCAGTTCAACTGAGCTTATATCTATTGTAGGTTGGTATCAAAGTTTCACTATAAACAAATTGAGTATAGAGAGAGACAATCAACAGATTCTTATAAGAGAAATTACTCACTTCACGTATACACTCAATCCTTATGTGTTTACACTCAATCACTCAAGAGATGAAGAAGAAATGAGGCCTAGAAGTCGTCTCTGTTCGTCGGGTGGAAAAACAAAGCACTGGGTTCGTCGTTTGCTTCGCACGAAATGAAACCCACGTTATTTATGTTAATGCTATCTCGCTCAAGCGAGAATAACTTTCGCTCGAGCGAACACTTATAGGTCAAACTTGCTCGAGCTGAACGTCGAGTGAGTGTAAAGTAAACTCTCTGCCTAGAACTTCGTTCAAACTAAAAGTCAAGTGAAGATCGAGCGAACTCTTGAGTTGGGATTTCGCTCGAGCTGGATGTCGAGTGAAGGTCGAATGAACTCTCGGGTTGGAATCTTCCTCGAGCTGTACGTTGAGCGAGAGTCAAACGAAAATACTGGGCAAACCATAATTCAAGTCATCTTTTAACAATATACCTTCTTCATTGGTATCTACCAATAACACTTGGCCTATGGTAGATCCCAGGTTCACACAAGTGTGCCTATTCATCCCATCAAAAGTCATATAATGGAATTATGTTCATATTGGTTCATGATAAAATGGAATATCATGGCCAGGAGCAATAATACCTTCGCACTCAGCCAAATTAACCAAGAATTTATCAAAATTCCATTACCTCCCCAATAAAATTCTCTTGTTCTCATCCTCTTCTTCGAATTCAATAAGGAAACAATTCCATCCAATTTCTTTCAAGCCAATTCTTCCTTCCAATTGCCTCTCTATTTATTGCAGTCAACCGTATAGTCATTTGCGATTGTGTGAAATACGTTCTTTACACATATATTTGTATTTCGAATATTATTTAATAGTTGTCTGACAATTAAACCTCATTACGACACTAAAAAAAATAGCATAAAATGAACCTTAAACCCAATCAAACCTATAGTCAAAATATTAAAAATAGATTAGTGGTCGTGGCCATGGATTGACCCATAGCTTGTGCTCGTGAGTATGGTTCTATTCAAATGGTAAGGAATGAGATATCTATATATAGGAAAATGGAGAGAAATTATTTAAATTATAAATTTGAATTGTTTTTTATTTTTATTTTTCAAAATAGTTAACATGTCCAAGCCATGACTACCTTATTATTTTATTACATAGTTGTAAACAAGATATCAGACAGCAGTCATCTTATCCTTTTTCGTTCTAAAATGCAAAATATCTTCATAATTTACTTACAGGATGTTGAGATGGTACGGATTGTTTTAACTCTTAAGGAAGGCATTAAGGACAACATATTTTGCCTCTAAAGTGTTTACATAATATCATTTTCTATTGACAATAACGTTAAAAGTTGTTGAAGATATGCTTTAAGCTTTACATTTGTAGCTAACTCCTTGTTTCATTTCCACTCATTTATCGAGTACAAAGGCAATTAAGGTGTATTAATTACATTATCACCGATAAGCTCTCACTGCGACCATTTAACACGCAAAGATATTGATAGAGCATGTAGAAGGTTTGGATTGAGAAATAAATCTCAATTTATCTCATAATCTCAATTTATTATTATGATTTTTAGAAATGTAATAAATAAATATATTTTTTTAAAATTTCAAATAATAATAATATTAAAAAATAATATTTTAATAATATTTTATCTAACTTTTAATTTTTATCTAAAACTATCTTATCTTATCTGGTTGCTATCTAAACAATTTTTAATTTTTTTTTCCTTCTTTGACTAGATGCTAAAGCTTCATTCATTGTATTTTTTTTTTATTCTATGATACAATACGAAATTATTAAAAGTTATTTATTATAATTTACATATAGATTAATTCTTTGATACCATATCAATACATGTTGAAAGAATGATAATAATACAAAGGTATTTTCAAAGAGAATAGAAAATAGATGAACCGACATCATGCTTGTTAGCCAATAAATATATGGAAAGTAATACATATTTTAAAACTTTTATATTTTTGAATCTTAAGATGTAGTTGTGTTTGATTGCTTAACTAAAATCAATTCATCTCAACTCCCTTCAAATTAATTATTGATAAGATCTACTATTTTTTTAAATTTTTCATAAAATATTAAATTCATCTCAAATCAATCATTGATGAGACCCACTAATTTTTCAACTTTTTATCATATATTAAACTCATCTCATTATATCCTATTTTACACATTTAAATTTAAGAATGAAAGGTCGTGCACGAATTTCAAGAAAAAGATCAATGCAAGGAGGGTAAGTAGGTGTGGTGTTGTAGAAGGGACTGTTGTAATCATGCAGCAATTATAATAAATAATACAGAATAATTGAAAAGAAAATATGAGATAAATAATACAGAGATTATGTTATTCAGCAATGTGCCTACATCTACAGGAACGAGCAGCTAAATTTTACTATAATCTGAATTATAGTTATAACATATGTAATTATACTAACTCTAGGTGTACGAACATATTTAAAAAAATTACAAAAATATTCTCGTACTGTACTGTGGGAGTGTTGCTCTCGCACCCCCAACGAATCAACATCTCCATTAAAGTAAAACACACAAGATAAATAATGTTGCTCGCTCGTTCGTTCTGCCATCTACTATTGTATCATTATTAAATATGAGTCACATACTCCAACAAAAATAAAAAAAAAAATTAATGTTGTAGAAGATCAAATGCTTCTTGTTCGATTGGTATATGATTGCCGCAAGAGAGCAAGTGGGGATAAAGATATTTGGCGTCTACGACGGACCATGAGTCACAAATCGTTAGGTGACGAGTTGTGGGTGACGGATCTAAGAGAATGAGAAGGAAAATGGAGGAGTTAAATGAGAAGAGCAGGTAAGAAAGATTATGCTTACAGTTGAGAAAAAATATTTAAGAAAAAAGAACACCGACATGGTATAAATGTTCCATTAGTACGTGAAATCTATTTGTAGAATTTCTTTATATCTCAAATATTTCTTTATCTATGTAACTTTTCTTTTTGAATTTTATATTTGGACGTTGCTACAGCTCTCAATTATGGGATTTCAATTTCTTTTTTACATGATTTTTAAATAATATTATGATTTTTCTTATATTTTTAAAAAATATTAAAAATATTAAAAAAATCATATAAAAAAACACTTAACCTTTTGATGTGGCCTGCTCAACACTTATCAATGCATTCTTCTTTCTTCTTTCTCACGTGTAATTAGCATTTTTAAAACTTTAGCATATATTCATATCAGAGAATAATGCTCCGTTACAAAGATTCCAAAAGAATAGACAAATGAATACTCTTTAATGTCGTCTAAGAAAGAACAAATACTTCAAATTTAAGCTGCTAATATATAATTCTATCCATCTAACCTGCTTTTCATTTTAAATTTGAGTATTGATCAACAAGTATATTAAATTATGGGCTGCCTCCTCTCCTCTTCAATCTTCATTGCTAGGAGAATGCATTTGTGTTGACTTTGAAGATTTATACAATTTTTTTTGGTGAATTATTTATGACAATTGCCACCTCAACTAACATGGGAAGCAGCTAACCTGCGATAGGGATTAGCAAACAAATCCCAAATGGTCCCATTTTGAAAAGCCAGTTTTGGTCCCTTAATAAACCAAGTCTACACATCCATCTCTCTTATCAACAACAAGGAGCATTGTATCCACATACGTGACAAGGACCCAATTTTTTGGCCTTTTCAATTAGCTTCCCCCCATACCGGGAACCAATCTGATATGGACCCCTTAATTTCTTGACCTCTAATCTCCATCACCGTCCACTTGGCATGCCCATCATTCATCCAACGCTGCGATCACATTCTGTGTTTCTCAGTAGGTTTCGAGTTCCTTCATCCATCAATTTTTAGGCCAAGGAAAATGAAACACCCCTCTCTCTCTCTCTCTCTCTCTCTCTCTCTGAAACATTTGTCTGTCCTTCTGCACCCAACAAGATAAAGAATCGTTGGTTTACAGAGTATAGTACATGTGAAGGACCCACATAAAAAGATGGGAGATTTATCTCTGGATTTGATGCTGACTTTATGAAGCAATATTGACCCTCCGATTTGCCGAAAGTTTTTAAAATTTTAAATTATTTGACAAGAATTGTCTAAGATGGGTCCCTCATCCGTTTCTATTTATGAATGCCAAATGTACGGTCTACGTTAGGTATTGAATGGCCAAGGCAATAAAATTATTCGAAATGGAAGCTTTAATTTGGGCGGCCAAATCAATGAATTGGTTGAATGGCTTCCAGTTCCAGGTCCCTTTATACCTGCATGGCTTCGCAATTGAATACACGTGCGATGTGTAAAGCTCCAAGTCCTGGCTGCTGGGTTCGAGAGCAAAGGTCCATATTTTGGCTATCATGTCATGGGCGTTTGGGGTCTTTAATTTTTGGAATAAATTAATAGTTTCTTATTAAAAAAGTCTGGTTATAAGCGCCCTAATACGCACATTCATCTCCAATGGATTCAAAAAACTTTAATTTTAAAAAAATAATACAAATTTAAATTTTAAATATAAAAACCAAAATATAAATACACAAATCGGTTCGTTAATTATGTTACGAGCTCTTAGATAGAATTCACCCATAAAAATCAGCTTACAAAAAGAGTATCTAAAGATTTATAAACTATCAACCAATCAAAGCCTACAAAAAGAGTATCTAAAGATTTATAAACTATCAACCAATCCTATATTTAATTGATGTAAAATTGTAACAACCATCACGCTCTATAATCAACGTTCATGACAATTTCGATACCCACACTGATTGACTGTGTGCTAAATCTTTCCTAACTCTAGAGTAATACTATCATACCGACATCACCTCTCATATCACACGATTACAACCGTCGCAATATAACTTTAGAGATAAGACGATTGTAATATTATTTATTATTAATCTAAATAGAACTCACCCTTAAAAATCAACTTATAATATAAGGAGAGGATAACTAAATACTTATAAACCACCAATCAATCTCATATTTAGTCAACCTGAAATGATGACAAATTGCTTGTAGGTCGTAAAACTCTTTTTTTTTTTTTTGTAGTTTTAGTTCCAGTTTCAGTCCGTTTTATGTTTACATTATAAAGGAACTAACAGCAACTAGAAAGAGAATTGGGCCGGTTCATTGAGACATGCTGTATAAGGTTTGTTGTTCCTGGCCTAATCCCTATTATGGACCCAAGATTTGGTAGGTCATAGGCCCAGCCTCCTTCAGGTCCTCAATAATCAGGCTACTTTCTATTGAGTATTGACAAAGACTTATTCTCACAAGCAAAATAGAAAATTTATTTTTGAAAAAAATAAAAATAAAAACACAGAGACATAATACAACAGAGGAAAAGAATACAAGCCCTAATTAGGAGAACTCTCGTTCTTATCAAATCACTTGTTACTTTCTAATATATTGCTTCTCCCTTCACACATCGTTTGACAAGTTGCTTGAATCCTTTCTTGTGGGCCTTCTTTTCATTTTTCTCCTCCATTTTTTTCTCTGCCTCTACTTGCTCCAACTGCAAACACAGCTGATCCAAATACATTCAAAACTTCATCGATCAGATCATCAAGTACACATGATCAGACAAATGGTCTATTTTGTTTACCTTTAGTACGCGGTCTTCTACAAGTTCAAGCCTTTCAATGAGCGTTCCTTTGACTTCAGTTTCAATTATCACGTGCTCTATCGGACGGCTGTGCTTCTCTATGCTCTTTGGGGACAGATCTATAGATGATGATGCATGGCCGTCGGTCCCAGTACTCGACTCTATGGATGCACAAGAGCTCTTTGGCGATGATCTGTTGCACCCTCTAATTTCCTCCAAGTGTCTCAGCTAATCGTATTCGTGCATCATGGTGTATATCAATCAAGTACATATTAAGAAGTTGTACATGAAACAATACTAATAGTCTAATATGAATAGCAATTGCAGCGAATTTAGGGACTTTTTGTGACAAATTCTTGCGTCGCGAAAATCCCGTTTTGTTGAAAACGTTTTCAGTACAGCGTGACTTACCATGTGATCCAAACGATCAAGCCTGGAAATAATAGGTTCCTGTACGATGGCCATTGCCAATACGATGGATGCAATACTCTCTAGTACTGGTGGCAAACAAAACTAATCTTTTGACCCCTTTTTTTCTTTTTGATCTCTTCCGAAAAGTGGTAAGACCTTCACTTTAAAAAGGAGAAGATAGTGTGACATTAAAAATATAGCATTTTGCCACGTGTCCAGCATCTAGAGTAGGTGTCAGTCCTGATAAAGGAAACGTGTTACCCTGATGTGGGAGTGGTTAATTAGGTTGAGGATGATAAATGATTGTGTATGGGTCGCCACGTCAATTGATGAGGTGTGGGCACGTGTAGGCCTGTGGCCATATGTGATCTACTGAAGCTGAAGTACTGTCAGAAATATACATGTTAGATAGAAGGAGGCGATACATACACACGATCTTAGCCAAAACGCCGATAAACAAGATGACATACGCAATCGGTACTTATTTCCAAAAGGGTCGCGCGCTCTTTATATATTCTGCATGGAAGTCGCGTACTACGCACTTGTTGCTGATTATATGTTGTTTTATCTGAATAACACATGTTCGCATGCTATGTTTATTGAGTAGTGATACACGTAATATTATTTTATTATTCATTTATAATTTATTAGTATATTTAAATTTAAATTTAAATTTAAATTTTTTATTATTTTATTTTAAATATTTTTTTAACTTCTTAATTATTAAGAAAAAAATTTAAAAATTATAATTTCATTAATAGTCAAATACTTAATCATTAAGTAAAATTCAAAATTAACTAAAAAACAAATTATAAAATAGTAATAACTCTTATCATTTCTGATGTTTTATTTCGTTGGTTTTGTTGTTTTTCCTTTTGTATAAGAGCTTGGTTGTAAATGATGACCGATCGAACTTATCAATGCTGGAACAATAAAGCCGAGTATAACCAAAAAAAAAAAAAATCATATAATAACTGCTTAAAAGTTGAATAATGCAGTCCATCCATACTTAGATGTGCATACGTATAAAGAATATAATTAAATTGATTCCATAAACAGTGTCCATTGTTCCGAACAATTTGTCCAAAAGTAATACGATAAATTACTGTAACGACAAAATGATTTTCTTTACCACCTATGATGATCTGCACATAACGTAAACTTCACAAAGCACAGACGGGCTCACATACAGAAGGTTACAACAAAAGTATTGAGACAATTACGTACATTAACTCCCTCCTCTCAAACTCTTGTTGGGCAAGGAGAATAACTTCCAAAGAACGGATTTTTAGCCTTCCAAGCAGCCTTAATTCCTTCTAGCAGTTGATTCCACACAGCGTTGTATCTGGACCAGTAACTCTAGTGGTAAATGGATCTATCCGCACCCACAACAAAGAGAAAATGGATGCGAGAAGAATTGACCAGACGACAACAATGGTGGGTGTTCGGTTCTGCCGACCCATCAAACCTTTGAGGAAGGGATAAAGATGGACGATCACCCAAAAGGCAAAGAATAACTTGCCAAAGAGCGGACCCCATGATTGGTAACCACTGTTGATGGCATAGGAGATCCCCGCAACCACCCCAACCAAGTTTATGATGAGTAGAGTTGTTGGTGGGATAAGAAGGGTTGTCCACTTGAACATGTACAGTTCGGTGAAGTCTCCCTCTTCGTCGGATGCCTTGGATGTAACAGTGAAGTTGGTGTCGATTCCAGCAAGTACTTTGAGCAAACCTTGGAAAACGGCAAAGAGATGAGCTGAAACACCACCAATAACCCAAAACTGTTCATTTCTCCACCATTCGTCAATTCCAACACCACTCCATCTCATTTCTAGGATACCAGTAGCAAAGATGGAAAGAAAGAGTGATATAAACCATATACTTGCAATGTTACTGATCTGCAAGCAAAATTGATGAGCAAAAGAATTTAGCACACCGAGACAACATTGTATTCAACGAGACTGTCATATATTAGAACATCTCATGTCAAATTTTCTATCACGAAATGTGAAAATACAAAATAGTCCTTATTTTCTCCAAACTAGTTTCATTTCAAAAAAGAGAAGCTTGTGAGAAACATGCATTCCTTTCCCGATAAATCACTGGTCATTTGGCCTCTGTAAAATATTATTTAAAAAAAATTGGAATCTGTAAATCCTGCTATCAATAACTCATGGATACATGTCCTATTAGTTGGATTGAATTTAGATGTACACTGTTCAATATTTTTGAGCCAGACCACTACAAACTCCTCAAATAACAAGACAACATAAAACTGTAGTAAGATGCAGGAATTGAAACCAGGATTACTACCAGGAGATATGAAAACAAGCAAATAACATATTGAAAAGAACGTGTAGAGATAGTGACTTTGGTCATATCACAAACCTGTGGAATGATGAACTTGTTAGTGAGTAGACAGACAGCTGGCAAAGTACAATACATAAGAAGAGGAATGGCAGTAATTGGATAGATGGTGGTGTTCACATATGCGAATCTCTCCAGCCATTTAAGCCTGCCATTGTAACCATACCAGATAGGGCAATGTCTACTGAGAAGAATTTCCACAGAACCTAAAGCCCATCGTAGCACTTGGTTCAGACGATCAGAAAGATTAATAGGAGCAGACCCTTTAAAGGCTGGGCGCTTGGGCATGCAATAAATTGACCGCCAACCACGAGCATGCATCTTGAATCCCGTAAGAATATCTTCAGTAACAGAACCATAAATCCATCCTATCTGCAGTGCATGGGACATATTAATTATTAAAAAAAACAACATTTTACCATATCTAATGAGATAACATCACATCTCAGGAAGTTAATAGTGTTACTGTGTGCGTGTTGCATGTGTTACTGTGTGCGTGTTGCATGTGCGCATGGGTGATGATGAAGGTGGAGGCTTGTTTGTCAAGCCTAACACCATAAGAGATGATGTTATGCTTTTTTTTTTTTAACCATTTAATGGATGGTTCCTACAGCCACCCAATATGAGCACAGAGGAATGCTACCCCATCAAGAATCACATGGTAGATAATCAAACTGTCGTCAGCTTTAATGGTCATGATTGAGAGAATCAGAGGTAGATGTATTTGAACAGATTGCTAGCTTTAGATAGTTTCCTCACCAAATTTTACTCGAAGGTTAATAAGTTACAGACCAGATTTTCACTCATCTATAAACAAATTCCTTTTATTTTGTCTTACATGTAGAGGAGAAAGTAACAACAAATTTCTTCATATAGAAGCTGATTCTTTGTGGAAACAAAGTTCTTAATGCAAGGAACACCAAAATAACAATAAAATCGATGAGAGTGTTATATAATTAATAGAAAATCCACACACCTCAGTTCCCCAGTCTGTTTTGTCCTCATAACCACAGCTGATGACATGAATAGCCTCTTTAAGGAGATTCTCTGGTGTCGCAGATTGTGGAACACCACCATTCTCCATAAGTGTTGAGGCAACAAAAACAGCAGACTGACCAAACCTTTTCTCCAGGCTCATTTGTGACATGAGTAGTGACTTTTCATCATCAAATCCAGCGCCTTAATTGAAAAAAATAAATAAATAAAGAAGAATAATATTGAGTCAGAGATGGCAAGGTCTTAACAAAAATTAAATGTCAGTTACTAGGTGCTGCAGCCTCGTAAAAATATAGTTAAAAAAATTACTAAGTTGATCTACTTATCAGAAATTCACCAAGTTGATTTTAAATAACATTTATTGTTTATGTATTGAGGTTGACGGCATGATAAGAATCAAAGATAAATCTCCTTCTAAAAATTTCAACAAGGAATACATAGTTTAATAAACAATAAAACCAAAGTTGACAGTGGAAAACAGTATTCACCGGTATGTTGGTAAACAGAATACAGTAAAAAAAAAAAGCAATAATATTTGATCAATGTACCTTCCACACCCTCCTCTATATCGTCCAGACTGAAAATAGGCACAGTGGGGTCCGCATGCTTGCTAGATTTCTTCTTGTCTGAACCCTTTTTGCCGGACTTTGAACCATTCTTCCGTGAGCCACCACAGAGCGAAGATAAAAATCCGGCTTTCTTGTGCTTAGGTTTGAGAGGTGGTTCGTAACCATATAATGCTGTTCTGTTAAACACACATCCAGTACCCACATAAACAGGGCCTTGAATGCCATCCAAGCCTCTCAAGTTTATCTGAAATTTACAAAAAAAGGAGATAAAATTGTTTGACAATATTTTAAATGTTTTCCAAACACATCAGACATGCAAACACAATTAAAACTATTCTGTAGCAGCAGAAAGAAACAAAGATTCTTCACTTAATTTTTTGGGAGCGGTTGGGATTGAGTGTACAACTTACATCAAAGAAAACAGTATTACGGTTGGCATATCGGTCACTCCTATCAATACCATCAAATCTCTGTGGAAATTGGACATAACAAACATGTTTCCCAAGGTTTGGATCCATTAGGAAACACATAGCTTCCCTCAAGGCCTTGCTGTTGTTGATGTAGTGATCACAATCCAGATTCAACAAGAAAGGTCCATTGGTAAGGACTGCCGATACTCGAACCTGCAAGAGAGAATTGACTACCAAACATTAGATAATTATATACATCAAGAAAATAAGACCTCCAGATGTCATCTTGTTAGTTACTCACAAGCGAATTCATAGCACCGGCTTTCTTATGATGTTGAAAACCAGGACGCTTTTCACGAGAAACATAGACTAAACGTGGCAATTCATTACCCTCAGCATCAAGCCCTCCACTTTGGCCCAAGAAAACCTTCACATAATGAAACGTATACCAAGTAAACCAAATTATATTTGTACAAGAGAACAGATACACTAGAATCCACTTTAGAACCCTAGTTGGAGGATTTTGGGAGTGGGAGGGGGGGGGGGGGGGGGGGGAACTTAAAGACGATAAGGCAACTTGCGTAACAAAAACAGCAGGTGCTGAGGAAAAATGGCACTATGTGTTACATATAGTTTGTTCTATGAACTCCAAGGAAAAGTTGTCCCAAATAAGAAACAAATTCGATAGCACAATTACAACATAACAAGCAGTAACTAGCAATGTTCACCATAAACAGATCTACTAGTGGGAGGCAGAAGATACCTGGATCATTCCTGGATGGTCTCTGAGGTTGTTTCCAGGCCATGGTGTGCCATCTTGCATAATCCATCCTTCTTCAGGAACTTTCTGTGCCTTAGCAACGAGCCCATTAACACGGACTTTAAATTCTTCATATTCTCTCTGCAATATGACAAGAAGATGCATTATAAGGACAATTTTAAGGGGAGAAATGGAGTGGTAGGGTAAACCATGATGGCAAAACTACCTACATATGCCTACTTTTCTCGTTAATAAAGTTCTTATTTACAGAAAAAAAAAAACTACCTTCATAGCTCTACGGTCTTTGACAAATGATGGTTGAACCTTGTCCTTCAAGTAGTCGATCTTCTGTGCAAAGTACCATTCTGGGGCCCGAGGCTCAATGCTATACTTCTTGGAGAAAGGAACCCATTTCCTTGCAAATTCGGATGTTTCGGCCAAAGCTTCAAATGTCAACATGGCAGCTCCATCATCAGATACATAGCAAGAGACCTTATCAACTGGGTAGTCAACAGCAAGAATGGATAGCACAGTATTGGCTGTCACAAGAGGAGGTTCCTTCAAAGGGTCAACAGTACTGACAAATATATCAACTGCAGCTAACTGTGATGGTTCTCCTTCTCGGTCATATCTGTAATTCATATAAACTCGGAATTAAAACTAAATATAAGAGAAGGAATAAGAATGAAAAAAACACAGCTACCTTCACACATTAATGCAGAATTGATCACCAAGTATAATTAGTTTTCGGGATAAGTAGGATAATAATTTGATCACCAAGTATGATAACGGAAAGTAGACTCTGAAAGATAATCTTACCTTAGTGAAAGCCTGTCAAGATATGTCTCACGGTTTACAGGCAGCCACTTGGGGAACTGATCCAATATCCATGATATCGCAAACCAAATCTCACAAATCACAGATATTAACCAAAGAGCATAGGCATTGCGCACAGGATTTGTGATTCGATAGTGCAGGAAAATGCAGAGAATAATAAGACGCAGAACAATGACCATCCTATAAGGGTTGATCCTAGAAGATGGAATAGAAACCTTTCGTGAAAGTGGTTGCCGAGCTTCATCATTCCTAAAAAACAAAAAGGTACATGGCATTAGTTGCAGCCCTTCTCTTCACTGAAATCAAGAAAATAAAATTATAATAATAGATACCAAACTTGGGAAAACTGACTGGTCAGCTATACTCGGAACTCATGCAAGTATTGCTAAATAACCAATGTAGCCTAGAAAATAGTATTATTCTATAGAATATAGCTCATGTAATCAGGAAAGCAAACTATGAAGTCTTAAACTTGCATTACAAAGTGTAAAGCCTCAACTAAATACAGAAACAATAGGCAAAGATTCATAATTTCAATCAAGAGAGGACCCACAGTAAAGAGTCATCCACGAGCACATCAGTGCTGGCATCAATATCTCCAACCCCCCTTTCAGAATTGGCTTGGCCAGTGCTCATTGGAACCACATTCTTTTCCTGCTTCATCTTCCACCCATCAACTCTCTCTTTCCAGGCTACATTGCCTAATCCCGGTGAGCCAAATTCCCTCACTGGATCCACAGCCCTAACACTAGCTGCAGAAAAAGAATAACCGACGCCCTCAAATCAATATTGATACATAAACATAAACACGAGTATAGGGTACCTATTACATATGAAGGAGAGACATACGTGACTGATTAACATCAGACGCGTAAGGAAGTGGATGGACACGTTTCCCACCACCAACTCCAGGAGAAGCCATAGACAGACGCTCAGGTGATGCAGCAGACAATTCTCCAGAAACCTATAAGTTGGTAATGGCCAAAAGAATAATTCAATTTAAATCAGAAGAAATTTGCAAGTCACAGGGCTTTTTTTTTTTTTTTTTTTACCTCCATTCCATTAGTGAGCAGAGGAATGTGGTTATGAGAAACCTCTTTATCATAAGTGGGGGCCCCAACATCCTCCCCACGTCCATATGTCATATGCCAGCTCAACATGCGCTCTGCAATCTTCTGCTTTTGGTTTTGGTCTTCTGCAGTGTAATTGAAATCACTAGCACCATCATCAGCATCAGCGTCCTCTTCTCTATCACCGAGAATTGCAGGGCTGCCTGGAAATCAACAGCACAAACAGAAACAATATAGTCTGACTACTGTGATTTCTAAAATATTCATGGGTTTTCAGAGATTTATACGTTACAGGAAATACCAAATAACTGTCTTGAATTAAGTTCAGGATGATAAAGAAAGAGCATGCCACACAGAGACGCAATCAGAGTTGACACACTAAAACTAGTTGGTTGCAGTTAACCTTGTCCGTGGGATAAGATAATAAAGATATTCTAAAAGAACACGGCTTTGTCAAAAATCATGTTATTCCCATGTTTCCTAGTGTGGCTAACATTCCAGTTATATAGCATCTGACTTACCTTTGTGCCTCTTATATTGGGTTTTGCATTGAGGGCAAGACTGATTCCCATCCTTCCTCTCATACTCGTAGCAAGGCCTGCAGACCGGGAAAGCGCAAACATGACAGGCAATGAATGGTTCGCCATCTATACTCTTCCCAACATTATCACCGCAGATCTGGCAGACCTGTCCGCCCAGGTTCTTTGTGGCTTTGGCCTGAGTTATCACAATAGAAGATGAAACACCCAGAAAATAGAGATACTGATAACATCGATTTGAAACGATCAACGGGACGATCAAAACCGAGCTAATTTACCCAAAGTTTATAGCTAATTAAAAGGGGAACAAGAAAAGCACAGGAAAAAGTCGAAGTTCCATCTATGTATGAGTCCCATGCCGCGGCTGCTGAACAAATGTAGGAGCAAGAAGGAAAGAAACTAAAGAGTATTTTACACTGTCCATCATAAAGGACATGAGAGAACGACAATTTCCACTCGACTTACATATTCGACTACATGAGGGCAAGAATTTTCAGTTTGACAGCCAAAACAGCACAAGGAATTTGATTATCAACATGTTTTAACATTTTCCTTTCCCGTTTTTCGGATCAGCTAAACAATGGGCAAAGTGCAAGCTAAATCTTAAGTTTTTAGGACGCTCACCCCAGTTTCTCCTTCTGATTCCATGGGCACCCACTTCTCTTTAGTCAAATGTGAACAATGGGTTAAAATAATGCCTCAGCCTCAACAAGATCTGTGCATGCCTCAAAGCACTATGCTTCAAAAAGCAAGCATATTTCCCAGATGAAAACCCAGATCTGCATAGAAAAGGAACATAAGAATCAGATTTTCTCTTTCAACAGTGATCAATAACCACTGTAAATGAAAATAATTAAATATTTATTTCTGTTTGGTAGCTGAGAAAAAGAAAAAACGGGAGACCGTCAAAATTACAATCTTGGAGGATTTTCATTGTTTATGAGATGAGCAAACAAAGCACTTTACAAACACTACTCTGTTACTCGTTTTTCTCAGCACCCAAAATCATAATTCTACAGAATATTCAGAAGAAAGCAATTCCCATTTCTCATTTTGCTCAGCAACCAAACATATCCCACGGGCAGCACTTACCTGAAAGACGCGATCTTTGTGCTAGAAAGAACGCGTTCAGTTGGATTTGCAAGGAATCCAATTGAATTACCCACGATAAATCAGCAAAATCTCCACCGGATCCGTACCAATAATACAGGAGAAAGAGAAAGAGAAAGAGAACAAATCGAAGTCGGGGAGAGGGATCGAATTGACCCAAGTGGATGAGCAAACCAATGCTAGCTCTCTCTCTCTCTCTCTCTCTCTCTCTCTCTCTCTCCCCCCAGGGTCTTAAACCAAGCGTGCGTAGCTGTCAACGACTGTATACATATAATAAAGAATTAGAGGAGATGAAACTGGAAAGGGACTCAGCAACAACGACGTTAGACTTGCAACTCCACCGACAGTCTCGTCTCGATGCGTGTCCTCTTATCTGAGAGAGAGAGGGAGTGAGAGACAGAGAGATCACAGTAAGCATACAGTCCAACCATTTCGTTTCTATTTATCTATCTCTACTCGCTAGAAATGGATAATATAATTATAATTACAACGCGCACCAAACAAAAGTGAAAGAAATAATATAATAACAACAAATTAATTTTAAAAAATACTCTATTATCTAGAATAAAACCTTTGGAAGAGAGGTTAATGGGCAATTATTCAGCCGTGATACACACGAAAGAATTATATAGAAAAAAGAATTGAGAGCAGAATTAATATGTTGTACTGTTCAACATTGTATATGCATGATTTGCTTTTTCTTTTGTTTGTGTAACTTTCTCCTGTCTTCTTCATATTATTATTTTAAATATCAAAGTATAAAGAGGTGTGAAACAGTTTTTTTTTTTTTTTTTATATATAAATTATCAAGAGGGGTTAATTAATTGGAAGAAAGATTTTAGTGGTTAAATCCTATATGTTTTTTTTTGGAGAACTTAAGGAATAATTCGAAGGAAGTAAACACTTTCTGGGGATTAGATGGTTTTATATCACAGTGATATAAACGAGGCAAACCAGCCAAACCAGCGTCAATCCAACCATAAACTATGTGCAGCTGTATTATATATTATGGTTTTTGTATATATTTGGTTGGTCCGCATTCATGTGTTTTTTTAATATCATCTCTGTCTGCAGACGAATGTCGGTCCTATACCTACTGCAGCCCCACGGCATATTGTACAGATTATTGATGCTCCAACCACATGATTTGTCAATTATAAATACAGATTGTTGTAAGTTAATCATCTAACCAATCATCTCCATTTTTATAACAAGATGTCCCCACCATTACTCGCCCTTTATAAGCTAAACTTGTTAAGTACTGGATCTCTCGAGGAGGGATACGTATCAATATGAGTCCAAATCAATTTTGCCCAAAAGGATCATAATTGGCCGAAGAAAGGCCTCAACTTCTAAGGTTGTTGGGAAAATATTGTAAAATTAGTTGTCGGCAGTATGATTGCCAAGTGAACTATGCATACAAAAGCATGAATGGAAAGAGAAACACGAGTTTAGCGAACAATAAAGAAATCAATAGAGTTCCTGAGATACCAAATTTAGGTGGAGAAACATAGGTATTTGAAATGCGTCGAAAATAATTGAAAGTGGATAAAAAAATAAATTTGATCGTTAGGCAGGATTTGCGATTTGATTGGCCTATTTTAGGCATGGTCCCGAATGGATTTTTTGGATCAAACCAAATTGAAGGGGACTAGACCGGTCTTATAATAAATTTGGTCCGATCCAGGTGAGAAAAATGATCGACCAAAAAAATTCGGTCCATCACTCCCAACCAGACCGGATTGGACTGTGTACACTCTTAAATATGGGTTACGCAATTATCTTAATTTTCTTTTGCTTCATCAAAATGGGGTTTGAAGAGACCACATTTTCATGGATATATAGTAACATTCCATTAAAAAAAATAAGTTCATCTAAAATGTGACATTGTTTAAACAAAAAGAAATAAATAAACAATGAATATCATCATTAGAGCAAGAGGAAAGTCTAACCAATGTTAAAGAATACTACAAGTTATTAATATGGACGATCCGGTTACATTACTTCCATTAAGAAAAACTATGATGCTTACCCGAATTTGAAAATTGTTGTCTTAATGTTAAGGACGTATTCTGTTATCTTGTCTACCGAATCTCGCGTGATGGTAACCTGCAAAATAAGGACAAGAGGGGTCGGGGTCCGTGATGCAGCGGGATCCGAGACAGATGATGCCGAGCTGTCTAATTGCACGTTGATGGCGCTGAAATACCATAAATTGGCAGATCAACGTAAAGACCGGAAGTGATCGTGATCTCTTTCTAATTGGGAGAGTTTTAGGTGCGTTTCAGTCTTTTGGCCATAACTTTGGCTACAGGTGTCAGAATCGCGCATAAGACCCCAATTCGGAAAGCTCTTTTCAACGCGCACACTGTCCACATCGAGCATGGCTCCATGTGCCTTTTTTTCGACCTCAAATTCTGTTGTTTTCCCTCCCGAATTGTCATTTTTAGTTATTTTTTACTATTTTTGGTAATATTTCGTATGTTTGTTAGGAAGTCATTTTAAATCCGATTTGTTTCGGATTTTTTGCAGATCGCTTATTTTAATTTAAATTTGAACTTTACGTTATTTTCGGGATTTTGCCATTTTTGGTAAAATTCGGTTACAGACGAATTTTAGCTATTTAGTCCGGCTTGTGGACTGATTTTCGACATTCTTTCATTTGATAATATTCAGTTTTTCCTCAGAGACGTATTCTCTGTATTTTGGGCGAAATTCTCGTGTTCTTCCCTGTGAATTCATCTGTTGAAACTAGCCTGCAGAATAATCGCTATTCTGTCCGGCGTCAGTCCGGGACCGCTCCGACGATCAAGTTAGTGTATGAGAGAAGATATGTGATAGAGAGAATAAGATAATTTGTGAGCGTACCCCCTTTCCGTCGTTGGTTGAGTGTTATTTATAGGTGTCCCCCCTGGGTGGAGGGTCCGAGAGCGCCGAAATCGGGGCATCACTCGTCCGTCATCCTCGATAAGAAAACCTGGTCTGATTCGGTCGGTCCCATCGCATTAATTGAGTATCCTCTCAATTAATGCTCAATTAGCCCCCTTTGGACAGGGGCATTAAATGTTGCCGCATCTTTTGTCAATTTAGTAGTTAATGGTGTACGTCTGGGGCGTCTCCGCATTAAAAAAGGAGGGAATGCAGGCCGGCAGCTGTCTGTCGTTCATAAATGCGGGAGTGGTCTTGATGGGAGACGGGTTCAGGAGACATACCAGCACGTGAGCCGCCGTTCTGCCCTTAGCGCGTTCTCGAAGCCGGTTTAACCATTTCTTGCCTAGATCGGGATAACCAGGGACTCGGCTCGTCCCCGATTTCGGTCTCCCAGTTGGATTCGGACGCTGCGTCGAGGTGGGCGCGGGTAACGGGCCTCGGGCCTGGTAATCTTGTGGGCTCAGGCCCGGGCAAGTTGGACCCCCTTTCAGTACCCCGCGAGTTTCCATCGAAGGCACTTCGATGGAAATTCCGAACGTTTTAGAGCTAGGGTCTTCCTTTCCTTTGATTATACCGTCCTTCAACACTGGGCGGTGTTCCTTTCCTTTCCCTGCCGAGCGGGAACACGAGGTTGGGTGTGCTCGGGCGATCCCTGCTGGCACGTCGATTCGTTTACCGACCGGACTTCAGAGGGACGATTTGAATTCTGACCAATTAATGCCGGATCGTGACCCGTCATATTCCGTGTCAGGCATTTAATGCAGTTTTGAAATTTAATTGAGCCGTCGTTCCGATTTCCGAACCGTCAGTGATCCGTTATTAAATGGTGAGGTGCACGCGCGTGACTATCATTAACTGACTTGTCATTTCGGCGCACGCTTCTTTCCTTTGATTGGTCAGTTCGGGGCGTGCTTCATGTTCCCAAGGGCCACGTCTGAGGTGACGGTTTCGGCGCGGCCTCGTTTCCCGCTCGCATTAAATTTTGCTTCTGGGTATAAATTACCCAGCGGTCTTGTCACTGTCCTCGCTTTACTGTTTGCTTTCTTGCCATTCTGTTGTCCTTCTTCCTTGCCTCTGCTCTTCGCCATCTTTCATTCTTTCTCTGTTGCTTTCTTGCCACTCCCTGTTTTCGCCCTCATGGCTTCTTCTGACCCATGCCCTTTCTTCGCCGGCAACGGCTGGTTGTCCACCATGCAATCCTCCGATGTGGACACGCTTAGGAAGAAGCACCATGTTTCCTGGCGGCACACCTTGGAGGCCCCGGGGGATGGAGTTAGGGCCTGTGAGCGCGATGGGCGGGCTCAGAAGGTCGTGCTCTTCTCCCTCATGCTCTCGAAGGGACTACGCCTTCCCTTTATTCGACCTGTTCGGGAGGTCCTACACTTTTTGGGTTTGGCGCCTGCCCAACTCATGCCGAACGGGTGGCGTATCCTGTTGGCCACCTGCGTGGCGTTTAGGATCGTTCTGTCCGGGAAGAACAATCCCTACCCCGACCTGACCGCTCGAGAATTCTTCTCACTGTACCGGCTCCTCCGTCGGGACGGGAATGTTGCCGGCTTCCAGATAAAGCCGAAATGTAAACTGATCAGAATGGAGGAGAGGCATTCGAGTGCCCGGGATTACCACAAGAGGTTCTTCTTCCTCTCGGGCAGGGAGTGGGAGTTCCCGGAGGGAGAGGGGAGCGATTTCCCCGTTCAGAAAGACTGGGGCTTCCTCCCCTCTCAGACACATATGGAGGTTACCCTCTCGGCCCAGGAGGCGGAGAGGGTGAAGGCGGTCCTCTCCTGGGGGGCAGAGGATCCCGATCGGCTATGGTCCGATAATCTCCTCACCGAGGAGAACATCGAAGAGTTTTTGACCCGACCAGACCGGTCCTACGCCGAGGGTCAAAACTTCTTCACCGTCCCGGAAGAGCCTCCTACCTCCTCCCGCAAGCGAGCCTCTGATCGGGAGGTAGAACAAGAGAGGCGCACCAAGAGTCGGGCCGGCGAGGCCACTTCGAGCCGTGGTGCCCGACCCAAGAAACAGAGGAAGGAGAAGGTCCACGGGCCGAGGGTCCGGGCGGAGGTGCCCCCCCTACAGACTCTCCTGCACGACGTCCCGAGCCGACTTCCTCGTCGTCGTCCTCGGACGAGCCCCAGGTCTTAAGGGCTGAGGCCGGGAGGACGGTCATGGAAGCCCAGATCGAGGCGACCGACCGGGCCGGGGTCGACTCCTCAGACGGAGAGGAGATAGAGCACGCCTTCCAGGAGGCTTTGGAGCATGCCGCCGATCTGACTCCGGGGGCCATGCCATTTGCGGAGGTCTTTCGGCAGGAGTCGGAGGAGCAAGCTGTTAGGGCAAATCAGTTGCCCACCCCTCCCCCTTCATCTTCCGAGCGCCACTCAGATGCCTCCGAGGGGGAAGATGAAGTACCTGGCGAGGAGGCCCATTCCGAGGGCGCCTGCGAGGGAGCCGGGCAGCAGGGGGCTCCGGCCCAAGAAGATCGGGACATGGCTACCCCCGAGGGGTCGAGGGGGTCCGACCCTCCCGAGGAGGGGAGCCATACGGAGGTCGGAGATGAGAGCGGTCGACCGGCCACTGAGTCCGAGGGGTCTCCTGAGCGGCCACCTCCGACTTTCGAGAGGGGGTCGACCTCGGGGGTTCACTCTGAGGACGCTTGCCCACCTCCAGGCTCGGAAGTTCCTCCTCGACCCCCATCTCCTCTTCGGCTCCGAAGTAGGGTCGCTGTGCTCGGTCAGCTCTTCGGGTCGGATTCGGAGGAAGGAGCTCGTCAGGCCGGTGAAGAGCGGTCTTCCCGATTCGATCAAGCGAAGGCGGAAGCTTCCGCCCGAGTGGCCTCGATGCTGGAGCCTTTGTTGACTCAGGTTCGTTCGGTAGGCCTTGTTGAGTTTCGGATGGTCTTCTCTGTTTAATCTGCTAAGTTTTTCTTTTTCTTTTTTGTCTGTTCGGTGTTTTAGGTCGCCATGGAGATATCCCGGACAGTGGGATCCGAGCTGGCCGAGCTTGCCGAATTCAACAGCGAGCTTGGGACCGTCTGCAAGTTCGGGCTCTACAAGCTGCGGCAGGCACAGGACCGGCTCAAGCAGTCACAGGAGACCTGCAGAGGGCTGGTAAGATCGGTCGAGGAGCTGGGGGTGGAAAAGGGCAGGCTGGAGAGAGCCAACTCTTCTCTTCGAGCCGAATTGGAGTCGGCTCGGGAATCGTTGGCAGTGGCCCATCGGAGGAATGCCCGTCTCGTGGACGCACGATCGGCCACCGAGCAGGACAAGATCCTCCTTCAGTCCGAGCTAACCGCTCGGACAGCGGAGCTGGCAGCTTCTTCTCAGATTCTATCTTTGAGGGAAGATGAGTTAGCTATGTCCGAGCAGGCTCGGGCTGCTCTAGAGGAGGAACTGGTTGGTTCGAGGCGCGCCCGGGAGATCCTGCAAGCGGAGTTGGCACGGTCTGAGGAGGTTCGGGCTGCTCGGGAGTCCGAGCTCGTGGGGGCTCGGGCTGCTCTAGAAGAGGCTCACTCGAGGATTGCTGATCTCGAGCAGCAGATATCCCGAGTGGTGGCGATTCGCAACTCCGCCTGGGGGCACGGTTATGCCGAGGGCCTTCGCCGACTAGGATCCCAGCTCTTGGTGGATCCCGAGCTCGATCCGCGGAGGATAAGCGTGGAGTCTCTTCGTCCAGACCGGGCTGCGAAGAGATTCGTCAAGAAGATCGGGATGCGCGGCTACCCTCTCTTTGACGACCTGAATCCTCCTCCGCCCCCTCCTGAGGCTTGACCTGATTATTGTAAATTTTTTTTTTTTTGTAATGATGCTCGAGCTTGATTCGAGCGAGTTTGTATGACCGATAATATATATGAATTTTGAACTTAATCTTCCCCTGGTGGTTTGTTTATAATTTCGTTTTGTCTTTACCCCGCGAAATTTTTTGGATAAGTGTAAACTTAAGAAAAAAATTTTCCAAACGTACCCGGTCGATGTACTTAAGATCGGGATTCGGGAGTTGCGAATTGCTCTGTGTGGATTTGACCGATCCCGGCGTGGGTCGACCGACCCCGCGGGATTCCGAGGCGGATACATCGCGTGGGTGGATCGACCGACCCCGCGGGATTCCGAGGCGGATACATCGCGTGGGTGGATCGACCGACCCCGCGGGATTCCGAGGCGGATACATCGCGTGGGTGGATTGACCGACCCCGCGGGATTCCGAGGCGGATACATCGCGTGGGTGGATTGACCGACCCCGCGGGATTCCGAGCTGAGAACCTTATAATACGTTGGATATGAACTTTGAATAACATCGGGCTTGTTGAACCCAAGGTTTCAAGTCTCGTATTTACGTATAAATTTTGATGATAACAAATAATATTGAAAACTCAAACTCAAGTTGTCTATGCATGAAGAGAGCTAAACACATCAAGAAATCAAGCATGAGCAAGAAAGATATCAAGTCTACAAATGAAGCTCATAGATTATTTTTGTACATCTCTTGATAAAATTAGAAATTGGATTAAGGCTCCAAATTACTTTTTTTTCTCATAAAACATCAAATTACTTTTTCCACATATGCAAGACATTTTTAAATGTCTTAGTTTTGAAAATTATGTTTTTCACATGTGCATAACACCATCAAACAAAATAATTTCGAAAATTATATTTTTTTATAAAAACTTGATTTTATAAGATGATTGATTATCATATTTGACATGTGCATATTTTGTTTGAAAGTCTTGAAGGGAGGTGGTGTGTTTTTTTGACTAATGTAAAAGATAGATGATTTTGTTTGAGAATCTTAAAGGGTGGTGGTGTGTTTTTTTGACAAATATAAAAGATAGATGATTTGTTTGAAAATCTTAAAGGGTGGTTGTGTGTTTTTTTGACATATGCAAAAAGAAGATGATTTGGTTTGAAAAATAAATCATGCTCATTTTGTCTTGTATGAAAAGCAAAAGATTAGATTTGATTTCTTTGAAAAATGAATGGAGTTGTCTTTGACAAATGCAAAAAGGAAATGTTTTTATTTAAATTTTTGAAAAGTAAATGATGATGTTTTTGATATGGGAATCTTTTCAAATTTGAAATTGAAAAATCATTTGCCTATAAATAGCTCACTTGAGTTTTGCAAAATTCACAACAAGAGCTTACACATCTATTGCTAAATTTTGCATCATTCTTTCAAAGCTCTCATTCTCTCTTTTCTAAAGTTTTGAGCCTTAATTCTTGTTCTTGTTGAGAGAGATATAGTTTGTGCTGTATTGTTTTTATTTCACTCATTGAGGAGTGTTTTCTGATAGCCTACCCACTATCAATTCTTGTATCAGTAAGAGGGTGTGTATAACCCTTGTGTGTGTAGAAGGTGTTCTACACGGGGAATAGTTAAATCACCAAGTGTGAGGTGATTGGAAGTAAGAGGGTGCGTATAACCCTTGTGTGTGTAGAAGGTGTTCTACACAGGGAATAGTTGAATCACCAAGTGTGAGGTGATTGGAAGTGTAGAGGGTGTTCTACACGGATTCTTTGGAGCGGTGCTGCTCAAATGTGTAATAGGTTTCTATCTCCACCTAAAGGAGATTGAATAGTGGATTTGGGAATCCTCAAGGGGTAGCTTGAGGCGAGGACGTAGGCAGTGGGGCTGAACCTCGTAAAAATACTGAGTTTGCTTTCTCTTACCCTACTCTTTATATTTCCTACTGCTTTATATTTTGGTTATATTTTATATTGTATATTTAGTTTATAAGTATTAATTTTTTAATATAACCCAATTCACCCCCCCTCTTGTGTTAGTCATCTGGGCAACAGGGCTCTTTGTAATTTCAGGAAGCAAATTACATCAGTAGAAGTAAATTACATTAGTAAATGCTACACATAGTACCTCTTAAGTCTCTCACTATTCCAGGGGTGGGGTAGGTCGGCTCCAGAGCTGTCCTTGAGTCGATAAGACCCATGTCTGTTTGTTGCCGTCACTACGTAAGGTCCTTCCCATTTTGGTCCCAGTTTTCCTTGTGCTGGGGTCGTGATGCCCGTTTGTCTCAGTACTAAGTCCCCGACTTTGAAGTTGCGCGGCTTCACTCTTTTGTTGAAGTACTGCTCTGCTTTGCGTTTGTTGTTGGCAAGTCGGATGCCGGCTTCTTCCCTGTGCTCCTCTAAAGAGTCTAGACGTCCCATCATCTTGGCATCATTAGAAGCAGCGTCATAGTGCTGGATTCGTAGGGTAGGCATCCCGACCTCGACTGGAATTACCGCCTCGCAGCCATAGGTCAGGGCAAACGGTGTTTCACCCGTGGGGGTTCGGACCGTTGTGCGATACGCCCACAAGACCCCCAGAAGTTCATCGGCCCAGGCCCCTTTATGCATTCCGAGTCTTTTCTTCAGCGCATTGAGGATGGTTTTGTTGGTCGCCTCGGCTTGCCCGTTAGCCTGCGGGTGGCCGGGGGAAGAGTACTTCACCCTGATCTTCAGTTCGGAGCACCATTCTCGGTAATGACTGCAGTCGAACTGCTTTCCGTTGTCTGATATGAAGCTCTGGGGTATCCCGAACCGGCAAACAATCGACTTCCATAAGAACTTTGTGATGGCTTGAGAAGTGATACTGACAAGGGTTTCGGCCTCTACCCACTTCGTAAAATAATCCACTGCCACTATTATGAACTTAGTCCCACCCTTCCCTACTGGGAATGGTCCTATAAGGTCGAGTCCCCATTGATCAAAGGGTCAGGGGGATGTTATCGAAATGAGTTCTTCCGATGGGGAGTGCAACACTGGGCTGTACTCTTGGCACTTCGGGCACCTTTTAACGAAATCTTTTGCTTCCTGGAACAGACATGGCCAGTAGTACCCTGCACGGGTGGTGCGGGCGGCTAGCGTTTTAGACCCCGTGTGAGCCCCGCAGATTCCTTCATGGATTTCGGCCAGTATATATTGCCCTTCTTCTTTCGTTACACACCTGAGCAATGGTTCAGAGAAGCCTTTTCTGTACAGCGATCCGTCGATCAGCGTGAATCTGGACGATCTATTCTTTATCTTGCGGGCCTGGCCCGGGTCGGGAGGTAATGTGCCTGTTCGGAGGTATGCTGTGATATCGGTTGCCCAGTCGGGATCTGCGACAGCCATTACTCCGACTTCGCTGCCCGTGGAGGGAGTATCTATCGTTCTGATCTCGGTGTTCTCTGGGGGAGGGTGTTCATCTTTTCCCGATGCAACTTTTGCCAACCGATCCGCTATATGATTTTCTTCCCTCAGGATCTGCAGTAAACGGAAGTACCTGAATCGATCTCTCTCGATGCATACGAGCTCCAGATATTTTTTCAATTTTTCGCTCTTGGTGATGCACTGGCCGAGTACTTGGTGGAAAACTATTTGAGAATCAGTTCGGGCCTCCAGCTCAGTTGCCCCGAGGACCCTAGCAATTGTCATCCCGACTATGAGGGCCTCGTACTCTGCCTCATTGTTGGTTACCTTGAAGGTTAGGCCTATACCGTAGTTGTGTTAGACGCCCTGGTCGGTGATGATGTGCACGCCTGCTCCACCCCCGGCTCGGCATGAGGACCCGTCAACGTACAGCTGCCACGCCTGTTCCCGAGGTTCACTGGGGATCTCTTCTGGAAACCCAGTGTACTCCGCGACAAAATCCGCCAGTGTTTGCGCTTTCATCGCTGTTCGGGGCTGGAACGTTAGATCAAATTCGCTCAGCTCGATTGCCCATTTGGCTAATCGACCGGACGTATCGGGCTTCTGGAGAATGGTTCCGAGGGGCTGGTCGGTCATTACTCTTATGGTGTGGGCTTGGAAGTATGGACGCAGTCGACGCGTAGCTGTCAGTAAGGCGAATACCATCATCTCCGTACGGGGGTACCTGGCCTCTGCTCCTTGGAGTGCTCTGCTGACATAGTACACGGGCTTCTGACCCCGATCGGTTTCTCTCACTAGAACTGCAGATGTTGCATGAGGCGAGACTGCCAAATAGGCCACCAGGGTCTCTCCAGGAGCTGTCTGACTAAGTAACGGGGGGCACGCCAGGTAATCTTTGAGTTGTTCGAATGCCTGCCCGCACGATGTGTCCCACTCGCGTGCTTTTCGGAGGACCTGGAAGAAGGGAAGGCATCGATCGGTCGACCTTGCTATGAACCGGCTGAGGGCAGCAATTCGACCAGCCAATCGCTGGACTTCATTCAAGTTCCTCGGTGGTGCCATTCCGAGGATAGCCTGTATTTTCTCGGGGTTGGCCTCGATTCCTCGTTCAGAGACCATGTACCCTAAGAACTTGCCGGACTCGACCCCGAAGGTGCACTTGGCAGGGTTGAGCTTCATCTGATAATGTCGCAGGATAGAGAAGGCCTCTCTCAGGTCCGTCGCATGATCGTTAGGGGCGCGGCTCTTGACCAGGAGGTCGTCGACGTAAACTTCCATGTTTCTGCCGATTTGCTTTTTAAACATACGGTTAACCAACCGTTGATAAGTAGCCCCCGCGTTCTTGAGCCCAAAGGGCATGGCAGTGTAACAATAGAGTCCGCGATCTGTAATGAACGCCGTTTTTTCCTCGTCGTCCGTGCTCATCTTGATCTGATTGTAACCCGAATAGGCGTCCATGAAGCTGAGGAGAGAGTGTCCAGCAGTTGAATCCACAATGAGGTCGATGCGCGGTAGAGGGAAACTATCTTTGGGGCAGGCCTTGTTCAGATCGGTGAAGTCTACGCACATGCGCCACTTCCCGCTGGCCTTTTTTACCAGTACCACGTTAGACAGCCATTCCGGGTAGTGAGCCTCTCGGATGAGCCCAACGGTCAGGAGTCTGTCCACCTCTTCTGCAATGGCGGCATACTTCTCAGCACAGAAGCTTCTTCTTTTTTGCCTGACTGCCCGGGCAGTCGGGTTGACACACAGTCGGTGTTCTATTACAGACCTATCGATTCCGGGCATGTCTGTAGGTGTCCAGGCGAATATGTCTTTGTGCTCAATGAGAAGGGCCTTGAGTTCCGCATGTACTCCCGGGTCCATTTTGGTTCCGACTCGTACTGTTCGATCCTGGTTGTCGCCATCGACCGGAATCAATTCCAGAGGCTCGTTGGGTTCCGCTTGTCGCAGTGTCGCTTCGTCCCTAATTTCATCGTCCCACACTGCTCGGAGAGGTGCAGGCGGAAACTCAACATGCTCGCCCTCCAGGGAGATCGTAGCCACGGAACTGTCTTTGTGCTTTAATTCCCGGGCGTAGCATTCCCTGGAGGTAACCTGCTCTCCTCTGACTTCGCCCACTCCTCTGTCGGTTGAAAACTTCATCTTGAGGTAGTAGGTAGAAATGACTGCCCTCAAGTTGTTTAGGGTCGGTCTCCCTAGGATGGCGTTGTAGGAGGAGGGAGCTTTCACGACCAGGAATTCAGTCATGATGGACATGGTCCTGGGTGTGGAGCCCATCAAAATCGGGAGAGTTATCAGGCTCTCGAGGTGTACTGCTTCACCCGTAAACCCTTTAAGGGGGGCTCGGATAGGCTGAAGTTGGCGAGGGTCGATTCCCATCTGCACGAAGGCCTCCCAGAATAGGATATCGGCTGAACTCCCGTTGTCGACCAGTATTCTCTTAATTGTGAAGTTGGCCACCAATGCCGATATCACCAAAGCGTCATCGTGCGGAAAGGCGATGCCCTTCCCATCCTGCTCGTTGAAAACTATTGATTCCCCTCTGGGACCCGGGTTGCCCTGCCTCGGCGCCTGCCCCAGTGAGTAGACTTCCCCGTATCTGGCTCTCCGGGCGTGTGCCCTTTGAGAGGAGGACGTAGTCCCTCCTCGGGATGGTCCCCCGACAATGGTTCTGATTTCTCCCGCTGGGTGGCCGGATGCAGGTTCGGCTCGGCGTCTGCTTGACTCTTGCTCCCGACGAGGGGTCCTCGACCGGGTTCTGTCTCTTCGGTCGTTTATCCGTTCATCCCTCTGACTGTTTTTCAAGGCCTGGCAGTCTTCGGTGTTGTGGCCCTTGGACTTGTGATATTCGCAATACATATCCCCTCTTCTTCTTCTGATGGATTCCCGCCTAGACTCTGCCCGGCTCTGATCTTCCACCGTCAAACTGGATTGAGGCCATGACGACAGTCTGTGTTCCCGTGGGGGGTCCCTTCTCCTTGCCTCATCTGGGAACTTCCTACCCCCCCGATGCCTGCTAGAACCTTCCCCGGCACTGGTTGTTTTTCGATCGTGCTGTCGGAGCTCCTCGCGCCGCGGAGCTACTAGGGCCTCGAGTGTATCTTCGGCGTTGATGAATCCGTCAGCCTGATCCATGAACCCGTTCAAAGTGGTGGGAGTTTTGCGGGCTATCTCCGCCATGAAGGGGCTCCTGGGCCATACACCGCCCAGGAGGGCCGCTAGGGTGATCTTTTCGTCCTGGTTGTCGGTGGTCATTCTTTCTTCGTTGAACCTGGTCAGGTACCCTTTCAGGCTTTCCTTCTCTCCTTGTTTGACGGTCAATAGATACGCCGCTGGGCGCCTTCGTTTCCTGCTAGCCATGAACTGGGTGACGAAGAGTCGGGCTAACGCCTCGAAGCTACCGACGGATCCCGGAGGAATGGTCCCGAACCATGTCCTGGCCATCCCCTTCAGTGTGAGAGGGAAAGCTCGGCATGCTACCTCGCCGGGATAGCCATGTAGGCTGATATGGGCTTTAAAAGCCTCTATGTGTTCCACAGGATCCTGAGACCCATCGTACAGTTCCACCTGTGGGACCTTGAATTTGGGCGGGAGAGGGACGGCCAGGACGTCTGCGCTGTAGGGTGTTCCTATGCTTCCCTGCGGGAGAGATGCCCTGCTGCCGGGCTGATCAGCTTTGCCATTTCAGCGTACTTGTCTCCCAACTCCTTTAGCTCGGTGTGCATCCGGCGTCGTTCTCCTTCGGAGGCTTCGCTCTCCTCAGGGAGTCGGGAGCTCGCATTCTCTCCCAGGTGGGTTTCGCCGCGGGCCAATGCCTCTTCTCGTGGTTGCCGGAGGGCCGCATTTTCCTCCTTCAACTTCCTCACCATTTCTTCCAATGCTTCCAGCCTTTCTTCCATCGACGGATCTGTCTGCTGGTCGTGCTTGGTCGTTTGGGACGGCGGTAGAGTAGACATGCAGAAAGTACGTTGATAAAAAACGATCGAATCCCACAGACGGCGCCACTGTTAAGGACGTATTCTGCTATCTTGTCTACCGAATCCCACGTGATGGTAACCTGCAAAACAAGGACAAGAGGGGTCGGGGTCTGGGACCGCTCCGACGATCAAGTTAGTGTATGGGAGAAGATATGTGATAGAGAGAATAAGAGAATTTGTGAGCGTACCCCCTTTCCGTCATTGGTTGAGTGTTATTTATAGGTGTCCCCCCTGGGTGGAGGGTCCGAGAGCGCCGAAATCGGGGCATCACTCGTCCGTCATCCTCGATAAGAAAACCTGGTCTGATTCGGTCGGTCCCATCGCATTAATTGAGTATCCTCTCAATTAATGCTCAATTAGCCCCCTTTGGACATGGGCATTAAATGTTGCCGCATCTTTTGTCAATTTAGTAGTTAATGGTGTACGTCTGGGGCGTCTCCGCATTAAAAAAGGAGGGAATGCAGGCCGGCGGCTGTCTGTCGTTCATAAATGCGGGAGTGGTCTTGACGGGAGACGGGTTCAGGAGACATACCAACACGTGAGCCGCCGTTCTGCCCTTAGCTCGTTCTCGAAGCCGGTTTAACCATTTCTTGCCTAGATCGGGATAACCAGGGACTCGGCTCGTCCCCGATTTCGGTCTCCCAGTTGGATTCGGACGCTGCGTCGAGGTGGGCGCGGGTAACGGGCCTCGGGCCTGGTAATCTTGTGGGCTCAGGCCCGGGCAAGTTGGACCCCCTTTCACTTAATATTCACACTTTTTAAATATTTATATATCTTGTAATGACTTGATTAATTACATTTAAGAGTTTTTATTTGTAAATTCATCTACTCTTGTGCAAAAACATGGCTTCAAGAACAGAGGAAAATAAATCATAATAGAGGTAAAGGCTGCTATTAATAAGTGCTGAAACAACTAGAGAAATACATGCATATGAGGTGTTTGACAGAATTCTACAGAGAGACTAAGATATTACAGAAAGGCCTGTTCTTGTAGCCGTATTTCTTTGATTCATTTGTGATAAATACAATACAATATTTATAGCAAATTTAAGCAGCTCTAGAAATGAGTCTAGAATATTCTATATCATTCTTATTAGACAGGTTATTCCTTGTATAATGTATTCCTTGTATACATTATACAATATACATACTTCTCCCAGGTTGACATAGTAATTATTACAATCTGTATGGTGTGTGGAACAATATCTTCAAAGTAGTGACTGCTGCTACTTAAGTTGGTCTTGTCCAAAAACCATGAATACAAATTAAAATCACCGAAACACCAAGAGTGCAAGCTGAAAATCAAGAACTACTTGAGATGTATGTAAGAACTAACAAAGCAGCTTTGATAGTGAACTAATAAGTAGGGGAAAGAAAAAACACGATAAACTGCAAGGCAATGCTCTCATCTAGATAGCAAATTTCTTGTCCTATCTTCCCATGGCATATTTAATCATGATTGAGTATCTCCTAATTATCATTTTTCAATTCTATTCTAATCCTACTTTCTATGAGCTGCATTTTATGTTTTATAACAATCCCGTTCATCCTAACCTGTTATCTTCAAGACTCTTTGAATTTTGATCTTGAAATTAACTTCCAACTCTAAAGTAATAAAGATATAATTGAAAAAAGAAATTAAATCTCGAACAATTAATTTGACACTCACGTCTGCCACAAATAAGGCATGGAGCCCATGTGGAACTCGGTTGGGCAACTCAACAACTGCAATATGATCAGTTGACATTGTTTTTGCATCAATTACATGCATTGATAACTTTCTGCACATTTATAAATCAAGATTTGAGACTATGTCCTCATCATAAAAAAAAAGTGAACAAATAAAACTTAAAATCAGAGTCACTAAGAGACAGTTACTAATTACACCAAGCTTCTGTAAAAAACGAAGCTATATAACTACAATGAACACTACATTGTTACTTTGCTGTCTTGCACGTATTCTTAGCGATGTTCACAATACTTTTATTTCCAAATTTGATTGCTTAGAATGTATCAAAAGAAGTAAAGAATAATTGAAGACCTCTTTTCCCATTTCATGAGTCAATACATTGTTCATAGTACTACATGTATTGTACATCTGCTCATTTCTGACTCACAACTCATATGTCGTTATAGAAATAACATCATGAGAAATATTTAAAAACATGGTTTTATGAGCTTCATTTGATCAATAGAAGTGAGTTATTAACATAGCCTTTCGAACGACACTATCAGTTTTCAACTACTTTATTTTGCTCTGTGGAACTAAGCATGGTACACAAGCCTTCAGCAAATAGTTTCTGATAAGTGCACATCGATTAATTTAAAGGAAAAATCTCTCGATCTGATGACTCCTAGAGATTGTTTGCATCAAAAGATAATTGAACCTTAGACCTAGGAGGATCATATCCCTAAGCCCAAGGCCGTTAATACTTTAGCCAATGAGTCAATGTTTTCTTATCCATAACATTCATGATTTTTGACCCATTGAGTGGGTTTTATAGCCTTCCCATTTTGTCAAGATCGTCATTGAACTAATTTTCAAAACTTGGAAATGCTGAGACCTTCATATTTCTCACGAATCAGCTTCATATTCTAAAAAGCATTTCCTTCAGTTAGCAAATAAAAAAAAGCATTAATCATACAAACATCAGTGAGGCTTCATGGAAGAGTATCCTGAATACAGTCTCATCTTTCACAGTTAATCAACAAAATGTGTGCATTGTATTAAACAACTACAAAGAATTGGCTAGTGTGAGAAAGGAAAGTTATATCATGTATTCTCATCATGCACAAAGAATATTAAGTAGCCATCATCTTTTTCAGAAGTAATGACAGGCAGGTGAGGGACAAAGATAGCCTCAAAACCAAATTTGCAAGGTCCCAAGTCATAGATGCCTTTAGCATTTCCTCCAACTTCAAGCTTTGTTTTTTCGATCTCTAGTTTAGCATGCAGATCAAATTGGATAATTTTCTTAGCTATTACAATGTTGTTGATTATGGTTCCATATACATATTGCCGTCTCTTGGTTAACCAAAAAATAATTAGTAAAAACAAATTATGGAATAAAGAAGAAGATAAGTGATTCGACGGCCATAAGAGCATAATGAATTAAGCACGACTGGGAGCAAAATGATGAAAGGATGCAAAATATCAATAATTCCTGAACATACACATAAAAAAAAAATATGGCCTTTCAGTATTGAGCTTTCATCAGCCGCTTCCAGAAACAAGAATTTTTGCAATCTTGAATAGATCTATCACCAAAATTTGACGGATACCTGCCAATGTAGCTCTCATTAACCCTTGGGAAATCAACATCAAATGCCAATAACTTTTTCTATGAAGCTAAAGTAGTTCTCATATTGAATCTTATCTCATACCTGAAAAGAATACTGGCAGAAATACTGAGGCATGCATAGAGCTTTGAGTTTTCATAAAATGGGAAAAAGTTGTCCTCATCGCGGAGGTTTTCAATATTTTCTTTGATAGTCCCACCGATCATGTTCAAATTTAGATTCTCAAGGCGACAAGTGATCAGAACAACTTCATTCTCCTCCTCCCACACATTGGCTAATGAAAGGAAGTCACTAAAGAGATCAGAATGGACATATGAAAAAATAGAATTAACTTCCATTATAGCTTAATCATAAGTCACACATGGCTAAATATTTACAATTCAAGAAAGAGTCAGATCAACAAAACCTCAATAGATGGCAACAAATCATCTTGCTCCTTCCAGGTTGACTTGACCAAGATAGAGGCACAAGGCTAATTCTAGAATTATTATTAGCATCTCATGGAATTACGATAACAGTCACTGGCTTAAGTAAGGAAAATTCACCGATTTCTATCAGTTAACAAATAGATGTATAATCAATGGGAAAGAACTATCATGCTTTGAAGAAGAAAGAGAATGCTGCTCAAAATCAAGGATAGAGCCAAATAGATTCAACAAGGTTTCTGCTAGACATATAATTGATTGACATGAAAGATTTGGGTAGTCAAGCCCAAGTGGTAAGGATATCTTAATGCGAATAACAAACAAATTAGCTCAAAATAATTGATATCTGAATTAATTAAGAGCTGGTTACATGGTCAATTAACAAGTCTCGATAATGCTAAACAGAAGCAGAAATAGAATCTTAAAAGCTACTGAATATTCTAGCAGTTCTACATTATTAAACATAATCTCTAGGCAGATATTATTGGCTTGCCACCAGCAAACTTCATCTAATATAAAATATGAATTTAAAGGACATGTCGGCATTAAAGAAGAGAGAGTAAGGCAAAAAACCATACCATTATGGAATATGAAGCAATTTGGAAGCTCAAATCATTTGATTTGCAGCTCATCCTTTGCATACCAAGGAAGTACACCAAAGCGAGCTTTTTTCGTTGCATCAAATGTGAATATTAGCTTGTTCTCCTTCACCATTTCCTGAAAACTTAAGTGTGATGTAACTGAAATGATGCTTGACAATGCCATCAGAAAATGAAGAACAATTTTTCTCATCATGTCTATCATCAGTAAGCCCAAATTTGGCTAAAAGGACCAAGTTCACCAACAACCACCATCCCTTCTAAAAAAAGAAAAAAAAAAGAAGCCTCATGTAGGCTAGGTTGTTTGACTTGGTCTTTTGTCACCATGCATCCAAACCTACATAGTGAATATAATGGTAATTTGAGCAGGTTAGTATTTCTAACAGTACCAACTTTACATGTGCCATACCTTTAGTCTGAAATACAATGGCAGATCCATGAAAATTGCATAGTTCTCAGTAATGGCAAAGTCATGCATCATGATAAGATTTGGTAGTGTTATTGGTACCGGGTCATGCATGAAACCATTCTTTGAAATTACTCTGTAAGTGATATATGGTGGTACCTCTGCATAGCCAAATGTAAACATCTCGCCTGCATGAAGATACTCTGGAAGTTAAAAGGAAGTCTTCCATTACAGTGGCTTATCAAACTTCTGTCAAGGATGATGCCATTGCCAGTGAATGGATCAACCTTTGGATGGGCTGTGAAAGAATGAGTCAATCTCTTGTCATAATTCAGAATGCCAAGTGTTTGGAGATCTCCATCTTCCAACACTTTAAGGACATCTACATAAAGCAATTACAACAATTTCAATTCTACATCAGAAGCAAGAAAGTTGCAGAAAGTTCTCTGCTCGAGTCCATATACACAAAACTAAATTGGCATTTCTCGATCCTTTTTTCCCCACCATGGAAATAATTGAATTGTCATGTTATTACCGAAGTAATGCAATCCAGAAATATCCAAAGAAAAATCTATGTCCTGGCCCAATGGGGATGCATATGGTATCTCTCCCCATGAGGCTCTCTAATCGATGTCAATCTAGAGAAATAAATCGTTTTCTTATTATTTTAGAAGTAGCAACGAAAGAAGGCAAGCTTACAAGGTTTATCTATCTCTGAAAGTGCTAGAAGTTTCCCATGATGATATTTGAGAGCTATATTACCCGGAGGTGGGTGGAAAACAATTAGTGTCTGTCAATTGGATTACTAAAACAGGAAAGAAATATATGAGACACGCCAATACAAACATTCAAAAATTGAATTTGGAATGGCACATTTAGCATAGATACTTATTGATGGATCCACACATGCCACAGAGGCTCATTAAAGTGGTAAACAAGTGTGTTTGCTGGGGAAAATGCCTCATGAAGTGGGCTTAGCAGTCTGAACCTCTCTCATCCCCATGGGGCCAAACTCACATTCGAAAGAGATAAATGAATGATAGGGAGAGGCTGTGTAGCTCGAGTTATAGTCTTAAGCATAAAAAATAGCAGAGTTTTTGATTTTTTTAGAATTAAATTAATGAAAATAACAGTGTAAAACACCGTATGTTAACTGAAAGATTGCCAACCAAGGTTTATAACATAAGTAGTGATATACGTACTACCATTTTACTACTCATCTACAACTTATTAGTATATTTGAGATTTTTTTTTTATCATTATTTTAAGTATTTTTTAAACATTCTTAACTATTAAGAAAAACTTAAAAAAATATATAATTTTATTAATATTCACATCTTTAATCATTAAGTGAAATTAAAAATTAAATAAAAAAAATAGTAAATAAGTTGTAAAATAGTAATATGTCTATCATTTCGGTTATAAACAAGCATTTGGAAATCTTGTTTCAATAATCAAGTTCTGTACCTCCGTCCTAATGTTTGGCGATTCGATAAGTCAAGAGAAAAGACCTATGCATCCGCTATTACCCAACATAGGAGAGACCATGCAAATAAGCAAAATCCAGAACAAAAAAAGCGTATGTATAAGAAATAATGTTTTTGAACTTTACTAAAAATTTGTGTACAATCACGGCAGATGTCTTTCCATTAGAGCAATGAAATGAAAACAAGGCTAAACCACCTGTTCCAAGTCCATGTGAAACATCTAATACTTTCAATTTTGCTCTCAGCATTTCCACGATCACCATGAGTAATCCAAATAGCCCCTTAAGATCTCCAAGCTGAAAAAGGTATTAAGATGAACACATAAGACCTCCGAACTAAAAAAAATACAGCAGAAGATTATCTACTCCTGAGATTCTTATCTCTACAATATCTAATTACCTTTCCTTCTTTATTAATGACATTTTTTTTTCCCTTTGTGACCCCATTGGCAGGAGAGTCCACAAGCACAGGCATGTAACACACACAAAGAGAGAGACAGAGAGAGAGAGAGAGCGCACGTGAACCACCCAAATGAACACACCAGAAAAAGAAAGAAAACTTTATAGCTAATTGTTGTACCTTAATAAATTTAGCACCTCCAAAATACACTTCTTGTTTAAGTTTAGATGTCCTCACATAGCGGGAGACGTAGGTTGCTTTCCCATCTTTGATGCGCAGACCATGAACCATGCTGAAATGTTAAAGATATCATCTAATTCCTTTATTGCTTTTACTTATAAAAGAATTCCCTTCTTGCTTTAACAGATTAATAGTAGACGCATATAATAAGTTCCAAACAACTGTCACAAGCATCCTAAATAAATAAAAAGAAACATTGGAAAAGAATATTGGAACATAAACAACTATAACGAAGATTTTCCTTTCAGTCAGATCATAATATGTCCGCAGATTAATTGCTACTTTTATTTTGAACAACATTGGGAGTCTCCACTTAAACATCCACATATTAAATACACCAAGCAGAGAGACACAAGTTATTATTGGATAATGAAGCAATATGTTTAAATTCTATCTTCAAGAAAACTTGAAAGAAATTCTGATTGAATAAGGAAAACATGCTCACGTACCCATCTCCATCAAACCTGCAAGAGAGCAACAAAGAGGATAACTACAATATTCACCTTTTGGGGGGCCGCCGCGGTGGGGGGGGCGGGGGCGGGGGCGGGGGGTTCGCTGGTTTGACAAAAAATACATAATCTTTACTCGATATATAGCAACCAGTTAACCGCGCTTCTTACACTTATCATAATAAATATTTCTATAGAGGGAAAAAAGACATACCAGTGACATGCAGCCACGACAACTTTGGATTGGGACCCACCCTGACAAACTCTGCATCCAAGCAATCCTGCAAGAAATATTTCTCATTCCATGTCATGGGCAACAGACCCTCGGGTCCAGGGGCGGACTTGACCCTGGTCTAGGGTAGGAGTGGTAATTTTTTATACGACCCATTAATCCAACACGAATACGACACGATAATAGCAGGTTAGAGTTTAGTTTTAACGGGTTTCGGGTCAAAACGGATTGACTCGTTATGACACGATTGCTTAACGGGTTGATAGCAGGTTAACCCGCTTTAACCCGTTATGACACGCTAAGAAAATTAAAATTAAAATTATATTCTTATACTTAAAAGTAAGATTGTTAGAATTTTAATTTTAATATTTTATTGTTTAGATTGTACTTTAGACTTGTAATTAGTGTTATTAGTTTTATAGATATTGTGATTTTAATATTTATATAAAATTATACTAAATTTAATTAAGTTAAACGGGTTAATTTTGAACATATTCAACTAATTTACATAAACAGGTTAAAACGAATCATATTATATCGTATTAATATATTTTGTAATATTTACTAACGGGTCATAACGGGTTGACACGATACGAAATGTTATGTTAATGGGTCGGGTTAGGATTTGAGATTTTGACACGATAAGCTTAACGGGTCGGGTTAGGGTTGACCTATATAGTATAATATACATGTCTTAACACAACACGAACACGACCCGTTAACACGATTTGACACCCCTAGTCTAAGGGGGGCTACCGCCCTCCCAAATTTTTAAAAAAATTATATATAGTATATAAATATATATAGTTTTTTTTATATAATTAAAATTTCTACATCAATTTATCAAAAAATAAAAAATTTGCCCCCCAATTCTTAGACCTCTAAAAATTTTATTAAAATTATTTTTTCAAATTTTAGTACTTACCTAATCTCTCTCTCACTTTAGCTTGATGTGCTGATATAATTAAATTTTTAAGATTTATTTAGATTATTTAAACTATGTAGATGACTAGAAATATGAATTTTTTACATATCATTTGCTAATTTATATTAAAAAAATTGTCAATAATTTCACTTTAGAAATGATAATAGATGAATTTTATTTTATGAAAGATTATTGTCGAGTTTAATAGGAGAAATCTTAAAGTCATTTTTTTTTCGTAATGGGTTCTAACAAATTGTAAAAATTTTAAAAAAAAAGATGATTTATAAACATATATTTTTATATATAATTTTATAACATATGATTATTATTTTTATATATAATTACGCGTAAATAAAAAATTTATATTCACATATACTACATATTTTATCAACCGCCCCCCAAATATCAAATCCTAGTTCTGCCCCTGCTCGAGTCCTCAACTCAAGCCACAATGATTCACACACACAATCAGTAGTAGAAGAGACTTAATTGTTCGCACCGCGGGAGGGAAGCCTTTGACAAGGAGGTCGGTGGCGGGAAGGGTCTCGTCGTGAACCGGAGCGAAGTTACCGGAGAGATAACAGTGAGGCTGAGAAGTTTCGTACATGAACTTAACGATCAGCTTCTCCAGAAAAGCCAACTACCTTCGAAGTGAGCCATTTCCTTAGCTTCGAGTCCACCACCACTACCGGCTCTCCTCTTTTGCCACCGCCAAAGCTCTGCTTCTCCTCTGCCATATATATATATATATATATATATATATATATATATATCTGTATGTGTGTATCTCTCTGAGTGCAATTAAACATAATGTTGAGAGGTTGTAACTTGTAGACTTGTAGTCCTGTCATTGGTGGATTATAGCCCAGTGTAGTGTCTCTTCCACTCTCAATTTTGTGGTTGAATATACTACTTCGTGCTTTGAATTTTCCAACGTAATGTTGTGAGGTTATAGACTTGGCTTAAATTTTCCAAACTTGAATTTTCCAAATCGTAATGTTGTGAGGTTGTAGACTTGACTTAAATTTTCCAATCTATTGTTGTGAGTTTGCAGACTTGTCCTGTCGTTGCTGGAGTGTCTCTTCCACTTAGAGGTGGTAATATATCACACGATTCATTAACTCGACACGATAATAGTGGGTCAACCTGTTTTAATCTGTTATGACACATTAAGAAAGTTAAAATTACAAACATACTCTTACATTTAAAAGTAAAATTGTTAGAATCTTAATTTCAATATTTTTATTATTTATATTAGAATTCATACTTGCAATTAGTATTATAATTTTTATAGATATTGTGATTTTAACATTTGTATAAAATTATGCTAAGTTTAATTAAGTCAAACGAATTAATTTTAGACATATTAAACATATTTACATAAACAGGTTAAAATGTATCATATTTTATCGTATTAATTTATTTCATAATATTTATTAATGGGTCATAACGGGTTGATATGACTCGACACGTTATGTTAACGGATCGTATTAAAATTTAAGATTTTGACACGATAAGTTTAATGGGTCGGATTAAGGTTGACCTATATAGTATAATATACATGTCTTGACACGACACGAATATGATCCATTGATACGATTTGACATCTCTACTTCTACTCTTAATTTTATGGGTGAATATACTACTTCGTGCCTTGAATTTTTTTTTTTTTTCCCCCAACGGATTTTCCAAATTTGGCTTAAATTTTCCAAACTTGAATTTTCTTCCAACGCAACGTTGTGAAGTTGTAGACTTGTAATCCTGTCATTAGTGGATTAAAATCCTGTGTCGTGTCTCTTCCACTCTCAGCTTTGTGAGTTAATATATTGCCACGTGGCTTGAATTTTGCAACTTTCTATTGTGAGGTTGTAGACTTGTAGTCCTGTCGTTGGTGGATTATAATCCTGTAGGCTGTATCGTATCCCGTCCACTCTTAGCTTTGTAGGTGAATATACTGCCACGTGGCTTGAATTTTTCTAAATAACATTGTGAGGTTGTGACTTGTAGTCCTGTCATTTGTAGATTATAGTTCTCTGTGTCGTGTCTCTTCCACTCTCAACTTTGTGCGTGAATATACTGCCACGTGGTTTGATTTTTCCAAGTAATTGATTGGATCAAGAAAGAAAAATGATTAAATAAATTTAAAAAAAAAAAAGAAAAAAAAAAGATACTCGTGTCTTTTGCCGTTTCGATTGGTAATAGTGCTGTATGTTATTGTTGGTGGCCATGAAAGTGTCATGCATGTTTGGTATAAAGGCTGCTATTAAGAAGTATCATGAATTGGCCTAAGGTCATGGAAGAAGAAACAATGTACATGCTTCTTCCAGGTCGACATAGTAATTATTACAATCCGTATGATGTGTAAGTCAACACAGACTAAGATATTAATTCGAATCATGGAAAAATATCATCAAAGTATGCTGCCACTTGCCAGAGAGGTCTCTTGCGTATAATTTACATGGATCCACCTTCATTCTTTATTTAACATACATTACGCAGTCTCCAACTAGCAGAAAATCAGAGTTTTGACTGATCTTGAAGTTGGTCCTGTCCAAAAACCACGAATACAAATTGGAATCACTGGAATACCAAGAGTGCAAGCAAAATAAGTTTAAAATCAAGAACTACCTGAGATGTATGTAAAAACTAACAAGGCAGCTTTGATAGTGAACTAATAAGTAGGGGAAAGAAAAAACGCTATAAACTGCAAGGCAATGCTTTCATCTGGATAGCAAATTTCTCGTCCTATCTTCCCGTGGCATATCTGATTACAATTGAATATCTCCTAATTATCATTTTCCAATGCTGCTTCTGTTCTAATCCTACTTCCGTTGAGCTGCATTTTATGTTCTATATTAATCCTGTTCATCCTAACCTTTTTATCCTCAAAACTCTTAGAATTTCAACCTTGAAACTAATTTCCAATCTAGAGTGATAGAGAGAAAACTAAAAAAAAAGAAATTAAATCCTAAAGCAATTAATTCAACATTCACCTCTGTCACAAAGAAGGCATGGAACCCATATGGAACTCGGTGAGGCAACTCAACAACTGCAATAGGATCAGCCGACATTGTTTTTGCGTCAATTACATGCACTGCTGATTTTCTGCATATTTATAAATCAAGATTTGAGACTATTTCTTCATCATAAAAAAAAAGCAAAAAAAAAAACTTAAAACCAGAGTCACTAACAGACGGTTAATAATTACACCAAGCTTCTGAAAGAAACGAGGTTATATAACTGCAATGAACAGTACATTGTTACACGCTGTCTTGCAAATCATTCTTAGCGATGTTCACAGTACTTTTATTTCCAAATTTGATTTCTTAGAATGGACCAAAAAAAGTAAAGAAGCATAGAAGACTTCATTTGTCATTTCATATGAGTCAAACACTGTTCACATTACTACACAAACCATACATCTGCTCACTTCTGACTCACAACTCAATTGACGTTGTAGAAACAACCTCATGAAAAATATTTAAAAACATGGTTTCATGAGCTTCATAGCCCCTTGAGCGACACTATCAGTTTCCAACTACTTAGTTTTCCTCTGTGGAACTAAGCATGGTGTATGGAAAAGCGAGTAGATCTTGCGTGGATCCAAACGAGTCAATGCTTTTTTTTTGTTCTTTTTTTATTGGCACCGGTGTCCAGAACAACTTCTTGACTAATCCAGGCCTTTTGCAAGGAGTTTCGGCAACTGCACCTTGGTTAATTTAAGAAGAAAATCCCTTAGTCCCACGGCCCCTAGAAATTGTTTGCACCCAAGAGAATTTGAACCTTAGACCTAGGAGGAGCATACCCTTAAACCCAAAGCCTTTAACAATTGAGCCAACCCTTAGGGGTTAATGAGTCAATGCCTACTTATCCATAACATTCATGATTTTTGACCCATTGAGTAGGTTTTATAGCCTTCTCATTTTGTCAAGATCGTCATTGAACTAACTTTCAGAACTTGCAAATGTTGAGACCTTCAGAATCCTCACGAATCAGTTTCATATTGTAAAAAGCATTTCCTCCAGTTAAAAAAAAAAGCATTAATCATCCAAACATCAGTGGGGCTTCATGGAAGAGTGTCTTGAATGCAGTCCCATCTTTCACAATAAATCAACAAAATATGTGCATTGTATTAAATACTATATAGAATTGGCTAGTGTGAGAAAGGAAAGCCGTACCCTGTATTCTCATCATGCACAAAGAATATTAAGTAGCCATCATCTTCTTCAGAAGTAATGCCAGGCAGGCGAGGGACAAAAATAGCCTCAGAACCAAATCTGCCAGGTCCCAAGTCATAGATGCCTTTAACATTTCCTCCAACTTCAAGCTTTGTTTTTCCAGTCTCTGGTTCAGCATGCAGATCAAATTTGATAATCCCCTTGACTTTTGCAATGTTGTCAAGTATGGTTCCATATACATATTGCTGCCTCCTGGTTACCCAAAAAATAATTAGTAAAAAGAAATGATGGAATAAAAAAGAAGATAAGTGATTTGCCGCCCATGAATTTAATGAATTAAGTATGGCTGGGAGCAAATTGATGAAAGGAGTCAAAATATCAATAATTTTTGAATCATACACATAAAATATCAATAATAGGGCATATTTCAGTATTGAGCTTTCAACAGCCACTTCCAGAAACCAGAATTTTTGAAATCTTGAACAGATCTATCACCAAAATTTGATGGATACCTGCCAATGTAGCTCTCATTAATCCTTGGGAAATCAACAGCAGATGCCGATAACTTCTTCTGTGAAGCTAGACCAGTTTTCATATTGAATCTCATCTCATACCTGAAAAGAATACTGTCAGAAATACTGAAGCACGCATAGAGCTTTGAGTTTTCATAAAATGGGAAAAAGTTATCCTACAGCTCATTGGAGAAGTTTTCAAGATTTTCTTTGACAGTCCCACTGACATCGTCCAGGTTTGGATTCTCAAGGCGACAAGTGATTAGAACAACTTCATCCTCCTCCTCCCACGCATTGGCTAATGAAAGGAAGTCACTAAAAAGGTCAGAGTGGACGTATGAAAAAACAGAATTAACTTCCATTATAGCTCAATCATAAGTCACACATGGCAATATATTTACAAATCAAGAAAGAGTCAGATCAACTAAAGCTCAATAGATGGCAATGGATAATTTTGCTCCTTCTGGGTTGACTTGACCAAGATAGAGGCCATAAGGTTAATTCTAGAATTATCATCAGCATCTCATGGAATTACAATAACAGTCACAGGCTTAAGTAAGGAAAATTCATCGGTTTCTATCAGTCAACAAATAGACGTAAGATCAATGGGAAAGAACTGTCATGGCTTGAAGAAGAAAGAGAATGCTGCTCAAAATCAAGGATAGAGCCAAATAGATTCAACAAGGTTTTATCTGGCATAGAACCGATTGACCTGAAAAGATTTGGGTAGCCAAGACCCAGTGGTAAGGAATCTTAATGCGAATAACAACCAAATTAGCTCAAAATAATTAATATCCGAAGTAGTTACAATTAACTAGTGTCGATAATGCTAACCAGGAGCAGAAATAGATTAAAAGCTACTGAATATTCTAGCAGTTCTACATTATTACACATAATCTCCAGGCATATATTATAGGTTTGCCACCAGCAAACTTCATCTAATAAACAATATTAAATTGAAGGACATGCAGGCCTTAAAGAAAAGAAGCAAGGCAAAAAAACCATACCATTATGGAATATGAAGCAATTTGGAAGCTCAAACCATTTGATTAGCAGCTCATCCTTTGCATACCGAGGAAGAACACCAAATCGAGCTTTTTTCGTTGCATCAAATGTAAATATCAGCTTGTTCTCCTTCACCATTTCCTGAAAACCAAAGTGTGATGTAACTGAAATGATGCTTGACAGTGCCATCAGAAAATGAAGAACAATTTTTCCCATCATGTCTACCATTAGTAAGCCCAAATTTGGCTAAAAGCACCAAACTCACTAACCACACTCCCCCCTCCTCCCCTTTTTCCAAAAAAAGAAAGCCTCCCTAAGGCTAGGGTTGTTTGACTTGGTCTTTTGTCACTATGCGTCCAAACCTACATACTGAATATAATGGTAATTCGAGCAGGTTAATATTTCTAACAGTACCAACTTTGCATGTGGCATACCTTTGGTCTGAAATACAATGGCAGATCCATGAAAATTGCATAGTTCTCAGTAATGGCAAAGTCATGCATCATGATAGGTTCTGGAACTGTTATTGGTACCGGGTCATGCATGAAACCATCCTTTGAAATTACTCTGTAAGTGATATATGGTGGTGTATGTGCATAGCCAAAAGCAAACATCTCGCCTGCATGAAGATATTCTGGAACTTAAAAGGAGGTCTTCCATTACAGTGGCTTAACAAACTTCTGTCAAGGATGATGCCTTTACCAGTGAATGGATCAACCTTTGGATGGGCAGTAAAAGAATGAGTCAATCTCTTGTCATAATCCAGCATGCCAAGTGTTTGGAGATCTCCATCTTCCAAAACTTTAAGGACATCTACATAATGCAATGACAACAATTTCAACCCCACATCAGAAGCAAGAAAGTTATCTGCTGGAGTCCATATACATACAACTAAATTGGCATTTCTCCATAGTCCTTTTTCCCCACCATGTAAATAATTGGATTGTCATATTATTAAGTAATGCAAGCAGAAAAAGAAAAATCAATGTGCAGGCCTAATGGGAATGCATTTGACATCTCTCCCCATCAGGCTCTCTAATCAATGTCAATCCAGAGAAATAAATTGTTTTCTTTTTATTTTAGAAGTATCAGCAAAAGAAGGCAAGCTTACAAGGTTTATCTGCCTCTGAAAGTGCTAGAAGTTTACCGTGGTGATATATGAGAGCTGTATTACCTGGATTTGGGTGGCAAACAGTTAGTGTCTGTCAATTCACAACAGGATTACTTAAACAGGAAATAAATATATGAGACATGCCAATACAAACATTCAAAAATTGATTTTGGAATGGCACATTTAGCAGAGATACTTATTGATGGATGCACACATGCCACACAGGCACATTAAAGTGGCATACACGTGTGTTTGCTGGGTAAATGCCTCATGAAGTGGAGCTCAGCAGTCTGAATCTCTCTCGTCCCCATGGGCCCAAACTCACATTTGAAAGAGAAAAATAAATGATGGGGAGAGGCTGTGTAGCTCAAGTTCAAATCTTAAGCATAAAAAATAGCAGATTTTTTGTTTTTTTAGGAATTAAATTAATGGAAATAAAAGTCTAAAACACAGCATGTTAACTAAAAGCCAGCCAAAGTTTAAAACAAGCATTTTGAAATCTTGTCCCAGTAACCAAGTTCTGTACCTCTATTCTAATGTTTGGGGACTTGATGAGAAAAGACCTATGCATCCACTAATACCCAACATAGAAGAGACCATGCAAATAAGCAAAATCCAGAACAAAAAAAGTGTATATATAAGGAATAATGTTTTTGAACTTTACTAAAAATGTGTGCACAATCACAGCAGATGTCTTTCCATTAGAGCCATGAAATGAAAACAAGGCTAAACTACCTGTTCCTGTTCCATATGAAACATCTAAAACTTTCAGTTTTGCTCTCAGCATTTGCATGTTCACCATGAGTAATCCAAATAGTCCCTTGAGATCCCCAATCTGAAGTATTAAGACGAACACATAAGACCTCCTAAATAAAATAAAAAATACAGCAGAAGATTATCTACTCTTGAGACTCTTATCTCTATAATCCCTAACCACCTTTCCTACTTTATTGATGACAATTTTTTTCCTCTATGGCCCCATTGGCAGTAGAGTTCACAAGCACAGGCATGTAACACAGAGAGAGAGAGAGAGCACGTGAATCACCAGAAAAAGAAAACAAAAACTTTATAGCTAACTGTTGTACCTTCATAAATTTAGCACCTCCAAAATACTCTTCTTGTTTAAGTCGAGATGTCCTCACATAGCGGGAGACATAGGTTGCTTTCCCATCTTTGATGTGCAGACCATGAACCATGCTGAAATGTTAAAGATATCATCTAATTCCCTTATTGATTTCACTTATTAAAAAATTCCCTTCTTGCTTTAACAGATTAATAGTAGGTGCATATAATAAGTTCCAAACAACTGTCAGAAGTCTCCAAAATAAAAGGAAACATTGGGCAAGCTGTAAAACATGGAACAGAATAATGGAACATAAACAACTACAACGGAGATTTTCCTTTCAGTCAGATCATAAGATGTCCGCAGATTAATTGCTACTTTTATTTTGAACAACATTGGGAGTCTCCACTTAAACATCCACATATTAAATACACCAAGCAGAGAGACACAAGTTATTATTGGATAATGAAGCAATATGTTTAAGATCTATCTTCAAGAAAACTTGAAAGAAATTCTGTTTGAATAAAGGAGAACAAATCACGTACCCATCTCCATCAAACCTGCAAGAGAGCAACAAAGAGAGTAAGTACAATTTTCACCTTTGGGGGAGGGGGACAAAAGACATAAATCTAAACTCGATATATGGCAACCAGTTAACTATGCTTCTTACACTTGAGAAAATATCATAATAAATATTTATAGAGGAAAAAAGACATACCAGTGATATGCAGCCACAGGGGAGAATTTTGGGTTGGGACCCACCCTGACAAACTCTCCATTCAAGCAATCCTGCAAGAATATTTATCATTCCATGTCATGGGTAACGGAAGCATGATAAGATACAGCTTGAAGCAATAGAGAAATAAACAAATAATTGGTCAAAATCTCAGCCATCTTTACTATAAATAAATGAGTACATCTTTACAAAGGGATAACACATATCAGACTGATGACTTGTTCATGCACGACAGGGACAATTTATTACATCCTTGAAAAAGGAGGTAGAATGGTAGGAATTACAAAAAAAGGAGGCAAACATAACAGTGGCCTATCCTGTGCATTTTCGTGTCACAACAAACAGTGGCCCATCCTGTTTTGGTGAAATTTATGCTCAAACTGGCAGCGAAATGCTCAGGTAAAATGAACAACAGGAAACTAATCGGAACCTTACTAAATATGTCTTCTTACATTATTTCCAAAATTAAAAATTAAAAAAATACTCTTAGGTTCACACAACGAAGTGACACTCACATTCACATTCCAACAAATCAAACATTTGCAACCAGACAGGAAAACCGATTGTCTATAACACGCACATTTCAGACACTAGTCACACTACCCAAACATAATCGCTCATTAAGCCAAAATTTGAGTAATATTTCATAATCTATACACTTCCAGACCATTAATATAAATTTCAATTAAAAAGATTATCCTATCCGAATTTATGATATACCAAGATTAGCACACCATCAGACAGTAAAATATACTAAAATTTCCCAAAAAATCCAAAATGAAACCCCAAAGTAATTTTCTTTTTAAGCGAGTCCAGGAAATTAAACCACTTAACTTGAATTCTATGACGTTTAGGGAAAAAAAACTTGAACTCCATAACACTCCGTATGGTTGATCAAAATTGGTACAGCTGTTCATCCCTAATTGATTTGCATTCTCCCCCTATACCAAACACACGCTCGAGGCCTCAACTCAAGCCCCAATGATTCACAGAAACAAGGCCTCAACTCAAGCCATAATGATTACAGAAACAATCAGTGGAAGAGAGTTAATTGTCCGCACCGGGAGGAAGCCTTTGACGAGGAGGTCGGTAGCGGGAGGGGTCTCGTCGTGAACCGGAGCGAAGTTACCGGATAGATAATGATGAGGCTGAGAAGTGTCATACATGAACTTGACGATCAGCTTCTCCAGAAAGTCCACCACCTTCGAAGTGAGCCCCTTCCTTGGCTTCGGGTCCACCACCACTACCGCCTCTCCTCTTCCGCCGCCGCCTAAGCTCTGCTTCTCCTCTGCCATATTTCTTCGTGTGTCTCTCCGACTGCAGTTAAACGTAATGTTGTGAGGTTATAGTCTGCCGTTGGTAGATTATGATCGAGTGTCGCGTCTCTTCCACTCTCAGCTTTGGTGGTGAATATACTGCCACGTTAATTTTTTGCAATTGATTGGAGCGAAATCTTTATGTATACGGAGGTTGGGATTGGATTCAAAAATGAATATATATAAAACTCGTAAAAAATAAATTAATTTTTTTTTTAAAATAATTATATGTCATTTGCAACTTTACGATTGTATGTAACGTTACTAAGAAATGATAGATGCAATCATAGAGTTGCAAGCAGCGCTCCGTTGATTTAAAAATAAATAAATATATATGAGATCCACATAAAAAAAGTTATCTTTTTTTTAAAACAACCACACGTCATTTGCAACTCTGCAACTGCATGTAGTATTACTCTAATAATAATATTGTTAAAGTTAAGTTTAAACTAAAGTCTAATTTTTATTCTTTTAACTATAATTTATATGATTTAGCTAAAAGTCTACATTAGTCTAATTAAATTAAAGTTTAAATAATAATATAATATTATATATTTTAATATTTTTTTTTTAATTTGCAAATACTCTGAAAATATTAAATATTAATTAATGTAAACATTACTTATTTTTTAATTTTGCAACTACACATAATATATTAATTATTAATTATTAATTTTAGTAAGAAATAATTATTTTATAACTATTTCTTCTCTCAACCTAATTATTCAAAATATAGTTTAGCATGGACATTTTTTAAGACTATTTCTTCTCTCGATATATCATTAATACAATACAAATACGATTAAAAACTGGTATATCCTCACAGTTACTGATATTCTCCTACACTTAGAACAAAAAAAAAAAACTTCACAATACAAATAAAAAAGGTTTATGCCGAGCTTCTCATTGAACATTCAATACATCCATGATATCATTTATAGTTTTCAATATCATTCTTGATTGTAATTGAGGAAATTATTGTATAGTAGTTTACATAACCCAGAAACATCACCAAACTATCATCTGCCAAATAGTAGATATGCAGACCCTCTGCAGGAAACTCACTTGGGAGCAAAGTTTGCTTGCACGTATGGCAGCGGCTCTATTGGTGAAAGTGGTGGGAGTGGGTGTGCGCATGTACAAAGCTACTATATATTTTTTTCACCATTGTGTCAAGATATCTGATCAGCAAGAACCAACAAAACTAGATGAAAGACTGGAGAAAAATAAGACCAATAGAAAATAACAAAATCTTGCTTTACCAATAGCAATTTACAAAAAAAAATGGAAGTAACGAATAAATTAAATAGTAGCAATTACACAGTTAAAGCAATAACATATTGTGATGCAGTATCTTTGTATATATAATATGGCTATTTAAGGAAAAAATGTTGGTTTAATAGATATGTTAAATTGTTACATTTCACAATTGATTTTCTGTTTTAACTCCATTCAATACCACCCATTTGATTTGTTACTTAAAAGAAGAATTAAATATCATTAAATACCTCAGTCTGAATTGGTTTAAAGAAATACAATTATTCATATCCAGGTCAACAGAAATGCAATTATCTAGGTCCTCTATTGAAAGTTCATTTGTATTCTTGAAAATGCAATTAAAGTAAGACAGTCTATATGTTGGGAATCTTGGACTTCCCAAATTCTCTCCACCAAGATTTAGTTTTGACAGAATATCAAGAAAAATAAAGAAATAAACACAACACAAGAATTTACTAGGAGAAAAACCACTAGATCCAGAGAAGAAAATACACTATGTGAAAAATTATTATAATTACACAAATTTTCTCCTCACCGACACCTGCAAAAACTTATCTCACTAATAAAATTCTAACTTTCACCTCTCTTCCTTTTACATATAAAAAAGACAACAGAGGAATTTTACTAAAGTCAAAAGTTACTAGATAAGTTTTTTACTGGTATAATTAACTAAAGAGGCTAAGACTCCTTTTATAACCTCTTTGGCCTTGCCCCTCTCTCACTCCTTTCTCATGTGGGATTCAAGGAGCAAAAACCCAACAATCTCCACTTTACGATTTTGACTGATCCCACAGCCACGCTCTACCGTAATGAGCATTTTCATAACTTCCGCTATCATGCTCCACCATAAAAGCATACTCATTCAAAATAAACCAATTCCAAGCATTTCACTTCGGCCCATGTTGAAAATAATCTTGCTGAAAAATTATGGTGCAACTCCCACGTTTGGCTTTCCTGGAAGTTCATCAGCCATCGACATGAATTTTGACCACACACCTTGCATCAATGTCAAACCAATGCCCGTGTACAAATTTGTGGAACAACTAACATTAACACACCCTCTATCATGGAAATTTTGGGATTAGCGGCATGCCATAAAGATATACATGTCTCTTTTTCCATTGAGAGAGACACAATATTAGCTTCATAGCAGTATCTCCATTTACTGACTTGGAATCATTTGCCGAATTGGCTTCACCTCTTGTTGACAACTTTTCTTGACGTACTCAGGTTGTTCACACCTCCAGCAAATTGCTGATTTCATGAGTTGGTCGACACCTTGTGTAATCTTGATGGAATCAAAAGATCACCGACTTGCACTTGCCACAAGTCAAAATTGATTCTCCCATCAACTTTCTCTACCTCCATTCTTGACATAGTTTCAATGAATTTTACCGTAGAAATGAATAGTACTCATTAAGTAAATTCTTAGGAAAGATTGGAGGGTCACAACAGACACACTTAAAATTTCCAATCTCCTAGACAGAACCTCCTTAAACCATACGTATTCACACTATCACACCAAAGCTCCACTCTGTAAAAAGAACCTAGTGGCTCTGATACCACTTGTTGGGAATCTTGGACTTCCCAAATTTCCTCCACCAGAATCTACTTTTGACAGAATATCAAAATAAATAGAGAAATAAATACAACACAAGAATTTACGTGGAAAACTCCAAAACAAGATAAAAACCATCAGACCCAGAAAAGAAAATACACTATTTGAAAAATTGTTACAATCACACAATTTTTCTCATCACCCTAACGACACCCCGCAAAAACTTCTCCCACTAATAAAATTCTAACTTTCACCTCTTTTCCTTTTACATACAAAAAGGATAACAGAGGAATTTTACTAAAATTAAAAATTACTAAATAAGTTTCTAACTGGTGTAATTAATTAAGGAGGTTAGGCCTCCTTTTATAACCTCTTTGGCCTTGCCCCTCTCTCACTCATTTTCCATGTGGGGTTCAAAGAGTAAAAACCCAACACTATATTCCCAATACTATTATTTTTATTGTTCTCCCATGCATGTCCTGCAGAAAATGCAATTATTCACGTCCATCTGTATTCTTGGTAATGCAATTAATCTTCATAATTGATGCAATTAAAGTAAGACAATTTGTATTATTAATAATTCAATTGTTTTTATTACTCTCCCATGCACGCCCTGTAAAACAATAAATTTATTGTCAATTAAGATTATTTTCAAAGGCTGTATCTCTTCATATTCACATATTCATAACATAACACTCAATTGAAAAGTCAAGAAGGACGTGTAAAAAATTCTTTATTTATATTCCTTATTCACATTCTCATTCGCATTCTCAATCCCATTAGTCCAACCATTCAAAATACTCAAAAACAGAACACTAATTTCCTTCAACATACACGCATGAATTACAAAAATCCCACAATGAAATAGAGGTAAAAGTCTATTTAGCACGTGTATTCTTTTATATTTTATATTCTGTTCTTGATCTCTAAAGCATTAATTTGAGTACAAGTATTCAATAGCTTTTTTTTTTTTTTGCTATTTTTCAACGTTGTTTTTTATTTTTATTTTTATTTTTCTGTGGTTTGTTTTATGTAGTATTTTTTGTATGATGTATGTTGTATTTATTCTATTTTTGCTTTTCTTTCATTTTTCTATTTTCGTTGTTTACTGCAGTAGTAAACTAACCTAATTTCGATGAGATCATAAAGTAATTAATGCATCCAACATGCTGTTTATAAATTCCTTTTTTTCCATCCACATGAATATACAAAATATATTTTTAAAATATGGTCAAAGATTAGGGAATCAATCCAAGAGCCTCATTTGTAAACCTATTTCTTTTTCAACATAACTTTTATTTTTTTTCATTTTTTTTAGTACTTGTGCTGATAAGAATGGTCGCCGTTTTAATAGAGAAGATATTTGGAAAGAAGTTAAGTAAAATAACTGCTTATTATATGATTTTGTTCATTTCTTGTTGGAGTTTTTTTGTTCTTACTTTTATTTTGGTCCTCCTTCCATCAAATATGATAGCATACTTTCAGATGTAAAGAACGTGTTTTTGTATTCTCCTTTTTTATAGATTGTTAGTTATTTTGGGTGTGATGTACATGTGTTTGGTTTTTGTTTTAGTAATTTTTTTTTTGGTTTTGGTTCACTTTGACATGCATTCTTATATTTAGACCAGATCTTTAAACAATCGCATAAAAAAATCAAAAATCAACAAAAAGAGAACAAAATAGAGGAAAGAAAAATATACCCATACAAAAACAAGCAAAGCTAAAATCTATATAAGAATACCCATAACAAAAATGGCAAACCTAGTATAGAGTTTATAACTAGACCCTTAACTATCATCCAATCTTCTCTAATGGCTTCATTAAACTTAGTAATGCATCTTTTTGCGATTTTTTTCCTACCTCGTTTAAGTTTATCAATATGGTACTATTGGGAGTAAGGAAAAACAAATAATGCAGAAAAGAAGATGTCATCAATAATGGCTTGTACATGTAAACAAGAGAAATGAAAATCACAAATTAGATGTGTCTGCATTAACAGCACTAATAAGAAAACAAAAGGAGAGGGAGAAAAATGAAAAGAGAGAACAAAAATAATTGTGAACGCAATCTTATAAAAGCATAGATATTTCTTTTTACAGATGATAGAACATTATTTCATAATGTTAAAAGCAGAGAGAACATATTGTATGAGGGACATCGAGTATGGAGGCCCGGCTTACATACTTACCACAAATGGCCTCACGCCCAACCCCAAACTCATGAACACAGTCAAGAATAGATGCATTGGCGACCGAGAGGTGGAGAGAGAGAGAGAATAGAGGGAGCGATGTAAGGTATTCTCACAGTTCTACAACTAGGAGAGAGAAAACAATAAGAAAGTCAAGAGAAGAAGAAAGAATTAGGGAGAGGGGTGAGAGGGGCCAAAGTAAAAGTGACGAAATTCTAGAAGGGTTTTCCTTCAATAATACAAAATGGCGTCGCATAAGGGCAGGAACTAGGCTCCTTAACTCAGACATAGACTAGGCCCTCCTCTTATCAGCACACACAGAGCCCAAACAAAAAAACACGCATTAATCCCAAATGAAAATTAAATCACCCACAAGCCATTAGAGTCCAAAATGAAATAAAATAAAGAAAATAAAATAAAAAACTGACACATTAAAATAAGAAGCACAATAACAAATAAAATAAAATAGAATAAATAACTTAAAGGGAAAAATGTGAAAATAAGTATGAAAAAAAAATTCAAATCACACTTATAATATTTTTTTTCTTATTTTTTTTCATTAATCTCGGTACTCTTTGGGCATTTAATAAATGTTTTACAATTTTCGCTTGTGTGCCTATTGGTGTGGCATTAATAAGAGAGGTTTGATTAAAATACTAGAAAGAAGTTTTAGTAGTGGTTTAAATGTTTTTGCATTTCTTCAAAATATTTGCAAAAAAACAAATTTGAATAATCTTTTTATACTTATATATTTTAAAATAGGTATAAAAAAATTCAAACCACACTTATAATGTTGTTCCTTTATTTATTTATTTTTTGTCATTCATCTCACTCTTTGGGCACATAATTTTTTTTTACCATTTTAGTTTATGTTCTCATTGGCCTGGAATAATATTATGGTGTATAGAATTTTTCTTGAATAAAATACTAGAAATAAGTTTCAAAAGTGGTTTAATTTTTTTTCTTTTTTCAAAAATCTTTGCAAAAAAACATATTTGAATAATTTTTTTATACTTATATATTTTAAATAAGTATAAAAAAAAATCAAACCACACTCATAAGAAATTTTCCCTTTTTGGGACTAGCTTACTATTTTAACTAATGATTTTGTGTTATAATCTATGAAAGCATGTAATTAATATCCTCTACTTAACTATGATTACTCGTCAAATACTTGTAAGAACTTAAATTTTTTCTCTATGAGATACATTATTAATCAAAATTTATTGTTTTGTCAAAATCGTATCAATTTTTAAAAAGAATTATTAAAGTAAACTAAGCAAACGTGCCTTGCGCGTTACTTCTCCCTAATGTGTGTGTGTGTGTGTGTGTGTGTGTACTGCTAAACATTGATGCTTGTCAGGACATTTACTGGACTGTTATAACTCTGCTAATATTGCTAGGATTTAGTTCTAAGTCACTAACAAGGCAACAAACAGATAGCTTCATCATTTCCAAATAAAACCCCAGCCAATATATTGCTCCTCCTTCATCATTTCCAAATAGCTTCATCATTCAAAACTCCTGCTTCATCATTTCCAGTTTCAGAAATTAACATAGGAAAAATTCCTATTCCATAACAGTTTCAGTATTAATTTTTCAGGTAAAAAATTAGTCATATTTCATAACATAAGAAATAAGAAAAATTCACTCACCAAGAAATTTTTAAATTCTAAGTGAAGCTTGTACCGGAATTGTGAGAGATATGACCTTGGACAAAAAATTAAAGAGCTAGTAAAAAAACAAAGCTGAATTGTATAGTAATCATGTATACCCTTTCACAAGGTGGTATGGATCTCATTTATTTGAAGTTTTTGTTCTAGTTTATCCACTAAATATCTTTTCATTCAATGAGGAAAGAAATCTTCACTTCAATTGTTTCTTATTAATGTAGAGATCTTTTATGTTTCCGAGTATCTGATTCCATTAATCTAAGCTTGAAACAGGGACTTGGGAGAGAAAATAATCAATCAAAAGGAGGGACAACTGATTGGAGGCACCAAATTTGATTATCTGGGAAGAGTATAGTATATAGACAGTGAACCCTTTTGCCAAAGCAAGTACATGAACCAGCGTTTTCCCCTTTTAGATTAATGGAACTTTTGCTCTTTCAGTTACTGTGGTTTGTGCTGAAATCCAATCTATAAGTATAGATTATCTCTATAAAATTATTTTATGTAGAGGTTCACATCCATTTATTGCAGTGCTATAGTTCATGAGATGAAATCAAATACTCAGAAATATTTTTGAAATTTGGATACATCAAGTCTGACTGGTGACACACAAAGAGATGCGTGTAAGTTCAATCAAACAGTTGTGTTTATTTCAAGTCTCTTCTCCACTTCTAACCCTCACTCTAATCTAATATGTTTGGTAGGATCTAGACCATGAAAGAAAGCAAGAAGCCATAAACGAGTAACTAATCCCTAATTTCAAACCCCATCAAACCGAGCAAACACAAACACAATTCTTACTCACCTATGCACAAAACTCAATCCGTGACTAAAATAAAGGAATCTAACAATAGAAAAAAATAAATATATGTTTAACAAAGGGTGAATTTCTTCACAATCCAAAATTTTGAAATAAATAATTGCACAATCCAAATATCAATACCAACTACCCAGTAATCAAAGATTTCCTCACAAATCATATCATTTTAACACAAGATAGTATATTGAAACCAAAAACTAATTCATAATTTCGAGTTGGAAGGGTGAAAAATCCTTAATAACAACAGATGAGGCACGAGATTAAGAAACCTCAAATTAAAGTATGCGTATTCAAAATAGACCCTGTTGATTCGACAAAACCTTAGAGAAAAAGGAAATCTAAGCAAAAATGTTGAGCTCTTTAAGGAGAAATAAATGAAAACACGATCGAAGGAAATAGGAAGAGAAAGGGAAGAAAGACTTGCATTTGACGTGGAAGACGATACCAAGTTTCGATGACCGACGCCGAGAACTTGCTGGATGACGGAGACAGCTTGAAGGTTGAAGATGAAATCAACACCGTCAAGTTGCACGTTGGGTGAAACCAAAGCAAGATTGAGAGGACATATTTCAATACTTTGTATGCTGCCTAAAGGTGATGATATTGAAGGGCTACGTAAACTGACTTAATAGATGAGTTGAATAATTAAAGTCAGGTTGAGTGATTGTTAAGTAGATAAGTTTGCCATTAAGTCTTCTATACAAGGCTGGATCCTTTAAAATAGTGTCTTAATCTTTTGAGAGTTTGAGGTTAGAATCCATTGGAGGTTTAGAGCCAAGTAAACCAAAATTATGCAATATGTCGAGTGCATATTTATGCTGACAGACTTGAATACCAGTTGGACTATGACCTATTTCCAAACCTAGAAAATACTTGAGTGAACCAATATCTTTGATCTTGAATTTGGTATTCAAAAAATACTTGAATTCTGAAATAGCTTGAGAATTATTAGAAGCCACTATTATATCATTGACACAGAAAAGTAAGGCAACAAAGAATGGCTAGATTATTTGTAAACAGACTGTAATCAGCTCTTGATTGAGTGAAACCAAAGCTAAGTAAAGAAGATGAGAATTTGACATACCATTGCTGAGATACTTGTTTAAGGCCATATAAAATTTTCTTCAGTTGGCATACTTTATCTTTCCCTTTAATCAAGCAACCAGGGGGAATTTTCATGTAGACCTCCTCTTCCAATTCGTCATGTAAAAATGTGTTGTTAACGTCAAACTAGTGAAGGATCCAACTCTTGATGGCAGCGATAGCTAGGAGTGTTTTGATAATGACAAGCTTGACAACTGAGGAAAAGGTTTCATGGTAGTCCAACCCCTCTTTTTGTGTATATCCTTTGACAACCAACCGTGTCTTATGCCTTTCGATTGTGCCATCTGAATTGTATTTGATTCGGTATACCCATTTTGAACCAATAGCTATTTTTTCTTGAAGAAGATCAACAATGTCCCAAGTGTTGTTCAATTATAAAGTTGCAATTTCACTATCCATAGCTTTGAGCCGTTCAAAAGATTGGACTGCTTGTTTATAATAAAGGGGAGCTAGAGGTTAATTTGTTGATGTGGTGGTTGGTAACGAGGAGGATGAAGGTGATGGAGGGGTTAATGATGGAGATGATGATTCAAATTTGGTGTAGGTGTGATGTCTAAGTTGAGTGGTGGAAGAGGAATGGAAGGATGAGGCGTGAAAGTGGGAGTTGTAATGTCTGTCTTCAATAAAAAAATTTGTTCATAGAAGACAACATCACGGGAGATGAAAACAAATTTATTTTCTAAGTTCAATAATTTATATCCTTTTACTCCAAAAGGATATCCAAGGTGGATGTATTTTTTAGCACGGGAATTAAACTTTTGACGATTATGTGTCAATATAGAAACATAACAGAAGCATCCAAAAATCTTTTAGTGATTGTAGGTTGGTATGGCTTGAAAAAGAAGTTGATATTGTGATTGATTTTGAAGGTTGGGTGAGGGGGTTTGATTTATTAAATAGGCGGCAGTCATCATACATTCATTCCAACAAGAGATGGGAATTACATATTGAAATCTTAATGCTCAAGCCATATTTAATATATGTTGATATTTGTGTTCTACAATTCCATTTTGTTGGAGACTGCAACACAACTTCTTTGGTGAATGATCCCTTTTTTCATATAGAAATTGTTCATGGCAAATTCAAAGCCATTGTTTGAATGAATTGGTTTTATTTTGGTCTAAAACTAAGTTTCTATGAGAGAGTAGAATGATTGAAGAAAAGGTTGAGTTTAAGATTTGTTAGTCATGAGATAATTCATGTGGATCTTGTGAAGTCATCAACAATTGTGAGAAAGTATTTAGTACTATATATGCTATATGAGAACAAGGTTCCCATATGTCACAACGAATAATATCAAAAGGTTTTTGTGCTTGACTTTGACTGATTGGAAATAGAAATCTATGCATTCTATAAATATTTTTGTAACAATGTGAGACAAGAATCAGAGACATGTTGCATTCTACAATGCCACAAATTATGCTCAAATTTAGTGCAGAAAATAGAATTAGAAAAATAAGGTGAAATGCGAGGTGATGTAGATAGAGTGATATCAAGGGCTGTAGGAGGTACTGCTATCAACTTAAAATGATATAATCCATTGTGAGCTTCACCTTTCTCAATCGTACTTCAAAAGAAAAGGTCATGTTCAAAGCACTCATTAATGAAGAAAATAAAACAACAACGAATGTCTTGAGTTAATTTTCTTGTTGAAAGAAAGTTAAAATTAAATGAAAGAATGCAGAGAACATCCCTAAGGGTAATAGAGTTGGTAAGCTAGACAATGCCTTGATGTGTGTCCTCAGCTTGGTTACTATTTGGCATTTTAACATGAAAAACAACTTTTGTGGGTTCTGTTATGTAAAGGGAGGTACAACAAATCATATGATGTGCTGCTCTTGTGTTTATAATCCATGGGATTTTTGAGTATGAAGATGGTGTATGAGAAACTGAGAGACAAAATGAAATACCAGCCATAACAATAGAGGATGGTCAAACATTTGTGGTAGGGCTATGCACTTGGTTAGCAGAAGGTGGAGTTTGAGATTGCAACAAAGCTATGAGATGCTGATATTGTTATTTAGTTAGAACAGTCTTTGAGTCATCATTGAGTTGCTCTTGGTCAGGTAAACTGATTTGGTTAGCAAATGAGTCTTTTCCTTTGCTCCAATTGTAAAGTTTATGGCTTGGAGGATAGCCATGAAGCTTATAACACCTATCAATAGTATGCCCAACAGGATTACAATGAGTACAAAAAGGTTTTTTTAATTGGAGTTGGCCTTGAAACATTTCTCTAAGGAGTGGCCAAGAATTTTGTAATGACTACAAAAAAATCTATCCCTCTTCTGAAAACCAAAATGTTTGAAGGGTTCTCGGTTGTCATAGACATTGGATTTGGTTGCAAAAGCAAGAGAATCAATGTTGGTGGTGGGATTGGAAATATGTTGGTTTTTTTTTTTAATCAAAGAGTTGGTAGCCCCACTCATAGTGGCCCCGTCCTAAATTTATTGAAAAACATTCACTTGTGGTGGAGGAATACCGTGGTTATAAACTAAGACGCTTGGGGGTTACAATATAGACCATAAAACCAAAACCCAAGCATCTACAAAAACAAGGAAATAATAAACAAAACCAAATCTAAAACAAGCCTAGGCACTTATTCGCAACATGCCAGATTATTACTCAGATCAAAGAAAAATAAATAAATTTAAGCACCTTATAAATAGTTACCAACTCCTACTTACTACGTAAACATGGTATACCACCTTTATCCAACCGTAAAATGCCTTTGAGCTCTTTAGGAATAGTATCAGACATGAACCCCTAAGAGACATCATTGCTACTGCACTTAGCAAGCCAATCAACTGCTTGATTTCCCTCTCTAAACACATGTTTAAACTGAATATTTAGACTTCTAGTGAGCAAAACTAACTCCTCCCAAAAATCCTCCAAGTACCAAATTTGGCATTTTCCTTTTTGCAACCAATTGACAACCAAAAAAGAATCTAATTCTACAATGATATTATCCAATCCCATATCCTTGCATCTTCGCAGCCCAAATAAAACCCCCAACAACTCAGCTTTGTTATTGGGTCCAACGCCAATATAATGAGAATAAGCAAACAAAGTATTACCCTTATGATCTCGAAGCAGACCTCCCGCACCCGACTCACCCAGATTATTGAAGCTACTACCATCTGAATTTAGTTTAAACCAACCTGCTTCAGGTTTCCACCAAAAGACCGCAATGTTCTTTCTGGGCAAAGGGCTGACCATCGGTAAATCCAAGTCCTCCAAAATAGCTTGATCTCTTCGATGTAGTATACTAGATTGCCTCAGCCTTAGACTAACCCAATGAAGCCAGTACTTGACCTTTCTCCACAATACATGAAAACATTCTTGGTTGCCCTCTATTTATGCCGAGCATCTCCATTACCAAAGACATCATGTAAGAATAGAAGCAACCAAACCAATTAGATTACCAACTATAGAAGATTTCTTTGTTCTCTAAAACCAAGCCTCAGCTGTTGTAAGCCAGGATCGAATCTCCACATAAGGGACTCCCAAAAATCTAGAGCAAACTTGCCAAAACTTGGCAGCAATATGACCACTGCATAGGACATAACTAAGGCCCTCAAAACTTCCCTGGGGGCAGCATTCACACTTAGAGATAATAGGGATTCCAAGGTGACGAATTCTCTCATCCAAACTCAAACTATTCATCAAGGCCTTCCAAGGATTGAAAATCTATTTGTACTTTTATTCTTGCTGAACAAAAGCATATACCTCACTCAGACTTGGTGGTGGTTTAATCAGAATAACTTGTGCTTTAATATTGTTGAAAGAATCATAAAGGCCCATGAGAAACTTCATCATCCAGTCACTTTGCTGGTTCTCTTGAACAATTTTAATGGCACCACAGGTGCAAGAAAGGAGTGAATGAATTGTTTCAAGTCATAAATCCAAGCTCCATTATTTTGTAGAAATCGTTATTCCAACTCAATCCAAAGGGCTTGAACGGTTTCAACATACACAACATTATTCCTGATTTCTAGGAACATAGTATTTTTTAACCAAGTTACAACCATGTCATTGCATTCAAGCCATAGTTCTAACAAGTTGCTGGAATTAGCAAGTTGAAAAAGGGTTCCATCAATGAAGTCTAGCTTATTCGCCAATGAAGTCTAACTTCTTTTTTATGCAAAGAGATCGTCGAATGATACGGGTCCAAAAATGATAGCTGTCGGTAGTGAGGGGATAATTTGTAAGCAAGGTTCCAGGACCATCGTTAAGGTTTAAAAAATAGGGGCCGGAAGGATCTTTAGAGTTTTTGTTGATGGTAGCCATTATGGCTTTGGTACCATAATAGAGTTTGCAAGAAAAATAAAGAAAATGAATTTGAGCATAAAAAAATTAATCCAATTTAAAAATAAAATAAATAAAATATATCTTATATAAAATAAAATGATCTAATAACATGATGATACATTAAAAATTGTTAAAATAAGACCTCGCAACAAAATTGGATATAAGTTTCTAGCAAATAATTTAGTTATCTATATTAAAAGAGAAATGACTAAGAATTATAATTTCAATTCAATATTTGATATTTAGTTTCTTTAAAAGAATGCAAGTTACAATTTTATACACTCTATATTTCTTATATTTAATATATTTGTATTCGTATCTTTATGTTATTTCAATGATATATTATTCTTAACATATCATATACTTTTTAAATACATATGTTATATTAAACGTATTTTATTTTTATTTCAAATTTTACTATCAGATTGTTCTATACTGCAATAAAAATTATATAGAAATAGAACAAAAAAAAATTTGTTATATTTTTTGCTTTACTTAGCCTTCTAAGACAAATTTTTGACTCCACCATTGATTGTATTGGCTTTCTAGGCCAACTGTTATATAAGAGGTTAATGCAATACAATAGTCCCACATTATTTACGTGTGAGACTTATATTGTGAAGATAAATTATAAAAAGGCCATCCTACTATACTATAACTTACACAAAATATGTACTAGTAAATTTAAATTACAAAACTTTTAAATTATAATCATATTTACAAAATTTAAATTTATAATTTGAGTCTAATATATTTTTTATCACTTGTAAACTAAAGAATAATTTTAAATCTAATGAAAATGTAGTTCATTTTTTAAAAAGATATAAGGCGAGATGGATTAAAATCTGCCATGCACCCCACCAATCGGAACGAGATACTCCACCCCCGAAATATAGGAGTCGGGGGTGGAGAGTGGCTACCATGCACCATATAATACAGGCAACACCCCTTAATGATGTATAGATGGCATGCGGAAGGTTTATAGGTAGAAGTAAAAGTCACTTGGTAATTATTTGGGCTAGATGCATTGAAGCTTAAATTGATTTAAGAAGCTTAATAAGCACTTAATCATAAATCATATCAAATTCTTAAATAAAAGTTATGTGTGGAATTAAAGAAATAAGATATCCTGATGCACTAATATTTGTAAGAACATGTCACATTGCCTTTCCCAACCATGGAGAAGAAATTGCAGCCCACACAACATTATAGTACATGAAGCTACTTGTAAGAAAAGAGCACTTTTTTTTAAAAGGAAAATAGCACTTTTTTTAAAGGAAACGAGAATAGTCACATGTTCAATAGTGACCATTGTCCAAGTTTATTTATGAAACTCTCACTTATGGAAAATGAATACCATGATAACAAACAGAACACTTCAGATTTATGGAATAACATTACTAAAAAATTCCAAGTATTGTAAAAGAAAATACTCCAACTAAACAAACTAGTGCTATACATGCCTAACACTTATTGATCAGGCCACTTATTAAAAACAACAAAAAAATCATATAACCAACTACCAATAAACCAATGACAATTACCTAACCCGACCATAGACCAAAACTTAAAACCGAACGAAACCACATCCTCCATTGTTTGGGAAAATCAGAGCATTTATTCCAAACTTTAGTGACTCCTACAGCTCCCAAACGAGTAAGTCCATCAACCAAAATGTTTCCTTCCCTATATGTTTGCCGAATTCTATAGGCAAGTCCATCTAGCATGAAAAGAACTTCTTCCCAAAAATCTTCCAAAAAATCTTCCAAATATAGAGTCCACATTTCTTCAATCTAATCCAATCAATAACAAGCTTAGAATTCATTCCAATCTCAACTTTTTTCCAACCCAGCAATCTAACCATATGAAGTCCTTGAAATAACCTCAAGAATTCTACTACATTATTCGATTAGATCCCAAAATAAATTGAAAAACCTAGAAGTCATCTTACCATAAGGGTCACGAAGTACACCATCAATTCTTGAATTACTTGGATTTCCAAATGAACTACCGTCAACATTCAACTTCCCCCAATCCATTGGCGAGGGAATCCCTTTTACAATCTGTGTAGGTTTACCCTGTTTGGTTTTTAGAGGCAGATTTAACCCCATTAGAATCTCTTCATCATGACGGCTTAAACTTGAGGATAGCTTTAATTTTTCCCCTGCACAAGCCAACCAATACTTGATTGATTGAACAACTGTATTCATTGATTCAAACACCCCTTCCATTCTTGTTGTACATCGTCGGTACCAAAGATGCCAGGTAAAGATGGAGGGAAGAATACCAAGTAGTTGGCCAATTTGTGAAGTTGAGTTTCTCTTCTATAGCATGTTTCCATCTTCTATAACTAGGTCGTACCATCTAGAATAGGCATACCTAGATATAAAGAAAATAGACGCCACACTTGTTTGGTAAAATTCACCAATGCAAGAACATCATTTTGATCTTTATACCCTCCTAATGGACAACAATCACATTTCAAGACCATAGTAATCCCAGCTCTTCTTATGCGATCATCCACTGATAAGCACCCATAATAAGCTTTCCACATTGTAAGAGATGCGTTCCTTGGCAATGAAGAATGCCAAAGCCATTTCATCCACGGAATCTTTGGAAAGGTGACTCTTATGCACTTCCATGCTTCTCGAGTAGAGAAAATACCTAGAGTATTCGGAATCCAAATAAGCAAGTCCTTACCAGATTTAAGAAAGAAGCACCTATAATGAGCACCATTTCCTTTTCTTTTGGGGGGTTATGAAGTGGTTCTTAAGACACTTCATTGAGCTTGATGACTAATCCTTAATGGCTAACTAAGGATTACACTTAGAGGGGTTATTTACATAACCCCTCACCCTTTTGGATGAATCACTAGTATCACAAACCTCTCACTCTCAAATAGTTATCTCTAATTCCAGCATTTAGGCTATGAAATTTGTGAGTGAATCTAAGTTTTTACCACGTAGCACACTCCATCATCGTTTAGAGAATTTTTTATGAACAACAACCATGATGAAGAATCTATGGAACAACTACAGTAATTCTAAAATTTACCAACAAGATAATATCGTTTTCACTATATATTTTGATATAGTATTTCTAACATAATTGAAATTTTTTGACTATAGAGGTATACTCCTTGGTAATAACTCTGGTCATCTAGAAAAGTCACCTAATTCAAGATGGGCAAATTCAACCTATTATATTTTGGCACCTTATCCGTTTGATCAATAAAGCACTACAATACAAAGACACACACACACACACACACACACACAAAAGTCATTAGAATTGATGTGCACACTCAATTGTTCGATAAGTGTAAACTCTTTTTATTACTTCCATTAAGAAAAACCAAGATGCTTACCCAAATTTGAAAATTGTTGTCTTAATATTCACACTTTTTAAATATTTATATCTTGTAATGACTTGATCAATTACATTTAGGAGTTTTTATTTGTAAATTCATCTACTCTTGTGCAATGAACATGGCTTCAAGAATAGGGTAAAATAAATCATAACAAAGGTAAGGGCTGCTATTAAGAAGATAATGAATTGGCCTTAGGTCATTACAAGATATTAGTTATTACAATTCGTATGGTGTGTGGAACAATATCGTCAACTGGCAGAGAGGTCTTTTGATTATAATTCACATGGATTTGTCTTATTTTCTATTTAGCATACATTGTACAATTTCCAACTGGCAGATAATCAGGGTTTTGCCTGATCTTGAAGTTGGTCCTGTCCAAAAACCATGAATACAAATTGGAATAATCGAAATAACAAGACTGCAAGCAAAATAAGTTAAAAATAAAAAACTATCTGAGATGCATGTAACAACAAACAAGGCAGATTTGATAATTAAATAATAAGTAGAGGAAAGAAAAAACACTATAAACTGCAAATTTCTCATCTTCCCTTGCCATCTCTGATCACGATTGAGTATCTCCTAATTATCATTTTCCAATTATGTTCTAATCCTACTTTCTATGAACTGCATTTTATGTTCCATATCAATCTTGTTCATTCTAACCTTTTTATTCTCAAGACTCTTTGAATTTCAACCTTTAAATTAACTTCCAACTCTAGAGTGATAAAGATGAAACTAAAAAAAGAAATTAAATCCTGAACAATTAACTCAACACTTACCTCTGTCATAAATAAGGCATGGAACCCATCTGGAACTCGGTTGGGCAACTCAACAACCGCAATAGGATCAGATGACATTGTTTTAGCATCAATTACATGCACTGATGATTTTCTGCAGATTTATAAATCAAGATTTGAGACTATGTCCTCATCATAAAAAAAAGTGAAAAAATAAAACTTAAAATCAGAGTCACTAAGAGATAGTTAATAATTACACCAACCTTTTGAAATAAATGAGGCTATACAACTACAATGAACATATACTATTACTATGATGTCTTGTATGTGTTCTTATTGATGTTCACAGTACTTTTATTTCAAAATTTGATTGCTTAGAATGCCCCAAAAAAAGGAAAGAAGAATATAGACTTCTTTTCCCATTTCATGAGTCAATACATTGATCACAATACTACACGTACTGTACATCTGCTCACTTTTGACCACAACTCAATTATCGTTGTAGAAACAGCCTCATGGAAAATATTTAAAAACATGGTTTCATAAGCTTCATTTGACCAACATATGTGAGTTATTAACATAGCCCCTTGAGCGACACTATCAATTTCCAACTACTTTGTTTTGCTCTGTGGAAGTAAGCATAGTGCAAGGAAAACTGAGTAGATCTTGTGTAGATTTAAACGAGTCAATGTTTTTTTTAATTGGCACCATGTATCCAAAACAGTGTCCCAACTAATCCCAGGGGTGTACAAACTTTCGTGAATGAGTTTTCGATCAGTGCATTTCTATTAATTGAAGGAAAAAATACTTCAGTCCGATGTCTCCTAAAAATTGTTTGCATTCAAGGAGATTTGAATTTTAAATTTAGGAGGAGCATATCCCTAAATACAAGGCCTTTAACACATGAGCCAACAAGTCAATGCTTTCGTATCCATAACATTCATGATTTCTGGCCCATTGAGTAGGTTTTATAGCCTTCCCATTTTGCCAAGATTGTCATTGAACTAACTTTCAAAACTTGGAAATGTTGAGACCTTCAAATTCCTCACGAATCAGTTTCTTATTCTAAAAATAATTTCCTCCAGTTAGCAAATAAAAAAAGGGGCTCCATGAAAGAGTGTCTTGAATACAGTCCCAACTTTCACAATTAATCAACAAAATGTGTGCATTGTATTAAACAACTTTAAAAAATTGGCCAACGTTAGAAAGGAAAGTCATACCTTGTATTCTCATCATGCACAAAGAATATTAAGTAGCCATTATCTTCTTCAGAAGTAATGCCAGGCAGGCGAGGGACAAAAATAGCCTCAGAACTAAATCTCCTAGGTCCCAAGTCATAGATGCCTTTAACATTTCCTCCAACTTCAAGCTTTGTTTTTCCAGTCTCTGGTTCAGCATGCAGATCAAATTTGATAATCCCCTTGGCTATTACAATCTTGTCGACCATGATTCCATATACATATTGTTGTCTCCTAGTTACCCAAAAAGTAATTAGTAAAAACAAATGATGGAATAAAGAAGAAGATAAGTGATTTGACGCCTATAAGAGTATAATGAATTAAGCACGGCTAGGAGCAAAATGATGAAAGGATACAAAATATCAATCATTCCTAAACATGCACATAAAAAAATCAATAATATGGCCTTTCAATATTGAGCTTTAATCAGTTGCTTCCAAAAAACAACATTTTTGCAATCTTGAATAGATCTATCACCAAAATTTGATGGATACCTGCCAATGTAGCTCTCATTAATCCTTGGGAAATAAATAGCAGATGTCGATAACTTCTTCTGTGAAGCTAGACCAGTTCTCATATTGAATCTCATTTCATACCTAAAAAGAATACTGTCAGAAATATTAAGGCATGCTTAGAGTTTGAGTATTCATAACATAGGAAAAAGTTGTCCTACAGCTCATCACAGAGGTTTTTAATATTTTCTTTGATAGGTCCACCAATCATGTCCTGATTGAGATTCTCAAGGCGACAAGTGATTAGAACAACTTCATCCTCCTCCTCCCACGCATTGGCTAATGAAAAGAAGTCACTAAAAGGTCATAATGGACCTATGAAAAAACCGAATTAACTTCCATTATAGTTCAATTATAAGTTACACATGGCTAAATATTTACAAATCAAGAAAGATTCAAATCAACAAAAGCTCAATAGATGGCAACAGATAATCTTGCTCCTTCTAGGTTGACTTGACCAAGATAGAGGTCACAACGCTAATTCTAGAATTATCATCAGCATCTCAAAGAATTACGATAACAGTGAAGGCTTAAGAAAGGAAAATTCACTGCTTTCTATCAGTCAATAAATAGATGTAAGATCAATGGAAAAGAACTTTCATGGCTTTAAGAAGAAAGAGAATGTTGCTCAAAACCAAGGACAGAGCCAAATAGATCCAACAAGGTTTTTGCTGGACATAGAACTGATTTACTTGAAATATTCGGGTAACCAAACCCAAGTGATAAGGATATCTTAATGTGAATAGCAAACAGATAGATCAAAATAATTGATATCCGAATTAATTAAGAGGGATAAGCTTATTACATTGACAATTGACTAGTCTCGATAATGCTAACTAGGAGTAAAAATTGAATCTTCAAAACTATTGCATATTCTAGCAGTTCTACATTATTAAACCTCATCTCCCAGCAGATGTTATAGGTTTTCCACCAGCAAACTTCATCTTATAAATAATAGAAATTAGAGGACATTTTGGCCTTAAAGAAGAGAGAGCAAGGCAAAAAAGCATACCATTATGGAATATGAAGCAATTTGGAAGCTCAAACCATTTGATTAGCAACTCATTCTTTGCATACCGAGGAAGTACACCAAATCGAGCTTTTTTTGTTACATCAAATGTGAATATTAGCTTGTTCTCCTTCACCATTTCCTGAAAACTAATGTGATGTAACTGAAATAATACTTGACAATGCCATCTGAAAATGAAGAACAGATTTTCCCATATTGTCTACCATTAGTAAGCCCAAACTTTTCTAAAAGAGCTCACTAACCCCCCCTCCTCCCAAAAAAAAAAAAAAGTTAAAAAGAAAGAAAAGAAATGAGCCTCTTTCAAGCTAGGATTATTTGACCTGGTCTTTCGTCATATGCATCCAAACCAATGTAGCGAATATAATAATAATTTGAGCAGGTTAATATTTCTAATTCTAATAGTACCAACTTTGCATGTGTCATACCTTTGGTCTAAAATACAATGGAAGATCCATGAAAATTGCATAGTTTTCAGTAATGGCAAAGTCATGCATCATGATGGCCTCTGGTACTGTTATTGGTACCGGGTCATGCATGAAGCCATCCTTTGAAATTACTCTATAAGTGATATATGGTGGTGTATATGCATAGCCAAATGTAAACATCTCGCCTGCATGAAAATATTCTGGAAGTTAAAAGGAAGTATTCCATTACAGTGGCTTAACAAACTTTTGTCAAGAATGATGCCTTTACCAGTGAATGGATCAACCTTTGGATGGGCGGTGAAAGAATGAGTCAATCTCTTATCATAATCCAGCATGCCAAGTGTTTGGAGATCTCCATCTTCCAAAACTTTAAGGACATCTACATAATGCAATGACAATAATTTCAATCCCACATCAAAAGCAAGAAAATTGCACAAAGCCCTTTAGTGGAGTCCATATACACATAACAAAATTTGCATTTCTCCATAGTCCTTTTCCCCCCACCATGGAAATCATTGGATTGTCATGTTATTACCAAAGTAATGCAATCTAGAAATATTCAAAGAATAATCTATGTGTTGGCCCAATGGGAATGCATTTGACATCTCCTCCCATCAGTCTCTCTAATTGATGTCAATCCAGAGAAACAAATCGTTTTATTTTATTTTAGAAGTTGCAATGAAAGAAGGCAAGCTTACAAGGTTTATCTACTTCTGAAAGTGCTAGAAGTTTCCCATGGTGATATTTGAGAGCTGTATTACCTAGACATGGGTGGCAAACAGTAAACGTCTATCAATTCACAACAGGATTAGTTAAACAAAAAATAAATATATGAGACATGCCAATGCAAACATTCAAAAATTAATTTTGGCATGGTACATTTAGCATAGATACTTATTGATGAATCCACTCATGCCACACAGGCGCATTAAAGCGGTATACATGGGTGTTTGCTAGGGAAAATGCCTCATGAAGTGGAGCTTAGCAGTCTGAATCTCTGTCGTCCCCGTGGGGCCAAACTCATATTCGAAAGAGAAAAATAAATGATGGGAAAAGTTGTGTAGCTCAAGTTCATATCTTAAGCATAAAAAATAAATGAGTTTTTTTTAGAATTAAATTAATGGAAATAAAACTGTAAAACACCGTATGCTAAATAAAATATTTGCTAATCAAGGTTAACACAAGCATTTGGAAATCTTGTTCCAGTAACCTAGTCTATGATGCCCCCATTCTACATCTGAGATTAAACGCAAATTAAAGTATCGAGATATATAACACAGGGTTACACATCCCTCGTGCTATAAAAGTTATGCATGCGTTTAACATTTCTAACAGTAGGCCATGCGTTTCGCAGCGAAGTGACTTACTTAATTATTATTAAATTAAAACATGCAAAGAAAGCTAGCTTTGCAATATGATCACATGGTCAACATAACTATAACATCATAATATAATATTTACAACACAAAAAGTAACAAGTTTCTTTGCTACACAACATAATGTCTTCAAAATACAGACATAAACCCTACTACCACTATCCCCTTCTAATTAGGGATGTAAATAGTCCGGTCCGGTCCTAAAAATTTGTGGACCGATTCCATTCGATCCAAAAATTCTCTCACCCTGGACCAGATCAAACAGGAGTTTGGTCCATACCGGTCCGGTCCAATTCGGTTCAGAGGCGGTCCGGTCCAGTTCAGGGGTGCCCCATATAATTTAATGGGCTAAATTTAATCTATAATTTTACAATGATCAAATATTTTTTTGACCCAAATTTAACTATTATAAATTATAATATGTTAATATTATAAGAGTATATATTATATATTATATATTAAGTATGCTAGTAAATTATAATTAATAACACTATTACATTAGTATATTATATATTTATATGTTAGTAAATAGTGATAAATTAATAATAATATATTAAATAATAATAATACACTTATTACTTATAAGTTATTACTAATATTCTATATAGATATATTATAATTTATATTTTTATACTACAACTAGTTAACTAATAAATAATAATATGCTAATATTATAAGAGTATATATTATATATTAATATGTTAATATATATTATTTATTAATATATTAATTTATATTAATATTAATATTATAATTTATATACTATTTTTATATATACATATATAATTATATATATATATGGGGGGTTCGGTTCGGTCCGGTCCGGTCTAGGGAGAGAAATCCTTTGGACCGAGACCAGACCGGAATTAATCGGTCCATGTAAAATTTGGACCGGACCGTCTGGGACAACCGGTCCGGTTCGGGACAATCGGTCCGGTCCGGTCCACCGGTCCGATCCGGTCTTTTTACAGCCCTACTTATAATATCGGGGCTCCTTCTTTACTTCCCTATGTTCATAACCATAACGAAAAAGATTCATGTTGATTTCGTAATCCCGTTGAAGGTGTTTCCCATAGGGCATCACATAAACTCCGTTCAGGGATAATGACTCATTAGGACCCAAAACTATACAACTACCAGTACACATTTTTTTCTTTAGAGGAGATGGAGGATTGTTGCATAACTTCCCGTAAATGATCATAAGCGGAATCAGTTAGATCATCAAAAGGAAAAAGATCTGATAGGCCATCACAGCTTATTTGATTCTGCTGGAAGGTTAGGGTTTGATTTGACATTATTCTAACCTGCCAATGCGTCTATCATTTCAAAAGAAATGATAGTTAAATCAAATAATTACAACAAAAGTGAGATTACATAATCCCAGTAAGTATTCAATTAATCATAACACAATAAATTATTAATCATAAATAATTAATGAAACATATAAAATGACTTATGCATGATTTGTGCTTGAGTCTATTTCATAAAAATTGTCTTGTATCCTAAAAAATTAGTGGAACGTAAAACTTGTTAACCTTTTGTAACTTTTTCAAGACTTTTCTTATTCTTCATAACTTTCCGTATCATTTCCATTTTGTTCTTATCAGTCTTTAGGTTAACAATTCTTATCATATGCGATATTTCCCGGTTTCCTTATACATCGTATGTTCCATGCTAATTATCGCATCACTTTGAAGTAAATACGTCATAATCATAATCTTAATTCTTATGGCAGGTGATAATACTCTTACTGTTCTTGAAACCCACATGCGTTAGGTGCGATTACGCTCCAAAAACCTTTAAAAATGAGTCATTCGTGACCCATCGATTATTTTTTGTCGACTCAGGGGTTTCCACTCTATTTGTATTCACTCTAGAGTGGACATAGGAGTTTCACTGTGACACTTCTTCGTTCCGGCCTTTAGGTTTATCGTAAAATATATATATATTCTACTAACTTGTTATCTCTTGAAATACATATCTATTTAATAAACATGAGTCTTATCACTTACATGACATGCATATGACTTACATATTCCAGGCATGTAAATCATGCCACTTACAAAATATTTTTATTCAAGATTCATCTTAGCCATGCTACTTTATACAAACATAATCATTTTTAAAATAATGTAATTATCACTCAACGTTAGAAGAAACAAACTAAATAATTTATATCTTACATGTATAGCTGAACCTTAGGGAGAGTTTTCAAAATTTATCTTGTTTTATTTCTTCACATATATTTTTTAAAAAATACTAATTATAAAAAAAAAAGAAATATATAGTTTGATAATAATTTCACCCTACAAAGTTGAAGCTAAGTCATTCCATAGATTCAAACCCTACTTAAATTTACTTTTTTTTTTCTTTTTCTTTTAATAACTTATTCGTACTTCATAAAAATAAATAGATTAATTATCAAGCTACTAAAGGGTTTGATAAAATCTTAGAAAATTTTCTTATACCTATTCCTTACTTATAAACTTATTGAGTGAGAATTAAATCTTTACCTCTAATCTTTAATCATTAAAGTTCTTCTAAATGCTAAAATAATATCATATTCTTATCTATAAAAATACATGCTTATAATATTTCTTTTTAAACCTCATTAGAGCCGAGTGATGTAATCCTCCAAAGCAAATTATTCTAACTTTCAAAGCTAACGTAATTTAACCCCCCCTCCCCCCCAAACCCCCAAAAAAAAAAAAACCTGACCAAAAATTACCATGGTGCACTTTGCTTGCCTATGCCTCATATATTCCATCAAAACATACATATATCAATCAAAGCCTTAGATAAAATCTTAACAAAACATAAAGATATATCTTCTAATCATCCAATGTGTGAGTCAATAAATTATAAAAATATCAAACACACATATATAGGCAAGGAATACAAAAGCTAGCTAAGAGAGTACTTACCATTTATCCAGAAATAAACTAAGGTAACCTTGTGAAGAGAAGATTTCTACCAATTTCTTTGAAGAAGGCCTTTACTCAAGCACTAGAAAATTATGTTTGATAGATGAGTGAAGTGAGAAAAAAGATGGAGAAGAAGAAAAAATTATCTGGCCGAGTGTTATATATATATATATATGAAGTGCATTTTTCCTTTGTCTTAGGGTCGACGTTCATGCTTTAGATTAATGTATGTTTTGTTTATTCTATTTTATTTCCAACCAGCCAAGTGTCCATCTAAGAATTAGGTTTCATCATTTCATTTTTAGGCTTTGTTATCTTACTAACCCCATATCCTTATCTAAACTTTTTGGTATAAAACAAATAAAAAAAAAAAGTCAAAACAACATCCGGCTGCACCCTTCCCATTATACTCCCATCCGAAATTCAATCTATATTCACATGTAAATCCTCACTTCTCTTAGTGCCATGTGTCCGTAATCCTCCTAAGAAATCAACCAATAGTATAGAGTTAAAAAGGCAAGAAAAGAATAGTAAAGAGTCAAACTGGCCGGCTATCTCTATCTATCGCCCAAACCAATTCTCCCAAAAGAATATTCTCCTCTCCACCGAATTATATACATACATACATATTATATATTATTTTACTTCTCATCTTTCATACGTTGCCACTCTTATGCTCCAACACCTAAAAATAATTTCAATATATCTTCTTCTATTTCATCAAACCAAGTATCTAAAAATAAACTACAGACACTCTAGGTGCCTCTTCTACTTTCTTACTTCACGTACACTATATTCTAAATGTTACTCTCCTACACCTATACTTAATAAAATATATATATATTTAAATAAACATATCTATATATATAAATAAACTTCTCTAGATATCTCCAAAACATAACTAAAAAAAACAATTTTATCAACATAAAAAAAAAAATAAACTACCATGTAAAGTAAAAATCGGGGTGTTACAACCTAATCCTGTATCTCTGTTGTAATATTTGTGGGTTCGATAAGAAACGACCTATACACCATTAATACCCAACATAGGAGAGACCATGCATGAAAGCAAAACCTAGAACAAAAAAAGTGTAATTATAAGGAATAGTGTTTTTGAACTTTACTAAAAATACGTGCACAATCACAACATGTCTTTCTATTTGAGCAATGAAATGAAAATCAGGCTAGACTACCTGTTCCAGTTCCATATGAAACATCTAATACTTTCAGTTTTGCTCTCAGCATTTGCATGTTCACCATGAGTAATCCAAACAACCCCTTGAGGTCTCCAACCTGAAAAGGGTATTAAGATGAACAAATAAGACCTCCAAACTAAAAAAAAAAACAAAAATACAACAAAATATTTTCTACTCTTGAGATTCTCAACTCTTTTTTTTTAATCAATAAAAGATGAGTAGTATTGATATAATGCAATAGGCATAGCCCTAGTACATATGAAGTATACAAGAACCCTAAGTAAATTCTAAGAGTTGGAGATTAAAGACAAGAAATCATGCACATTATTCCCATTTAATACAATGGCTAAAAACTTCAACAATAATGTGTGAATAAAAAATATTATGTAGCTCTGCCATTGTGCGCTCTTTATTTTCAAAACAACATTCGTTCTTTTCTGACCAAATGCACCACATAAGACACAATGGAACTATCTTCCACACTGTTGCTACTTGAGGAGAGCCTTGCATTTTCCTCCAACATTCCAACAAATCCACCACCCTTATTGGTATAACCCATGCAACATCCACCCTTTGAAAGATCTCATCCCATAGCATCTTTGCAATCTCACAATGCAATAAGAGATAATCCATCAATTTTTCATACTTTTTGCATATGTAACCAATCCACTATCTTCCTCAAGTTGTTTGTAGTCAAAATCTTACCAAAAGCGGCAGTTCACACAAAAAAACTATTTTATAAGGCGCACGAGACTTCCAAATGTTCTTTAAAGGGAAAGAAACATGCTCTTGAGATGCGAAGATTTTGTAATATGCCTTCACTATATATTTCTTATAATAATTAGACCTCTATTTCAATCTATCTCCATGTGCAGTAAGAGTCTCCATGGAGTGTAATAAGCTAAAAAAATCTGTTACAATGGATAATTCTCAATCATGAAAGTCCCTGGTAAATAGGATATTCTATTGATGAGTACCATGTGAGAATAACCTCAAATCTACCACTGAAGTCTCCTCATTAGCTTAAATGCAATAAAGAATTGGAAAGACTCTATCCAAAACAACTTAACCACACCATACTAACCACACCATACATCCTTCCAAAAAAGGATTTGATTGTCTTCTTTGGCCACAAAGCGAATGTGATATTCAAAACTTGACCAACCCTTCCTAAGAAACTTCCATAAACCCACCCCATAACCTTCCTTTACATTGGTTAGGCACCAACCCCCTAGGCCACTCTAAATCTTGTGTCAATAATCTCCCTCCACAAAAACTCCCCCTCCCCCCAAGGTGGTATCTCCATAACCATGTTTACAATAAGGCTTTATTGAAGTTCCTTATGTTACACACACCCAAACCCCCATGTGAAATAAGGATACAAACTGTCTTCCAGTTAATCAAGTGAAACTTTTACTCCTCTCCCATGCCCCTATAAGAAAGCCCTAAAGAGTTTCTTAATCCGAGTCACCATCCCTGCAGGCATAGGAAATAAGATAAGAAAGTATGTGAGGAGATTAGTAAGGGTGCACTTGGTAAGTGTAAGATGACCCCCTTTCGACAAGTATACCCATTTCCATCCTGTCAACCTCCTCTCAATTTTCTTCATAACCTCATCCCAAATTATTTTAGCTTTAACGATGCTCCCAACGGAAGATCCAAATACTTCATAAGCAAGGAAGAAATCGAACAATCCAGGAGGCTTGCTAATCTGGTAATGTGTGGAACCGCTCCCATTGCAACCATCTCTGACTTATCGAAATTCACCTTGAGCCCCAACATTGGTTCAAAACATAGTAACAGTGCTCGTAAAGTTTGGACTTAGCTATCATCGACTTTACATAATAATAAGATATCATATGCAAATAACAAGTGTGAGATGTTAATTGCACCCCTGAAAGCCAGAAAAGTATCCACTCCCAATAACGACTTTTACCATCCAACTAAGTGCCTCCATCACAAGAACAAATAATAAAAGAGAAAGAGAGTCTCCTTGCAATTAACTAGAATCGACGTGACATTAACTAAAATCGAGAACCAAGCAGTGGAAATACAGTGTCGTATCCAAGAGATCCACCTATCTCCAAAATCACACCTCCCAAACAAGTATAACAGAAATTCTCAATTCACATGATCATAAAATTTTTTCATATCAAGCTTGAAAATGATACATGTGCTCCTCTCCCTCAATTTATGATCCAAACATTTATTTGCAATCAAAATCAAATCAAGAATTTGCCTTCCCTGAATGAAAGCATTTTGTGGCTTGGAGATGATTTTTTTCAACACTGGACTTAAACAGGTTAACAAGAATCTTAGAAATGATCTTGTAAATGCTACTAATGAAACTTAGGGGATGAAACTCCTCAATAATCGAAACCCCAGTTTTCTTTGGGGTGAGAGTAATAAATGTAGTATTAAGGAATTTTTCAAACTTTTGAAAAGAGTAGAATTCATGAAATACTTGCATTAGATCACTTTTCACGATATCCCAAAAAGTTTGAAAAAAAACCCATGGAAAAGTCGTCTCGGCCTGTCGCTTGTCCTTACCCATTGCTGAAATCACCTTATAAATCTCATTTTCCTCAAAAGGTCTCTTCAAACAACTCACACTATGAATCGATTGTCTCAAACAACAAGTCATCGAGCTTTGACCTTCAACCAAACGATTCTGAGAGAAGATTCTCATAATACTGTACATTGTGATTTTCAAGGTCAAGAGGAGAAGATAATATATGGTTACTTGAAAGTAGAGACTCAATAGGATTGCTTCGCATATGTGAATTAGTCATTTTGTGAAAGAATTTAATACATTTATCCCCTTATTTCAACCAAAGGACTTTGGATTTCTGTCGCCATGAGATCTCGTCAGACAATAGTACCCTCTCCAAATTAGCCACCACTATACTTCTTCTTACTAACACCTCATCAGTGTAATCACCAGTTGTTCCCTCCCCTCTAACTCCTACAATTCTTCCAAGAGAGTTGATTTCTAATTGTCAATGTGACCAAAAATTTCCAAGTTCTATTTTTCCAAGTCTTGCTTCAAAACCTTCAACTTACTTGCAAGAACGGAACTAAGTGTGCCAATAAACTGATACGAGTCCCACCAAGGACTTGCCAACTCTGCAAACCCATCCGTAGCTACCCACATGTTTTCAAATTTGAAGTACCTAGGACTTCTGTGTATACCGCCACAATCTATCAAAATCGAAAAGTGATCTGAACTAACTCGGACCAATCGCTTCTGACATAACTCTAGGTAGTGAGCTTTCCACGATGAAGATACCAAAAACCTATCCAAACTAGACCAAATCCGACCATTCGACCAAGTGAACTCACCCCCGACGAAGGGAATATTCATGAGGTCAAGATAAAAAATGAACTCGAAAAATTCTTTCATAGCCACAGAATTCCGATAGTTCCCCGATCGCTCGCTAGGGAAGTGAGTAATGTTAAAGTTTCCACCCATACACCATAACACATCCCAAATGGAATGAACTCCCACCAACTCCTCCCATAACCCCCACCTCTCTTTGTTTGCATTTGGCCCCTAAGTGCCTACAAAAGCCCATTCTCATCAATCTACGACATTTCTGAAGAGAAAAGCCACCGAGAAGTCACCAATATACTTATCAATCGTCTCAACTACTCTTTTATCCTACATTAATAATACTCCACCCGATGCTCCCATTGAGGCCAAATAAGACCATTCGACATACAAGCACCCCTATAAACTCCAAAAAATTCTTCTATCAATGACTTGTAGCTTTGTTTCACATAAACACACACATCAACCTTCTACATTTGCAATAATGATCTAATACAAATGTGTTTATTGTGATCATTGAGCCCTCGTACGTTTCAAGAAATGATCTGACTTCATGAAAACAATGAAGAGCCCTTCCTTGTCGATCTACCCCTACCACCACTCAATTCCTTCCCATCGTAATTAATAGAGCAAATAAGTCTTTTTAATTCCTTATCTCACTTAGTGATTGACTTCAAATGACCATTTTTCATATCAACAAAAAATGCTCTAAATTGTTCCTCATAACCTTCACAGGAGAGCCCAAGGACTCTAAATAATTCTTCCACCTTCTTGAAGACCTGATTTGGAGAATTAGGCAGAAGTGAACATAAAGGAGTTAAAATGACCCCCTCCCCACCATCACTTACATGTGGACAGAGAGGCAACTGCAAATTTGCTGTGTTTGAGTGGCTCAAATCATCTTTGGTTGTTTTTGCAAAAGTTAGCGAGTCAATCGGGTTATTTGAAATAATCTATGTTACAAAGGCCATCTCCCTTGTTTCTCCCTTCTTCCCCCCAAATCCAGCCTCATTTCCACTGATATAGTGGGTGTCAACACAACACGGGAAAAGGCCCTCCATCGCTTCCACCGACAAGATGGCTGCAATCGAGTCTCCATCCATCATAGATGGCCCGTTCTGTGCGATCAACGACCTTTGGATGGTGCAGGTATCGCATTAGGGACCTATGGGCGCTTCGAGAATCTCCACTTTTGCCACTTCCAATGGCCTAGATGTCATCGGTGACTTCGATGGTAATCCAATAGTCTTTGCTGACGACTTCTGACCCTTCTCCAACAAAGGGGGTTGATGGCCAGTTGACGATTAGGGCATGTCGACTTTCAACACGCATTTTCGCTCCATTGGCCTAAAGACCTGACTTAGGCTTGCAAGGGCAAACCCAACGCCTAATGGGCCTGGTTTAGGGCCTAAACAACTAGCCCTTCGATCTAGACCTTTGAGATTCTTAACTCTACAATCCCTAACAACCTTTTTCCTCCTTTATCAATTACAATTTTTTTTTGCTGTGACCCCACATTGGTAGTAGAGTCTACAAGCACAGGTAAGTAACACGATGAATACACCAAAAAATAAAAAATAAAAAAATAAAACTTTATAACTAACTGTTGTACCTTAATAAATTTAGCACCTCCAAAATACTCTTCTTGTTTAAGTTTAGATGTCCTCACATAGCGGGAGACGTAGGTTGCTTTCCCATCTTTGATGCGCAGACCATGAACCATGCTGAAATGTTAAAGATATCATCTAATTCCCTTATTGCTTTTACTTATAAAAGAATTCCCTTCTTGCTTTAACAGATTAATAGTAGACGCATATAGTAAGTTCCAAACAACTGTCACAAGCATCCTAAATAAATAAAAAGAAACATTGGAAAAGAATATTGGAAAATAAACAACTACAACGAAGATTTTCCTTTCAGTCAGATAATAATATGTCCGCAGATTAATTGCTACTTTTATTTTGAACAACATTGGGAGTCTCCACTTAAAAACCCACATATTAAATACACCAAGCAGAGAGACGGAAGTTATCATTGGAAAATGAAGCAATATGTTTAAGTTTAAAATCTATCTTGAAAGAAATTCTGTTTGAATAAAGGAAAACAAATCACGTACCCATCTCCATCAAACCTGCAAGAGGGCAACAAATTAGAGAATAAGTACAATATTTGCCTTTTATTATTATTTATATTAAATAATAATATATGAGAGTGAATATTATGAATGTAATTTTATTTTATAATTTTTTTAAATATTTCTATATAGGAAAAAAAAGACATACCAGTGATATGCCGCCACAGGGTAGAATTTTGGGTTGGGACCCACCCTAAGAAACGCTCCATTCAAGCAATCCTGCAATAAATATTTCTCATTCCATGTCATGGGCAACGGAGGCATGATAAGATACAGCTTGAACCAATAGAGAAATAAATAAATAAATAATTGGTCAAAATCTCAACCGTCTTCCCAAGAAATAAATGAAATTAATTTACATTATCAGACTCAGGCTGATAGGAAGTGTTCCAGATGACTGGTTCATGCACGACAGTTCATGCACGACAGGGACAATTTATTACATCCTTGAAAAAGGAGGAGCCACGTTGTGGGCCCCCCTTCCTGGTCTTACTCCTTTAAAAAAAATTTTGAGAAAAAATTTATATATATATTTTAAAATAATATATTATATTAATATTTTATAATTTAATAAATAATATTTATTTTATTTTATATTAACTCTCTCTCTCTAAAAATTATTTTATTCTTTTTATAAAATTTAATTTAATTTAAAAATAAAATACATCTCACATAAAATAAAATAATTTAATAACATAATGATATATTTTTATTATAGTTAAAAATAAAGTTATATGATTTTTAATATATTTTTATTATAAATATTTTTATTATAATGACATGTTTTTATATATATTATATATATTTTAATATATAAATTATATTAAATATATATATTTTTATTATAAATTTTATTATTAAATTATTTTATAATATATAAAAAATTATATAAAAAATATTTTATATATTTTATTTTAACATTATTTTATTTGATACATCTCTCACTCCACCACTGAGTGGTGACCTGCCCTGTTTTGGTGAAATTTATCTTCACACTGGCAGCGAAATGCTCAGTAAAATGAACAACAGGAAACTAATCAGCACATTACTAAATGAAAAAAATCTATTCATCTTTTTATTATTCACACAATCTCTACCCACTATATATTATTTTATTTTATTTTATTTTTAATTAAATATTTAATATATAAATAATAAATAAAAAAATTAATTTAATTTAAGAAAAACAAATTCAAAAAAAATATATTAAAAAAATTAAATAAAAAATAAAAAATAAAAAATAATAATATGTAAAAATTGAAAAATTATGTAGAACTACTCTTACTAAATATGCCTTCATACATTATTTCCAAAAAATAAAATAAAAAAAATACTCTTTAGGTTCACACAACGACGTGACACTCACGCTCACATTCCATAAAAATCAAACAATTGCACCCGACAGGAAAACCGGTTATCTATAACATGCACATTTGAGACACTAGTCACACTACCCAAATAATCGCTCATTAAGCCAAAACTTGACTAATATTTCATAATCTATACAATTCCACACCATTAATATAAATTTCAATTAAAAAAATTACCCTACCTGGATTTATGATATACCGAAAATAACACACCACGAGACAGTAAAATATACTTAAATTATTTCCATTCTCCCCCTATACCAAACAGACCCTCGAGTCCTCAACTCAAGCCACAATGATTCACATACAATAACAGTGGAAGAGAGTTAATTGTCCGCACCGGGAGGAAGCCTTTGACGAGGAGGTCGGTGGCGGGAGGGGTCTCGTCTTGAACCGGAGCGAAGCTGCCAGAGAGATAATGGTGAGGCTGAGAAGAGTCGTACATGAACTTGACGATCAGCTTCTCCAGAAAGTCCACCACCTTCGAAGTCAGCCCTTTCCTTGGCTTCGGGTCCACCACCACTACCGCCTCTCCTCTTCCGCCGCCGCCTAAGCGTCAAATATATAAAAATAAAATATAAAAATCCAAACTTAATCAACTATTCAACTTCCATTTTTGAGTCGTTTATTGATGCCAAGATAGAACAAGAAGAACAAGGTTCCATATTGCTTGTTGTGTCCCCAGCCATCGTTCTGTTCCATCTTTAATCCTTTTTAATTCGTAAATAGCACACTAATAAAAGATTCTAGACAATAGCATCTAAATTGAAAATTCAATTAAAAATCAAGATTTTAACAACTTGATTTTTTTGATAGGTAGACAACTTGATTACATAGCAATCAAGTTTAGGTTCTTCGCACAAACAATATCGAGTAATATTCTGTTGTATCACATCACAGGCGCTTCGAAGAACCGCCCTCAAGTATAGACAAGTAAAACGAAAAAAATGCGAAGCACAGTACTGGGAGAGGGAGTACCAGAACGAATGAGGCCTCGGTTGCAGGATCCTTTACGAAGAGACCCACAAAGAGCAGCAACTTTAATTAGCGGTTTCGACGCCGCCATGGCGCTCCCTTTGCAATGTCCTGTGTCCGTGAGAGGAAGAGGAAGAGGAAGAGTGTACATGATAGCCAGGCGGGTTAGAGTTTTGTCCGTCGTAACAAGCTGTATCCACTGTCTTCGTACTCTACACGAAGCTAGCTGACGGAGCGTTGTCAATTCTCAAAGTTCACCAATTCGATAATGACAGAAAGAATGGGAACTTACAGATCATCCCTACTTTGAAAAGCCAGCCAGCTAAAAATTGTTAGCCGAGCTCCCGGTGCACTGACAAAGAAGCTAAGACCATGGGGCTGAGGCTGAACCTCTATGTTACGTGCGGAACTCACCCAAAGAAAACAATAATGATTCGTCACCGGTACCAATTTATGGAAATATCTTGTTGTTTTGTGCAGCAACACGCGCACTAATCTAAAATGATTCGTCAGATTTATCTATAAATTTGAAAATAGCCAATAAGCATACAGTGATGCGTAAATTGATTCACAAAATTATTTTTATATATTATAAAAAAATAGATATTTATATTGTTTTTATTAAAAATAATTTTTTACAATATATATTTTTATTTTTTATAATAAAATTTAACATTGTAAAAAATGATTTTTTTTTTTTGTAGTGATATAACATTGGAACTCTCAATTTATAGGTTTACCGAACCTACTTCCTGCCGTGGACTGAACAGATCTAACTTAAAATTATTTAAAATATCATCAATACTCAACCACAAGAATGCATGAGCCGGCACCAAAATGGATCACTTTTGTGGTCAATAATTATTATAAAAACTTTCTCTTCCAGCAGTTTTTTCTCTTATATTATTAGATCTAGGATATTACCGGAGAATCAAACTTGTCAGTGACTGAAAAAACACATTTTTCAACACTTAGCTAATTATACAACCACCCATATAATCTGTCTTAATATTTAAGCTACACCATTGTAATAGTCCGACAATTACGATAAATTTATGAAATAATTAAAAAAAATAAGAAAAAAATCATACAAAAATTTAGGTAGTCTAACAATATGTTTATATTTATAGAAGCGAATAATAAAAATTTTACTATATCAAAAATAAAATTATATCATATATATTTATATTAAGCATATTTGTAGGAATGTATTTAAAAAAATTTACAAAAATATCTTTATACCGTATGCACATAAATTTATGATTTTATGATTTAATAGTATGATATTAATCTTATTTTGTGTTGGCATTTTCTCTAAAAAATTATATTGATTCCTCTTCTATAAAATTATTTTGATCTTATAGATTAATTACTTATAAGTCTAATATAAAAATATTTAATTTGATTTAAAAATAAAATAAATAAATTATATCTCATATCAAATAACATAATCTAATAACATAATAACATATTAAAAATTATTAAAATAATATTTCACAACAAAATTGAACGAGTTTCTAGCTTTCTGTCTCTCCCCCAGAGTCTTAAACCAAGCGAACGTAACTGTTAACGACTGTATACATATAATAAAGAAGAGAAATGATAGATACAATCACGAAGTTGCAAGCGGGGTGCAGTCGCTTTGGGAAAAAAGTGAATATATATAGAATCCACGTGAAAAAGTTAACTTTTTTTCTAAAGCGACTGCACGCCGTTTGCAATTCCACAACTGTATGTAGCATTACCCAATAAAAAATTAGAGGAGAGGAAAATGGCCGAAAGGGAGACAGCAACGGGACACAGCAACAACAACGTTAAAGCATTCTCGATTGTTTAATGTTATTTTTTAAAAAATATAAATTTATATATTTATTAAAAAATTAATTATATTTAATTAAAAATAGAGAAATAAAAATAAAAATAAAAATAAAAATACTTTAATTTCTGTTGAACAAAATTTTAATTTTACTATTTATAAAAAATATTTTTATTTTCTTTTTTATTTTTATCTCTCTTTTTTTAATTAAATATGACTAAATTTTTTTAGATCATTTTAATTAAATTGTCTAAAGTTATCTTTTTAAAAATATAAATTTATATATTTATAAAAAAAAATTAATTATATTTAATCAAAAATGAAGAGATAAAAATAATAAAAAAAGGAATAAAAATATTTTTTATAAATAATAAAATTAAAAATTGATTAATGTTGGATAAAATTTTTAATTTTATTATTCATTTTTAAAGATAAAAAATATTTTTATTCTCTTTTTCTATACATTTTTTTATTATGATTAAATATAATCATTTTTTTTTATATGACTATAAAATTATATTTTTTAAAATTTAAATTTTAACAATCCAATAAAAATGCTATTAAACCCGCAACTCCACCGCCAGTCTCTAAGCGTGTACTCTAATCTGAGAGAGACAGCGACAAAAACAGAGACCGGGAGATCACAGTAAGCATTCAGTCCAATCATTTCGTTTCTAATTATCTATCTCTACTCGCTATAAATGGATAATATAATTATAATTACAACACACGCCAAACAAAAGTGAAAATAATAATATAATAACAAAAACTTAATTTAAATAAATTAAAATTTCTCTAAAAAAAAGAAAAATGAGAAGAAAGGTCAACGGATAATTATTCAAACCGTGATACACACGAAAGATTTATATGGACAAAATAATTGAGAGCAGATTTAAGGCCGTTTGGGTTCGAAAGTGGTTAAGCTCGCATCAATTTATTTTTATTTTATTAATATTTTTATAATTTTTTATATAAAATATAAATTCATATACATATTTTTTAAATTTCAATACACATTTTTTAAATTCTAATATATATTTTTTAAATTTTAAAATAATAATAATATAAAAAAATAAACTAAATTCATTTTAATTCATCTCATCTACAAATTCAAACAAGACCTTAATATATTATACTGTTTAACATTGTATATGCATGATTTATTTTATATATCAAAGAATAAAGAGGTAATGAGACAGTGATTTGTTTTTTAATGTAAATTATAAATGAGACATGTTAGGGAGAAGTCACATTCAAGATCACTCACTCACATGAATAGTGACATGAACAGTACATATCACTGTTCATATGAGTGAGTGTTCTTGGATGTGTTTCTCCCCATCATTTTTTATTATAAAGAGGTGTTATCTCACACTTTCTAGGGATTAGATGGTTTTATCTCACAGTGATACAAACGAGGCAAACCAGCGTCAATCCAACCATCAAATATGTGCAGCTGTATTATATATTATGGTTTTTGTATATATTTGGTTGGTCCGCATTCATGGGTTTTGTTCAATCTCATCTCTGTCTGTAGACGAATGTCAGTCCTATACCTACTGCAGCCCCACGGCCACGGCATATTATTGATGCTCCAACCACATGATTTGTCAATTATTAATACAGATTGTTGTAAGTTAATTATCTAACCAGTCATTTCCATTTTTATAACAAGATGTCCCCACCATTACTTACTTGCCCTTTATAGCTAAACTTTTTAAGTACTGGATTTTTCGAGGAGGGATACGCATCAATATGAGTCCTAATCAATTTTGCCCAAAGGGATCATAATTGGCTGAAGAAAGGCCTCAACTTCTAAGGTTGTTAGGAAAAAATATTGTAAAATTAGTTGTCGGCAGTATGATTGCCAAGTGAATTATGGATACAAAAAGATGAACAAGTTTAGCGATCAATAAAGAAATCAACAGAATTTTTGAGATATCGAATTTAGGTAGAGAAACAACATAGGAATTTGAAGTGAGTTGAAAATAATTAAAATTAGACAAATAAAAAAAAAATTGATCATTAGATAGAATTTTGGATTGACTGGCCGATTTTGGGCATCGTCCAAACCGAATAAATCTCTTAAATCAGACTAAACTGAATAGGACTGGACCGATCTTGTAAAAAATTCGATCCGATCTAAGGTGAAAAAAATTATAAACCGATATGAGTTATACAATTATCTAAATTATTTTTTGCTTCATCAAAATGGGGTTTGGCGAAACCACATTTTCATGGATATACAGTAACATCTCACAAAAAAATAAAAATAAAAACCTCATCTAAAATGTGACATTGTTTAAACAAAAACCTGTTGGGGAAGTAAATAAACAGTAAATATCATCATTAGAGGAAGAGGGAAAGTCTAACCAATGTTAAAGAACAACACTATAAGTTATTAATATCGACGATCTGTTTTTAGTACTTCCATTGAGAAAAACCAAATGCTCATCCAAGTTTGAAAATTGTTTTCTTAATATTCACACATTTTTTATATAGAAATACTCACACTTTTTAAATATTTATATACCTTGTAATGACTTGATCAATTACATTTAAGAGTTTTATTTGTAAATTCATCTACTCTTATGCAACAAACATGGCTTCAATAACAGGAAAAAATAGGAGTATTCCCAAAATATAGGAGCGAGCGGGGGAAAGAGAGTGGCTACCCTGCATCATATAATACAAGTAGCATCCCTTAATGATGTATGGATGGTATGCGGGATGTTTATAGGAAGGTTTATAAGTCAAATGGATGATTATAGCTACACCATTAGAGCGTAAACTGATTTTACGAAGCTTAATAAGCGCTTAATCCAAAGAAAAAGTAGGCCCATTAATGGGTCTATTGGGCCCAACAGACCTACGAACAAAATAACAGCTAGAACCAAATTTCTGAACCAGTGGGCTGGCGGGCACAAGTTGGGCTTGCAAACAAAATCTGTAAACAATAGAATGTCTCCTCGGGCAATGATTGGCTTGGAAGCAATAGATTGACAATAACACGAGCCGAGTTAGGCTTACTGTAATAAAGCTGAGTCAAAATGGGTCGAATTCTTTGCTTTCATACAACTAACTTTTTATAAATCCTTAAAATCATGATTGAAGTAAGTGTAACCAATTTTCTTTTGGAAAATTAATATTCCAAACCCTATCTACTTAGCCTAACTGATCATAATAATTATAATCATGAATCACGTTATTTGCACAAGATCAATTTCGCCAGCTCCTCCATACCCACTGTCTCTCTCTTTCAATTTCCAAACTTTTCAGCATATATAGGAATGGATTCTAGTGTACGTGTTTGTCTCAACATGACCATAACGTAAAATTAAGAAAAATATGGTATAAAGTTTCAAATATGGGAGATCCATTCTTCTAAATCATGTACCGAATTCATCTTAACTTATACGTACAATGACATACATGACTGTTCTTAATTTCCTTAATTAATGATAATGGCAGGTTAATTTATGTTAACAAAACACAAAAATTTTCAATGCCTACCACAAAATCAATCACCCCTCTATCAGCGGAGGAATCAGGCCACCAACTTCGATCGATTAAATAAATTAATAAATTGCTTAATTAGAGAAGCATGCCATCATCAATCTGTAAATAAACTACTACGTACGAAATTGAGGTCACTTGGGATCCCTTCTCAACCTCTCAATCTTACTGCATGCACGCCCCCCCTTGTTTGTTAGACGTTACTGTTAGGTGCGAAACTCTCGCTCTAGCTTGCCTCTAAAGTTTTACCGTAATTGTCACGAGAATTAATTTTATTCTACAAATTTAAATCACAAAAAAACTACTTATCCGTCGTCAAATATATTTTGCGAAAATAATTATTCCTACCAAAATGAGTGTTTTGACAATTAATAATCATTTTCATTATAAATAATTTGTCACAAATATTCGTTTTTCTTGTAATAGTGTTATAATTAATTAGAAGCTATATATGCTAATTATATCACTAATTTCTAATTATTCAGACTACAAACCGATATTATATATATATGTATATATATATATATATATATATGGTACGAATATATTAATGGTAGAGATCAAGAACGCTTTTTTTTCTGATAATTTGTGCAAAGTTTGAAAGACTTAAAATTCCATGTTTAACCATTCCCATTTTTTTTCAACTCCGTGTTTGAAAATTGAAATAATGGACGGACTATCAACGTCTGATCACCGCCGAAATATGTGGTCAAATTAATCGTTATTATTTTTATTTTTATTTTTATGTGAGCTAGGAGGTTTCAAATTCAACCTACAAGACGAGAGAGTGATGTTGGAAAGATAACTACCAAATCGGTTGGTATTTTCCAGATCAGGGCCAAAAAAAAAAAAAAAAGATAAATAATAATTTAGAATTCTATTAACATTAGCGATAAACAAATTATATATATATATATATGTGTGTGTGTGTGTGTGTGTGTGTGTGTGGTGCTACTTCACCCGAACCTCATGTCGTGAGATCTCCAATCGCGATGCAATGTATTTTTTTTTTTTCATTTTTCATCCATTTTTTAATATTATTATTATTATATTTTAAATACAATATCGTTAAAAACCTCTTTGATCTTAACTATTAAGTAAAATAATATTTAAAATAATATATATTTTTTTATATCGAAAGAAATCCTAAAGAGATTAATTAGCATTTCAATAATATTAATATATATAATTAGGTCAATCAATATTCAATAACAAAGACATGAAACCTTCTCAGAGTGGGAACAAATTAGCCCAAGTCACAAGTTATTAATTAACGACTCCCCCTCCAAACTCCCAATATCCCTCAATATTGCATCTTCCCCAAACGCACCACGGCAAGTCATAGGGGCCGTGACCACCTGGCCAAGTACGTACGTAGTGCTAGCTTAATATAATGATCTTCATCTATTATTTCAACCTTGGACCTCAAAGCACACGCAAATCCCATTCTCTTACCACAATCGTACCTTCTCTTTGCCTTGCAAAAATGCCTAATTCACCTAAATATGTAACTGCATGCCTTATTATAACTTCCCTAACTTTCTATGTTTCGGTAAGTACATGCACTTCATCCGTTATTTCAGCACTCTTTCCAAATTATACAGCCCGGCCCCTGATCCTCAATTTGACACATGGTCCATGGAGACATAACAAGTATGGTCATAGGGTCATAATTAACTTAATTGTAATCATGGGGTACTTGAATAGCATCATGTACGTACTTGTAACTTGGTACAATGTTGAATATTTACTAATTAATCATGACTATCGCGTATATATTTATGTTACCAAACTGATTGATCCAAGGCGTAATTTACGTACACAGCGGCCGGTCTCATGAAAATAAACCGCATAACCCGAAGTACTTTTGACTTTCAAGTAATTAATTAACTTATATATATATATATATTATGTAAAATATCGTGACGTTGAAGTACCTGTAATCATGATGAAATAAAAATGTTCGTGACGTTAAGGGCATTTTTTAGTGGAAATGGAAATCGACAGACTTTAACTTCGGACGACCCATAAATGCAATTAATTGGTTGATCATCAGCACTATAGAGATTATTATTGGAGTTCCAGCATTGGACCTACACTATAAGAAAAATGGATAAAAATAATCAATTTGATGCATATATATGTTATTCATGTCCCTTTAAATGCATCAGATTGATTAATTTTATCTATTTTTTTTGTAGTGCTATTTATGATCTTAACCAGGGGTCAGGGCCGACTTTTGCCTTTGGCAAATTAGGTAATTGCCTAAGGCCTCCCAAAAAAATTAAAAGTAATTTAAAAAAAATCAATTAAAAAAATTAATTAACTCAATAAAAAAATAAAAGTATTAAATAGATATTACATGTCGTTATTAGTTTTAGAAATATTTCACATAATAATATTTCAAGTATTCTCTTTATAAAAATATACATTTTTTATCATTATTAGTTTAATATATAATGTGAGAATTATAAATAGCAAAATCTGATTTTTGAATACTCAAAAAAAGTTTTTGTATGATCCTTTGAAGAGGTAAGCACTTTTTTTTTGCTTCTAGGTCTCTTTTAGAGACTGAAAATACTTCAGAATATCTAAAATGGTAGTAAAATAGTTTAATTCAAGATATTTTATTGGGTTTTGAGGAATAAAAAAAAAGTTAAATTTAAAAATATTCGAGAATATAGAAAAATAGTTATGTTTCCAAATCACTCTTTAAGTTTAAGAGCATGTCTTATAAAATTAGGTTTGATAAAATCTTCTTTAAATCAAATTTTTTTTAATAAAGAATAAGTTTGTTATTAATTAAAAATGTAGTATAAATCAGAATTAATAATTTTACTTGGCAAATAATATGCATTATTTTTAAATAAAAATGTAATGTAAAAACTAAAATTATTTTATTTTGTTTTATTTTAATTAAAAAAAAACTCAATTAAAATTTTTGCTTTATGCCCCTTAACTTATTGAGTCGACGCTGCCCCAGGGATGTTTATATATACATACATATATAATTCGCGGTATTTGATAAATTTATATTTGGTTTTCTAAAGTGAAAAGATCATTTAAATTTTCGGGTTAATTAGATGTGGGTCCTATCGAGAATCAACTGCTCCTAATAAATTAATAATATTGTTACTTTTGATATATATGATAGTTAACCGGCCGGAATCTCTACCTTTGGTAGTTAAATTGGTTGTTGAAATTTGAAAATTTAGCATACAAATTTCTTATTTAAGAAATTAGGATCGATGATGATTTACAGGTTGAATTAGAATGCACATCTTTTTACGTAATTGGCGCCGATGGACCAAACATAGTCTAATAAATTGGTTTTTTATTGTCAATATTTTCTCCATTGTTCATAATTACTACGATGCAGTCTTATTTGGACTCGAGGTCGAATCGTGTTCTACGCCTGTATAAATTAAGACCAACATAAAATAATATAATATAATTTTTATTCGACTTTAATATATATATATATATATATATGTGTGTGTGTGTGTATAGCTATATATATACATGTCAACCGGCATTTAATTTCCATGTAATTAATTAACTAAAGGTGGATAACTACCAAATTATATTTGTGCCAATATGGAAAAATAACGTTCCAAGACCAGATTATCGCATGCATGCAGATCATCATCCATGGTGCATCATGTATATATGTTGTGAAAATAATTATATATATAGATATATGTGTATTAATTTGAATCATGTATACTCATGATGTGTGTCCATATATATCGATAGAACATCATAGATGTAATATTAATTAATCATGAGTCATTATGACCTAACTTAAAGTGATTTTCGTCTTAATTATTGAAATTATCCTAGTAATTAATATATATATATATATATATATATAAATGGATCACTTTCCACTTCGTTATTGATACCTATTACATAGAAAATAAAACTTAATTAGGTTGAAAATTTTTCTCTTTACAAAAAATTATACCAAACAAATACTAACATAAATGTAAGCTACGTACGTCTCGTTATTGATTAATTTGCATGTAGGATGCATAATATATATATATATATATATATATGCATGCATGCATGGCACACATACATGATATATCTAATAGATCATACATATTGCACCATGAACACGTGATAAAATGCGAGGTTTACATGTGAAACCATTGGTCAACAAGCACGAACTGATCAGATTCATGATTTTCTTTTCTTTTTCCATTGAAAATAAAATGACATGAAACGTCCCAAAGCAGTCTGGCTACCGGTCATTATTCCTTGCACAGTTCAATCTCTTGATCTATTGGCTAGAATTGTGAGTAATAGTCCTTCTATGACTTGTATTCTTTCTCGTAAATCCTAATTATCCTTAATTCTATGACCCAAACTATTAGAAGTCCTAGTTCTTCGATGACTCGTATTCTTTCTCGTAAATCTTCATCCTTCTATGACTACCTTGAACCTTTTCCTTCGCCTATAAATAGAGAGCCTATCTCTGTTAAAGATATACCAGCAGTGGCGCCCCTTTCCCACAAAGCACACTTGAATATTATTTGTTCTCTTCCAAAATTCCTGTTGTTCTAGCAACTTTGCACATTAATTTGATCTCGATCAAGATTTGCTTTTCTCCAGATCAAGTGAAAGATATGTCCCCACAAATCAAATTTCTCGTACTTTTCATAATCTTAGGAGCCTCCTTCTCATCCTGTTTTAGCAGCTACAAAGAGGGCCCACTTACAATTGATAATCTAGACGACACTTATGGTTCTGATCATCGTGGAGCCTACACCACATCAATAAGCAATAATAATACCGATCATCATCATGATCAGGACCAGGATCATGACAAACATGAGCCTGGGTTTGTGGAACAGATCATGATGTCTGTGAAAAGAAGGCTTAGATCACGATCACAAACTAATCCTTCGACTTCACCAAGGACGGTCAGTGTAGATAATTTTGGAGCTAAAGGTGACGGGAGAGACGATACTGAGGTACGTACCCCATATAGTTTCGATCATTCTTCACGATTTTCCGTTTTCGATCGTTTCTTTTTCTCTCTGCGTAGTTGGTTTGGGATGATCTTTTTTTTTGTTTTTTGTGGGTTCCATGATAGTGGTAATTTGATTTCTCAAACTTTTATGTTAGGCTTTTCGGAAAGCTTGGAATGCAGCTTGTTCTTCTGCAAACAGTGTTCTTGTGGTTCCTAAATATAGGAATTACAATATCAAGCCAATTACATTTTCGGGTCCCTGCAAATCTGATATGACATTGAAGGTGAGTTTTATGCATGCTTGCGTATGAACCACATATATTATACATACATATGTATACTCCACATATATGTAGTATATATAAACATGCATCATCTTAAGCCAAATAACATTATATATATGTACATACACGCATGCGTATGAACATACCGATAATAATATACATATATATATGTATATATGCTACTGCAAATAATTAACATTTTCTTTTTCCTGTCGAAATTAACAAGTCTTGTTATTAATTTTTTTACTAGGTCTACGGAACAATCAAAGCTTCTTCTCATAGATCCGATTATGCAAAAGATACACGACATTGGCTTGTGTTTGAAAATATTCAAAATTTTGTAGTTGAAGGTGGGGGTTCCATCAATGGCAATGGGAGGAAGTGGTGGGAAAACTCATGCAAAATTAACAAAAACCTTGTATGTATTTATATATACTGAATTCTCCCATTTAATTTTCGTGACTTTTATTTTTGTGGTAATTCCCAATGATGAGTGAAGTATTATTGACGCTTGTCTCTTTCAATATTGTTTTTCCACAGCCTTGCAAGCACGCACCAACTGTAAGTTCCTGAATCTTAATTCCATATTTTTCCATGTCTTTTCTAACTTTATATTTAACTTTTCCCTTTACATGTAATGTTTTTTTATTGATTTAATAACTGTTTAATTGTAGGCTGTGACCTTCATGGACTGCAACAATTTGAGAGTGTCTAATCTGAGATTCCAAAATGCACAGCAAATGCATGTCTCATTTCAGAACTGTGAAAACGTCGAAGCTTTGAATCTCGTGGTGACTGCACCTGGGAATAGTCCCAATACGGATGGAATTCATGTTACCGGAACACAGAACATTAAAATCCAAAACTGTGTTATCGGAACAGGTACACCCCAAAAAAGAAACTTCAGTTTTATATAATTTAGTAACAACTATATATATAATTACTATTTAATGTATTGGCAGAATATCTATTTTTTAGAATAAATTCTGAACTGGGTGGGACGTTAATCATTTATGTTTAATTTGTTGAAGGTGATGACTGTATTTCAATAGTGGCTGGGTCAAAGAATGTTCGAGCCACAGACATTACATGTGGACCAGGTCATGGAATAAGGTGATGATCGATCATCTCTCATCATGCACTATATACTCTTAACTTAATTTTGATCACCTAATTATTAAAGTTGAACTAAAGTAATTCTACTAGCTAGCTAGCTAGCTAGCACGATGCATGCATGATATATATGGGGCTGGTTTTTGTTATATTCTCTGTTAATAATTATAACTTATTAGTTGGGATATCGTTTTGCAGCATTGGGAGCTTAGGAGCTGACGGTTCCAGTGATTATGTTTCAAACGTGGTAGTTGATGGAGCAAGACTTTCAGGAACTACTAACGGAGTTAGGATTAAAACTTGGCAGGTAATTAATTAGAATACTTGGCAAATTTTCATCTACCCATTCCGGCCTGCGCACTTCCAAATATTATAAAAAAAGTTATTTATTTGCGATCCCTTATTTTTAATAAAATAATTATTTTCAGTCAAAATAATAGCAAATAATCTTTTTATTGTATATAATTAGTTTTAAAATTTTATTTTTCTTATATTAAAACTGATCATATTTATAATTAAGGAGCTATATATTATATTATATTATATTATAGGGCCAAAAGTAGCCATCAGTACGTACGTTAGGCAGACTCATTTTGAAAAGCTAGTGGGCGTAAGTAATTTTTGCAAATTGTTTAAAAAGTTGAAAGTTGCATCAATTTAGGTCATTAATTCTCATGAAGACATTGCGAGAAACAGATCAGAAAAAAGAAAAAGAAAGTGGGAAAACAGCGGAAGTACTTTAGAAAATATGACGAAAAATTGGGTGCAAAATGATTAAGAGAGGTCATCCATGCACCGTTATTTTTCCTCCTTTAATCCCTCCACCTTACAAGAAACATCGTCCCCTTTATGTTTACTACTTACCACATACTTAATACTTGACTTGTGCACGTCTTTCTTCATTCTTTTCTGCTGCTGACCTACTTATCTAGGACCCACTAAAGTACCTTATATCACAAGTTAACTTACAAATTACCACTTCTTCACTTCTTTAATTACCACATGTCTCTCTCTCTCTCTCTCTCTCTCTCTGTATATAATTATACATATGTTTGTGTATATTTAACAGTTCCACAGATTTGTTATAATTTTGGATTTTAATACATAAATATTATATGCAGGGAGGCTCTGGGTATGCCAAAAATATCCTATTTCAAAATATCGAAATGAAAAATGTCAGCAATCCTATAATCATAGATCAAAACTATTGCGATCAAGATTCTGCATGCAGAGAACAGGTAATATATATACATGATCCTTAATTAATTAAAGGCAGTACGTAAAGCACAATCCCAAAAAACATGAAGATATTGACATCGGACAGAATAGCGAAGCAATACCTCATCTTAATTAATGATTTATTATTAATAGTATATATATGCATGATTCATGCAGGCCTCGGCTGTGCAAATAAGCACTGTGATTTACAGAAACATAAAAGGCACAAGTGCATCGGAGGATGCTGTAAAATTCGAGTGCAGCAACAGCGTTCCTTGTCGTGGGATCTCATTGCAAAATGTTGATCTAGTACGTGCAGGAGATGCAGAAGTCAAAGCTTCTTGTGACAATGTTGGACTCGCAAACAAGGGGAAAGTCTTTCCACGGTGCTGATCAGATATCTATCATGAATTCGGAGGAAAAAAGCGAAATCCTGCATGATACCTTTTTTTTTTATTATTATTGTTGACACTGTAAATTAATATAATATTTGTTAGATTGTCAAGTATCGCGTGCTGTTTTAGTCTTAGAAACATAGAAAACTAGGGAAAGTCACGTAGTACGTGTTGTTGAATACAATTTAGATAATGTATGCTTTTGCTTCTTTTTTTTCCATATCATGTTGGCCGGGTTCATGAATAAAGTATGTTTATTTATTTTGGAAAGTATTTTCAAGCTTTTTGGTATTTTGGGCCCCCAACCCTCACTGGATCGGTCTTATTTAATTAATAGAGTGAGCTTGAGTACATCGAGAGAAAGAGAAATGGATTGGGCTTATATTAACATAATGATGCACGATGGCTTGATCACGATGGTGTGAAAAGCAGTACTATAACCAGGTTTTAGGCCAGCTATCTGAAACAGGCTCAAATTCGAAGCTAGGGATCGATAAATATCATTTTAGACCCAAATCCAAAACGTCCTGAAAATTAACATGCGAATATCTTGGCGTATCTTCACGGACAGGTAGCTGAGCTAATCATCGCAAGAAGATTGTTAATATGGGACAGTTAAAGTTAGTTCAATTAGGTAAATAGCTTCAATCAAAATGCACGTACGTACTTGAGCCTTAGTCCCAACCAAGCTGAAACGTAGTTGGCTATAATATAGCTGGCCGTGGGGTCTTGGGAAGGTAGTCAATGATCAGGAGGAAAATATACATATTACTTCAAGCTGTAACTAGCTAGGTAGCTGGCTTGAAGCAATCGATCTTTAATTTAACTAATGTAGATGGCTTGAAACATCCATTCCACCCACTACTGTAATCTACTAATTAATTGCATGCACACAAATATGATCGGCAACATCGTGAAGAATCTTTATATATATATATATATATATGGAAAATAAGTCAGATTATGTAAGAAAATGAGAGAGTGAGGATGATTTGACTTTAAGGACTTTTCACGCATGCATATGAAACTGAGATCAGAGCACGTACACATGAGGCTATATATAAATGAGACCTAAGAAAACAAAGCGATTGACGTTCGGTATGGGTTAGTTTCATGCATGCAGGCTGCATTATTTCGATCATATAATATATATATATATATATGGTGATCTGGATGATACCTATATATAGGACTATCATGAGTAGTGACAGATATAATATATGTGTGTGTATTAATAATGTACATGTTTCTTTAAATATGCATCGAATAGAGGTTATATATAATGTTAGTTGGCCATTTAATAAACCCAACCTGCATGCTGAATTACTATACCAAACCTACACTCTGATCTGTCTGATTTAGATCTCTAAATACTAGCTAGGAAAGTTTATTTAACTATGTAAATTTTATCACAAGCAGAAGTTTCTATATACTATATATATATATATATATGTCCATTTATGTTTTAAGAATTGTGTCCAACCTGGAACATGTTCATCACATCTTCAAAATAATTTAATCAAATTATCTTTTGGCACATTATCTGCAAAATTACTGATTTAGAAGGCAATATTCATCCTTAATTTTAATTGCAGACTAGCTCATTACTAGTACATGCATGAATTGTGCACGAAAAATTATATTATGTCAGTATTGGATAATTCTTTGGGTTAAAATCATAAAGAATAATACCTAAGCTGGAAAAATCAAAATTGAAATGACCAGTTAAGTACTTTGGAAACGGCGCGCGCCAAGTTCTTTGAGTCAATTGGCCAACACCTTGGTTTCTCACTAAGAGAACCAATGATCGAATCTCTCTCCCTATGAATGTTAAAAAAACAAAAACAAAAAAAGTATTGGCCGACTTGCTAGCTGTCAACAATACAAGCTGTAACTGTCGATGCAAATTCAGTTCATTGGAGTAATTTACTGATCAGATTTTTCTTTAGTTTGTTTTATTCATATACTTTGAAGGGATGGTCACGCGCACCCAACGAGTCCATATCATAAAATATCGTCTATGATTGTGTTAGACTTTTTATATTGTATCAAATATACAATACCAAATCAGATAACAGATCGGTCCGGAACATGTTGAAATCCCAATTAAATACAAATGATTACAACCATTGCCAATAAGCCCAGCTTAATTCCCTGCTGGGTGAATATGGGTGGAACCGTGGAACAACAAATTAAAAGGATGGGTAAGATCATTAATGTAGATCCTTTGAAGTATTCAAGATAATTTTAATTTCAAATTAATTAACAACATTGGATATTGATCGACCAGTACTTGTGGATTATATATATAGAAAAATTTAGTTGCGGCAGCCAATAGATATATATTGGTTCATAGATTGATACTTAAATCTGCTTGTACGTAGCATTACTCGGATTATATATATGACATATTTAATGTGGATGAATATTTATAATCATTTCAAACATAGTTCATCTAAATTTAATCTTTCATACTTAGGCGCCTGCATAACTATCTATGTATTTACATAGATATATGTATATATATGAAGGGTGTGTCCACCAATTTGAGAATATGATAATTAGTACTACTCTATCGCTATCTTAATTTCTAACATGAGTACTATTCGGTGAGAAACATGATCAATAATATATAGTACTGCATGGCCTGCTTGGAGTCTCGATCGAGTTACTCATGATATATTCTCCCCCATGCATAGGTTTCATGATATAGAATTATACGATATTTAATTTATTTAGCCAAACACTTTTTACGACTATAAGATCAGACATGAAATCATAATGTTTAAAGACATTATTTAATGATGCAAATTATGTTAATTATGATCTCTATACAAATTATAAAATTAAATTATAAACTAATCAGAGAATAGTATAAAATGGATGGAGGTGATCATGTCGTTTCGATTATGAGTCGGCCCATCAGGCAAATTTTACTAAAGCTGGTGGGGTCATCCAGCTGCGTATACTTAAACCGACAGACTAATGAGAAAGTACAAAGGTGAAAGATTAAACCACCCCGCCCCTTTCTCTTCTCTCTTCTCCCCCCAACGTACTGCATGGATACCACGACAAATTATTTGGTCCCAACATTAATTTGCACCATAGTAGAGAGAGAGAGAGAGAGAGAGAGATGAAGTTTCTAAAGGTCTCTGACCACTACAAGGAGATCATGTTCATAAATTTGAGATAAGTACATTAATGTCGTCCAATATTAAAAAGGACAGCAATAATTGGGATGGAAATTGGACGTAATTTATGTTATTCCCATAGGATCACTACCACCAACGGAACAATATATACATGCAAGTATGTTTATAAAAAACAAAAAGTGGTGTTTATGCCTCCTCAATCTGCCTACAGCTTGTTCTACCTTTTAGTGTAATTTGTACTAGTTTTCTATTTTTTTTTTGTTTTTTATTTCAAATATTTGTAAACATGTTTAAATATTTTAGAATATATAAAAAAAATATCAATACACTAATAGTGAATTTTCAACCATTAAATAAAAACAAATTTAAAAAAAAATAAATAATTAAAATGATCGATGGACAAATTGAAGTAGAATAATAGCATTTCTCATTAAAAAAATATTGAATTATCATCTTCACGATATGTTTGACCAAGATAGTGGCTGAGCCGCAGAATAATGATGTATATGTTTTTTTTTTTTTAATATATAGTTGGGGTAATTAGCCTAGCTCCCTGATTAACGATTTAACCGATTCCAAAAAAAAATGGCATTTAATTAGGCAGCTTGGAATGTAGGAAACACATGTAACCAACAATAATTATGAAGGAACTAGTTGGGTCGGGATTTGAGTTTGAGCCATGCCTCTCTGTAGGCCTAATATGTCAAACATTTAATGGCCATGCTTTGATTGTGTACATCCTCAACGTCCATTAATTAAGGATGAGAGAGAGAGAGAGAGAGAGAGAGAGAGAGAGAGAGAGAGAGTCAGAGATGAGTACTACAACAAAATGATAAAAGCTAAAAGTAGTGGGCAGATTAACACGAAAAGAAAGGCAATTGTATGGGCAGGCAATCTCTAGAATTCAACAAAGTTCTACAATGTTTATTGAGAGAGAGAGAGAGAGAGAGAGAGATGAGGAGGAAGGTAATTAAAAATAGGGGGAGACTGAGGTGGGCACTTGTTGGCTCTTCTTGAACAACGAGTACTTATTTAAGCAGACAAAAGTTGTTGAGGATAAAGTAGTGGAGTTTCAAGGGCAAGAGTATCTCACTTCTGCTTTCTTTAAACTTATCTTCCTCGTATCTTGTCTACATTCCTCTTCTTCTCCTTCTTCTCTCTCTCTCTCTCTCTCTCTCTCTCTCTCTCTCTACATTGGATACACATTCGAACATCTACTAATCCTTAAGTATCTTTGGGAGAATGGACGGAGGAGAAGGGAAGTCTGCATCAAAAGAAAAGAAAGGAAGATTAGAAAGAATATGTGTTTTCTGTGGTAGTAGACCTGGATACAAATCTGCATTTAGTGATGCAGCTCTTGAGCTCGGTAAACTGCTGGTAATATATTGTCCAATCGACCCAAGCCACAGATACAAATTCTTCTTCTTCTTCTTCTTCTTCTTCTTCTTCTTCTTGTTTTGATCTTTATTCATTCCCTTTGTCATTTTTTTGAGAATTAATTTGCATGTCACTCAGATTGAGGTTTTCTAGTACTTAACAGGTTGAGAGAAAGATTGACTTGGTCTATGGAGGAGGAAGTGTAGGTCTAATGGGTTTCATCTCTCGGACAGTATTCAATGGAGGTTGTCATGTTCTCGGGTATACTTTAGATTTTTGCATTAAGTATTGGTACGTACGTTAATTCTCTCGGGTCTGTTGGAAGTTAACATGATGTATATGTCTCAATTTTGTTTCTGTGCTTTGTATAGAGTGATTCCTAAAGCTCTTTCTCCTCTTGAGGTACTATTTCATTCCTCTAGTTTAGGCTTTCATTTGCTTATAAACTAAGAAATTTGCTTATTTACACTACAAAAAAAATAGATATTTGTAACATTTTAATTATAATCAGAATAATTATTTACGATTAAAATAATTTATTTTCATCACAAATAGTCATTCTGATTAAAATAAAAATATCACCACTACCTGTATTTTTTGTAGTATTATGATTAGTTATTTTTAACAAAATGATTATTTTTAACTAAAATGATTAATCTATTTTCGTAATAATTAATCTTTTTTATCACAAATAATTGATCACAAATACTCTTTTATTTTTTTATGGTGGGTTATAAATTTCCATACTATAGACTCAAATTGAACCAACCCCACTATTGCAGATATCAGGTGAGACCATTGGAGAAGTGAAAACAGTTGCAGATATGCACCAAAGGAAGGCGGAAATGGCAAAACATGCCGATGCCTTTATCGCGCTTCCCGGTAAGGTCCATCTATAGCTATATATATATATAGTATCTATAGCTATATATGTATATATAGCTCTATATATATAGTACGTCAAACTAGCTAATAATATTATACAAATTAACTTTGAATATCATTTTAGGTGGCTATGGAACCATGGAAGAACTGTTAGAGATGATATCATGGTCTCAACTTGGAATCCATGATAAGCCAGTGAGATGATTCTTTAGTAATTTGAAATTATGATCTCTACTTTCCAAAATCGTTCAAACTTGACATATGATTAATTTTCATGAATTTCTGATCATTGTTCTAAACAGGTGGGATTATTGAATGTAGACGGATATTATAACAGCTTGCTTGCCTTATTCGATAAAGGAGTGGAAGAGGGTTTTATAGAGGATTCAGCAAGGCGTATTGTGGTCGTCGCAAATACGGCAGCAGAACTCCTAAAGAAGATGGAGGTACGTACGTACGTATAGGCATGAATATTTATCAAATTAATGAAATTTATTTTCTTTCTTGAAATATGAGTAACTTTCGATACTACAAAAAGAAAAAAAAAATGTAACTAATTAATTGCGAAAAAACAAAATATTTGTGATTAATTTTGACGGTATATAATTATTTTGTTAAAATTAATTGACTATAAATAAATATTTTTTTTTTATAATAAATTAATTAACTATTAAAAGGTAATTTAAAATATACATTATTAGTAGGGCGGGGTCGGGGTTTCTGAATTATTAAAGAGGAAGACATTAAAATTCAAAGTTGCAGGCAGAAGAGGGGAATGATTTGTTTTTGTATGTTAATGCAGGAGTATGCACCAGTCCATGACAAGGTAGCACGCAAACAAAGCTGGGAAGTGGACCAATTATTACAGTAATCTACTCCAACTGGAGAAGCCCTAATAATACCTTAGATCTTAATCATCGATCCATCTCTCTCTCTCTCTCTCTCTCTCTACACCATATTTATGTACTGCGGGATCAGTATTTTCATTTTAATTATATTAAAAAAAAAAACGCAGCTGAATGGGCCCAAATACATCTGTGTCTTTATCTCAAGTGGGAAATTCCAAGATCCAAAATCGTAACCATAAATCGTAACCATTCAGTACTTCTGAATGTTCAGTGAATCAGTACTGCAATATGTGTTTGCAGTTTCATCAACAGCAGTCGGTTAAAAAAAAAAAAAAATCTCAAGATTGTTACGTACCAGTTACCACTCTGATGTGATGTCTCAATGTCACAAGATCGAGCATACATTAATTTTATTATTTAAAATTACTTATTTAAAATCAGTTAATATCAATAAAATAATTATTCATAACTAAAATTAATTACAAATAAATTTTTATAATAATTCAAATATTACAAAAATCCATTTTTTAATAGTGCCCTTTCAAAAAAAAAACATAGAATAAGTGATTGTTGTGCCTAATGCTGTCCAGAAAATAAACATAAAATAGATAGAGACAATATTGAAGTGGTTCGGCAATTTGCCTACGTCCACTGGAGCGGAAACTTACTATTCAAAATGTTTGTACAAGATTACAAACACTCTCAATGCTTCTCTATCTCTCAAATGGCACTTACACTCTCACACACTCAAACACTTCTTCTTGTTGGGATGATCTTAGCTTCAACATTCCTCTCCTATTTATAGGGGGAGGTTGGACTTCTCCCTCCATGTAACATGAGCTGGAGATGCTCAATCATTCCAATACACATGGTGGTTCTCATCACAATGTGGAATATCACCACATGAGTGGACCTCAAGATGAGTTGGAGAATATCAACACATGAATGGACCTCAACATGAGTTGGAGAATATCAACACATGGGTGGTCCTCAACAGTGATTTGGGACTAAACATAATTACATTTGAAAGAAATATCAAGAATTATAAATAAATCTAAAGTTTGGCTGCCTAGAAAATTTACAACAAACAACGAGGTTGAGATTTGCTCAAAGGTTAAACTTTTACATTTTGATAAAACTAATATAGATTATTTTATCTATATTTTTTAAAATTTTAGAAATATATTGACTTTTGATTAAGCTAAGACCAATTATCACAAAATTGAAATTTGGTGTATTTTTGACTTGATATATAGTACACTGACCCTATGAGACCCTTCCACTGTTCCACAACAATTCATGATATGGTGATTTGTTTGTTTGTTTGTATTTTTGTGAAGACCATGTTTAATAGAGTGGACAGTACAGTTCCAACTGTTTGAGTACTGTTTCTCGCAGTTGCAGGTAGCTAAATCCCAAATTGCATGTTTTGTCCTACCCTACTTGGGCCTGAAATGAATAGCGCAGAAGGGGCCAACCCGGCCATGTGTCGAATCTGTGACGCCCGGCCTTTCATTTTCTTCACCAAATTAATTTTGCCCATAACCGAAAGAAACGCATGTACTTCTAATAAACTATTATAAAAAATTTTATAAAAGAAAATATTTAAAATTTTTAAGAATTGAAATTTTTTTTACCCTATATAAATTTTCGTATGAATTACAAATCGATTGAAGCTCATATATATAAGCTTTGAGAATTCTGTAAATTACTATGCAAAATCTCAAAAGTCGTGAGAGTTATTCACTAAATGAAAAAAAAAAAAAAAAGAGAAAGGGGACGTGCGCCCCTTTTCTTGACTTTTTTTTTTTGGTATAACAATCTCACTTGAATGACTGTCCATAAAGAATCTGTCTCGTTAAAATATTGCCAAAAAAAATCTAGTGGGAAGAAAAATCAATCGTGAAAGAAAAAGAGTACAATATTTTTATATACCGCCAAATGCTTTAAGATTATCTTATTAAAATCTTGTAAACGAAAATCCAATGGGACAAAACTTTAGCAAAAAAAAAAGAGTACAATCAGCACAAGTTTTCAATATATTTACTTTCCCTAAAAATTACATGACAATAGATCTTTAAGTTTTCGCATTTTAATGTTCTACACATTTTTCTTGAATGTCACAATTGGTAATGCATTCGTGAATAAATCTGCCAGATTATCACTTGATCGTATTTTTAATATATGCTCCTCTGATTTAAATGATACAAACAACATTATTTTTATATAAAATTGTTGAACTATCATTGATAATGGGAAGACCGCATTTTTCTTGAATATATAAAATCACTGATATTAGTAAAATACACTCTAAACTTGTTTTATGAATTGCAATTATCTTTAAATGATTTGAAGATGTGACAGATAATATTTGCTTGATAGACTTAGTAGAATTCTGAGACTTGCAGTAATACTTAAACTCCCCCTGAGAATATACGTTAGTGCTTCAAGTAAAAAACAATCATGAATTCAGCATATATAACAAGGTTAAGAATTCAAACATGATTTCCATCTAAATAAAGCATTAGAAAGAACATGTTAATATTCTCATCTAAAATTTCTCCCACTTTCGACGTTATTAGGGAGAACATGTTTATGCACGGCGAAAAGAGTATTAGAAACCACTCATGTTCAACAAAAGCTGCAAAAACTTGAAATCTAATTCTATAGGTTCAGCAGAAATTCAAATCTGCTTGATATTGTTGACAAATGAGATCTTTGCAGAGATTTAAAAGCTCTTGGTTGCTGTTTAAAGATGATCATTCTCACCCATCGATACTCACGCAATATCTCATATTTTTCATTGATCTAATTATTGTTCATCTAGAATGATACTATGGCTGAGAGAAATTATTTTATTAATGTTCCAGATTTGAACCAATAACCTTTTTACATCTCAACCACTCATCTTTACTCCTGAAGGTATCAACACCATGATAGGAGTAGAGATACATCTTTCTAGTAAAACTGATTTTGAAATTGTTGCAACATCAAAAACCCTCAGTGCTTAATATGCTGCCTCTATTACAATCATGTCTTGGAAGTTACTGGCGAGAGTGAGTGAAGTTGATTATCTTAATAATCAAATATCTAAATTGCATAAAAAACTTGCAACTAAAAATAGAAAAAATAAAAAGTTAAGACAAGAAAACAAAGAGTTGAAGAAATTTACAGACTGGTATTCTCATGACCTGAAACCACGAATAGAAGAGCTGGAACGGGAGAGGGCTCAAATACAAAGTTAACAACAACAGCTGACAGCAAAAATTCAGCGTTTACGGAAAAAATAGGGATAACTGTAATTAATCTCATTAGCTTTTGAAAATATGCAGCCAGCATATCTTGTAATCTTGATTAAGTGAGATTTGAAAAGATGATGGTTTGTTTTGTTTTTATTTCCATTTCTATAAGAGCAGTTTTCAGTTTTATCTAATTCGCATCAAGTCTTCTTCTCATCTCTACAATTCATCTGCATTCTCATTCTACAAATTTTCAATGATGTATCAATTTTCTTTCAATATTTCTCATGATCAATATATAAGGTATTCTTCACCTCAGTTACAAGTTGTTTATGTATCTTCTGTGAGTGCCATGTTACAGCAAGCGAATGATCTGGTTAATAAGTCAGATCATGAAGCCATTTATGAGTTGGTGACTGTCGAAACACGATATTCCTTCTTTATTGTAGGATTTTTCGACCGTTACAATTCAAAAATCGTGAGATTAAGGAGTTTAACGAAAATGTTTCCATACTTCAACGACTCATTCAAGAGTCTAACAAAAAAAAAATATTAGACTTAAAACAAGAGAATAATGATTTAAAATTCTTACTTGTCTCTTCATTTCGACTGTCTAATCTTTTAGATAAGGATGATATGTTGATTTATGAAAAGCAAATGCATTTGAGAGATGAGGTTAGAAATCTTAAATTTTTGTAAGTCATCTAGTATTTGAATAACAAGATCTTTCATTTTCAAATATATAGCAATTCTTGTGATCTCTTCAGGAGTTCTAATAAGATAAATCATCAACGTAAATTGCAATAATGAAAAATTTGGATTCTGATAAAAACACATAAGCATATAGGATTATTCTCAAATCCTAATAGATACTCGCTGAGTCAATTATACCACATGCGTCCAGATTGTTTTAACTCATATAAAAATCTTTGAAATTTTATTAAGTATCCTAGATGTACTTGGATTAAATACTTCAAGTATTATATATCCTTATATATGTCATGAACTAACGATCCTTATAAATATGCAGTGACCACATCCATCAACCGCATATTTAATCTTTTTGTAATAACCAAGTCGATTAAAAATTTGAATATGGTTGCATTCATGATGAGGGAATATATTTCCTCATAATTAATCTCGAATTTCTGTAGAAAATCTTGTGCGACAAGTCATGTTTTGTACTATATAATTTCATTTTTCTCATTACATTTTCGTATAAATACCCACTTATATCCAATAGACATTACATCATTTGGTGTTTGGACAACATGACTAAATATATCTCACTTTACTAGTGAATTTAACTCAATTTCAATAGTTGCTTTCCATTTTGGCCAATCATTTTTATGTTGATATTTTTCGACGATTTTTGACACATTTTTTTTATTATTTCTGGTAATGTCAATGGTCATCTTATATGAAAATTTGTTATCAACAACAGTTTTATTTATATCCAGAATTTCTCCAATACTCATGAAATGTATTGAGATCTCATTATTTTCAAATACCTATTCCTCTTATGAAGAAAATATTTCATAAAAAACCTCTTCACGAGATATTCTTCAGGAGTTTCCTGTTCGGAAGGATTATATTTTTCAGGAGTTTCCTCTTTAGGAGGATTATACTATTCAGGAGTTTCTATTTTATAAAGAAACTTTGGATAGATCTTATTGTTTATTTTGTGGATATAGTCTCTTCAGGAGCACTGATTTCTTTTCTTTATACTTTTCTCTTTTGCACCAATAGGTCTTCAACACTTCAAGTGTGTCTTAGACTCATCTATTGCTATTTTAATAACTTATCCTTCAAGAATTTCAATTATTGTTTAAGCATTAACAGCAATAATATATGATTTTACAACACTTTTAGTATCAGTAAATACATCCGATAATTGATTTGCAATACTTTACAAAGAGATAATCCTCTGAATTTTTAATTTACATTCATTTTTAAAATGATCAAATTTAGATACGACTTTTATTTTTTCAAATAAATTTTTATCGTTCTTCAGGTACTGATATTTCATTATTTCAAAACATGATAAAATATTAATAAGTTTTACTATTATATATAAAAACTTAGTATAAGTGAATCAAGTATTTGAACATAGAACAGTTACGTGACCAATATTCAATCGTACAACATCTATAACATATATCTTCATCTTTTTATGAAAAATTATTCTGAGAGCCTTTACCCTTCTCTGAGTTAGATCACTTATGGTGATACGGTATATTTATATTATTATTCTCTTTAGTATTGTCGCTTTCGGAACCAACACTTCTATAGTTTTTCTTACTACGTCCACACCACTGATTTTTTCAAAAAAGATATATAGTTCATTTCTGGTAATGATGTAAATCCAATATCATTCATTTTAGGGAATGATGTTAAACCAGTAGGACGTGACTGGTGGTTTCTTAATAAAAGTTTATTATTTTGCTCAATTACTAGAAGACAAGATATAAGTTCAGAATATTTCTTAAAATTTTGCTCTCGATACTACTGCTGTAAAAGCACATTCGAGGTATGAAAAGTAATATATATCTTCTCTAACAGATCATCATCAATAACCTTCTCACTGCATAATTTTAATATTGAGTTAATTTTAAAAAGTGCAGAGTTATATTCACTACCACTTTTAAAATGTTGCAACTTCTGGTACAAACATTCATCACAAGCTTTGGGAGAATAACAATTTTCTGGTATTCATATCTCTCCCTTAAATTATTTCAGAAAATAAGAGAATTTTTCACAGCATGGTCCTATAGGGACACGCGATTTCCTTTTTTAATTATATCTCCCAAGTTTATCACATCCAAATGAATTTCATCAAGGATCCTGGATAAATAATTTTTTTTATAAATGTAAATAGTAACAAATTTTAATTTTGTAAGATTTGACAATTTTTACATATATAAATCACAAAAATAAATATATATTTAAGAAATATATCCATATAATTATAAGAATAAAAACATAATTTTATCAAGTAATATTTAGTAATATTACATTTTATATTCATCTCGATGACAGTAAATAATATATTGAAAAACTTACTTGAAGTAGAAGATCACTAGTTTCAGTATCGGTAGAACTTCATGCTAATAACGTGTTATAAAACTAAAAAAGAAAATACTATTGCAAAAAATTTTATAAGAAAAAATGTTTAGAACTTTTAAGAATTGAAATTTTTTTCGTTCTATATAAATTTTCATATGAATTACAGATCGATCGAAACTCATATATATAGGCCTTAAAGACTGCAAATTATTGTGCAAAATCTCAAAAGTCGTGAAAGGGTCATTCAATCGAATAAAAAAAAAAGAAAAAAGAGAGCGGGTGTGCGCCCCCTTTCTTGACTTTTTTTTTTTTTTGTATAACACTATTATTATTATAGTGTCATGTAATTGAACATGTCATTCTACCCTTATATTCATAAAAGTAGATATTCTAACAATTAAGTTTGAATTGTTATGTTTATAGAACTATTTTTTTAAAATAATATTTTATTATGAACTGTTATAATTTTTAAATTTTATTTCTTTATTTACATATAAAAATATAAACAAATTCAAGATTATACTCAAAAATATCATTTCAGCTTTTATATCGTTTCATATTTTAAGCAGAGTTATATGATTTTGATATGACATTCTATTCATAAAAATAGATATTCTACCCATTAAACTTGAAATGTTATGTTTATGAACTAATAATGATTTTAAGAATAATATTTCATTATGAACTGGTGTAACTTATAAGTTTTATATAAATCAATTTAAGACTCCGTCTAAAGATATTATTTTAAAATTATCTTGTTTCATCATATAAATTATCGTATAAACTATTTTGAATTTATCCAATATAAAAATTGTATCTCTCTCTAGCGCTCTCTCTCCCTCGTACATAATAATCCACATATTTTAGGCTCGTATATATTATTGCATGCTAAATTACAATGTTAAAACGAAAAGTTGCCATATGGCAGCAATTCAATGAAGTAAACTATAATAACGGGGACTGGGATCAAAAAATATCCACTCGGGCAATCATCAATCCTAAAAGCCATCATTAGGTTCTTAAAATTGATAAGAGTTAGAGAACACACAGAGGAAGTAGGGAGATTTGACCATAGTCAGTCTAAACAGCCAAAGTAGCGTGCTGAAGTGCATCATGAGTTCATCAAGCTAGCGCTGCAGAAAAAGCAGATACCCCAAAGATGTAGAGTGGTCAAAAGAACTTTAACAATCTATTGGATTGCGTACTCATAGTACTACAAAGAACCTCAATTCTTATTCATCTATACTTGAATGCCAAGCAGTCTTCTTCAGAATGTTACACGAATATATGTGTGCACTCACGTGCTGTGTGAAGTGAAAATGAGTTATTCCCTCAATTATTCGTTGACAGAATTTAAGTTCGTGGTGACGGACTGCATGAATCCTAACAGTCTAAAGTTAAGAGGTGCATATATTTTTATATACAGAAAATACTCTAGTTATAAAAAAACTATATAAAAGTAATAATTTCATAAACTAAAATAACTTGATATGATTATCAGATTATAAAATTATTTTTATTATAAAATAGATCTAACAGATCAGATGAAGTCACGTCAATTTATAAAATTATTTTTATATAATTTATTTGTAGATATAGCAGTACTATATATATATATATATCCTAATCCAACGTACACAGGGTTCATGCAGCTATATATGGCAAGAGCTACAAAATTAAATATGCTAGCTAGTGCTGTGCGTATAGATTTGGATAGTGGCAGCGGCACCATGCGTGAACGAGAAATAAACCTTTAATTAAGATGATAAATCACAAAGTACGAATTTTTTTTTAAAGAACCAACGCACTTGGGAGCATGCCTACAACCGAATACATTCATAGATGAGTTTTTCAAAATAATGAATATGATAACTGAAGACTTGTTTAAATTGTGATCAAGGGCGATCACCTAAGAGAGCAAACACAAGGCTAAGAGATCAGGAAGAAGAGACATCTACATGCAAAAACAAGAGACTATTGAAAGGTTGTCAACTTGTCAAACCATGAATCCGAGAATCAGGCCGGCGTTCTATGCCAACAAGCATTGGTTGCAGCAACGAAATAAGGGGGATCTCTCTGAAGAACTGAGAATGTACTAAGCCTGCAGTTTTTCCATTTTCTTCTCTTCAGTTTTTTGCTCGAGTAACGCTTAACAAATCTAGAAAAATATGAGCACTTGATCCATCGATAAGATCAGCAAACATGGGTTGACCATGATGTCTGTCAAGTGAGAAAGGAGAAATATATGATACCGACTCCCTTTGATTTGCAGAGATCAGCAAAGTCAACATACATATGAGCTGATAAATCAAAATAGCCCCTTGTCTAAGCCTCACAAGATACAAAACACGTGCACTGCATTTGCGCGTTTATTTTTTTTTTTCTTCAGTAAACTGCTGTAATCCCAACTCAAAGGCATTTTGCAAATAAACATTCAAATGGAAGTCACTCCAGTATGCTGATATAGGTAACATAATTGTGAGTATATATTCACTGATGAATTTGACACATGTTAAACGAGACGAATCAGGTCTCATTTGAAAAAAGATGGACATAAATATATACAGAAATTAAGCATACAGTAACTCCTGTTCTCTCACTTCATATGGAGGGGGTAATAAACTATGTATATCTGCAAAAAGCTCATCACGACCAACTGGCGTCTCTCCAACCGGTGAATCCAAGACAAAGTCGGGAATCGCCATGAGGGTTTCCTCAAAATATGACTTCATTGTCTACAAGATTTTCAAAGCTGTGAGAAAACTTAAGCAAAGGAGACAATACAGAAAAGAAAAAAAGAACTTATTCTTCTAAGCAATGTTCTGAAGACATACCGTGCAATGCTGGAAAGCAGTGTCAGCTTTGCGCTTCCACAGACCATTCCCAGGCTCTGAATGGAAAAGATGGAGTAAAGGCTGCAATACAGCTGAATGGTCAGTTACACACATAAAACTTATTAAGACGGAAGGTAAAAGCTAAATCTGAACGTGTCAAATAAGATAAAGAAGCTTGACACAGATGTATCCACCTGCAAAGAACAGTAGTTTATATATACCGTGCAGGAATTATTCTGTTTTATTGTTCAGTCATATATTACCACAAAAGTTTCATTCCATATGGTAATTCTTTTCAGACAAAATAATACTTTTTTTTATGGATCATAGGCTATCAAACAATAAAATGCTTCTGTGAAGAAACTGAATAATATGCAAACAACAACCGAAATGTAATAATCAGTCAAAAGTGTACCTACCTTCACCACATCCCGGACATTTGGTTTCTGTCCATACTTTCCCAAAACAGAATCTCCATACATTTGATACTTCCCCAGAATCTAAAATGGCAGAGACTACAAATTGTAAGTAAAATAAACTGATAAAAGAAACTGTAGAGATGTATCCATTTGAGACCAACTCTGCTAATGAACCTGACGACGTGTAAGACCGCTGCTTGGTTTACCATAAATTGCAGAATCAACATGTCCCAAAATATGCCAAGGGCTGTGAGAAAATGGTGAAGTGGCATTTGGTCAACTTATTGAGTGTCGATGATTGGAAATATCATAAAACATCTCAAACATCTCAACAAAGATGTGTAAACAAAAGATTCACAGAAAGAAAACAATTATAGAAAGCTAGTCATTAATTGGTGCTGTGAGGACATATTGTATCAAGCAGTCTACATTTTGGTATGTTAACAAGTGGATTCTCACATGGCTACTAAGGAACCTCCAAATGTCTGCTCCTCTAAGTTTTCCTTCCACATTTACCGTTACTGCAAGGCTATGGTAGGAGATCATGACATAGACTCCCTCCTGAGGGACATTGGTTTTGGGCGTCCTCTTGTAAATTAACTCCCTTAACTGCTGAAGATTAGGGAATTCACAAAAACTTTCCCTTTCAAAAAGGCTCACTAATGAAAGTTAAACGATCCACTTCTGTGCCTGCCTATTTGTTGCAGGAGTTATTCATGCTAAGATAAAAGTGAGCTAGCTTGGATAGTGGCAAGGTGACTTAGTCTTCAGGGAATCCAAAAATACAGAAGGCCCAACCACCCGACTGACACTCCAGACAGGGTTTTAAAATTCTTTTGTGACGTCACCCCCAGCTGCATTCTTCAATGAAATCAAGCAAAACAATGCTCATTTCACCAACCAAGCTATATATATTAAATAGCATTCCGAAGCTTCTGCAAGGTTGTCTGACCTTTTCTCGTGCCACTCCCCTACACAAAAATTACAATTTGTATGTGCATTGTGTGTGTGAGCGCTTGCACATTCATTTGTATGGTCTATGTTTGTCATACTGATTGTAGCCTTATCTTACAATTGAAATAGACTTATCAGGTTTATATTTACTGCATAAAATTTGCAAGTAAATCAGAAATGTTAGGAATTAAACCAACTTTTAAATTTTTTTAATGAAGACCACACCAAAGCAAATGCTCCAAATCGTGCAAAACACATACTTGTTATATGCAGCACGTCCAATCATTACACCATGAGCTCCTGCCCTTATAGCTGCATTGACCTATGGGCAAAAATTGAAGGAATCAATTACAAGGAAGCACACTCAATAAAAGAAAATGCATGTTAAGCATTATTGTACTACTCAGAAATTCCAAACTGTATCAAAAGCTAGAACCAATACATGTGCAAAAAAGAAGGGCAAAATAAAAGGCCAGAACCAAAGATAAAAGCAACAACTGTATTTTAATTAAGCATGGAATAACAAAATATATATCAGATGCATACGTCTGAGCATTTTTAAGCATAGAAGGACAAGCAACACTACAACACCTTGAGGTAGGAGTTTAGAGGCCTTAAAACTATCGTATCATGGGATCTTTTCCCTCTCTAGTTCATGTGAATGGGCCAAGCCAAGCTCATCCTGTTCTGCTACAAAGATAATAACGCTTAAAAACAAGATGCCCTTGTCTTCCTTAGTTATTTCAGCATTTCCTGATCATGCGACACTTAACAAACAGAATCTATGTATGTATACACCTACATGTGATATGTATGTATGTACATGCATGCCTTATAGATACCATTCTTGACATGGAGGCATATTCCAACAGAAAAAAAGGGGAAAAAAAAGGAAAGCAGTTGTTTATCATGGCTCACCTCACCAATGCAAGTTATGCCTCCATTGATTGTAAATCTTAAGTCTGGAAAGTCCCGCAAGAGACCATAAAAGTACTCATATCTGCATGACTAATTGAAATAGTGTGAAGTGTACAAATCACTGGAAAGGTAGAGCGTATCATTAAAAGACAAATCCTGAGTACCAGCATATAATCTCTAACGCGCATTCGTCAAATGAAATAATCAATGAATTTTTAGAATAAACATTCTCTAGTTAAGCTAAAACCACAAAAGAGGAAAAAAAAAAAAGCATTTTTCTTGGGAACTTTTTTATAAACTGAGAATAATTAAGTACATACTTTAAGGGAGGAATACTTCGATTTTCAGCTGGGCTAATTCCATTGAGGAGGGCCTTCCTCGAGTGTATTATGAAATGCCTAGTTGGTGATAAAGAAGAAACCTTGTAGATAAAATCACCTGAAAGGAGGAAAAAAGCAACAACAGAATGTGAGGATACAAACACAGAAACCTTGACAAACAAGATGTGGAGAAGAAAGCAGCATGTAACCTAATCGTAGGCACAATATCAAATAAGCAATGTTTTTTATAGACTAATTAAGACTCCGCTTAACAGCAAAAATTTTAAAAAAAATAATAATAATAACTGACAAATCATATAACACAGCATACATGACTAACAGACACAGAAAAGGCTTAGAAACATAGCATTCTTCAAGAACTGAAGCCACGCTTAACCTTATTATCGACATCAACTGCTCTTACAAAAGGAAATTAATAAACAACAGGAGTTTTCTTGAATATTTAATGTAACATTATTAAATATGGGTCCATATAATTGAACGCCTATTTATTTGCGTGAAATTCAAATGTACCCATGCTAAAATAATCACAAGATTTTGAGTCAATAACACCATGTTACTATACAAAATAAGATTCTCCCATATTTGGATAATCTTAGGAAGCGTAGATTAATTGTTATGGATCGATGCTACATGTGTAAAAAATGTGGTGAATCAGTGGATCATTTGTCACTTTATTGTGAGATGGAAGGGTGTTATGGTGTGAGGTCTTTAATAGGATTCAAGTGGCGTGGGTGATGCCTAAGAGGGTGGTGGAACTTTTTGCTGTCGGAGAGGTCGGAGAGGTAATTCTAAAACTGCTGCTGTTTGGAACACAATCCCTTTATGTCTTATGTGGTGTATTTGGTTTGAGAAGAACGACGGGTGCTTTGAAGATAAGGAACACTCAGTGGACAAACTGAAATGTTTTTTTTTTTCAACATGTTATTTCTTTGGGCTTCATTTATAAATTCAATGGAAATAGTGTTCATGATTTTCTTGGTTCTTTTTCCAGTTCCTGACTTGTAAGTAAAATTGCGTGTTTGTATACTTCTTATGTACTTAGACTACGCCTATTACTTGTCCCAATAAAGTTTTTCTCACGAATAAGAAAAAAAAAATCTTCCCATATATTTCATGACATCAAATGCACCTATGCACATGCCATGGTTGCATAGGACTTTTGGATGAAAGCACAAACTTGGCCACAGTTTCTTCCTCAACAGCTGTTTATTCTAAAAAAACAGAAAAAGGAGTTCGAAGGAAAATTTAACTCAAAACTGTTAACTTTAAGTTGAACGGGCAGATGTTGATAAGAGGGCCTTACAGAGCTCATTATATGAATCATGATCATCGACACCAATTCGACACTTGACAGTAACAGGAACATCTGTATTGGCAGCAATCACTGACATGGCTTTCCCAACAAACTATCCTTGTAAACACCAGATGGTCATATCAGAGCAAATTGAGAAAGTTTTTATCCAGATACATTGCACCAAAAAAATTAATCAGCATAGTTATCATACCATTGGATCAAGCATAAGACGAACACCGAAGCATCCATGTCCAGCTACTTTTGAACTGGGACATCCACAACTGGTAGATACTTAAACGTCTCAGCCATGTGATTGGGGAAAAAAATTGGAAACTTAAAAGTATGGCACATTAAATGTACAGACTTGAAATTGATTTCATCATAGTGGTATTCATTAGCAAGTTCAGTTGCTTTTGCCAGGCTTTCCAAATTACTCCCTCCAATCTGAAACACAATAGGATGTTGTTCTGGAGAATATGCCAAGAATCTGTCCTGAGCAACATAAACAAAAATCTAAGAATAAAGGGTATAGAGTATGGAGACAGCAACACTTCAGATGCTCAAAAATCCAAGAAAATAAGGGAATAACACAACATTCATGGCAGTGAGACCAGAAATGCAAATTTCATAAGCATTCAAATGTTTACCACAGCAAAATTCAAGATAGCTTCAAAATGAGTTTAAAAAAACACTTTCTACTTGTAAGCCAAAAAATTAACCGTACACTGGCTGCCTTAATCGTGAACCCAAAGGTCCATTTTTCTACAAAACAAAACTCTTAAGATGTTAAAGAATCATGTTCACAGGCTTCATTTTTACAAAGTTGCATTCTTTTTCAAGTTCAATACTCTTTTGTTCTTTAGATGTTCAGAATACTGGTAATACTTCTTCATAGTTCCTCAAGCTCCATCAAAAGGCAAGTATTCTGCTTGCTTACCAGATTATCTTTCTGATAAACAATTGTTTCAGCTGTAATCATCTCTGTGTAGAGCCATGCATGTTTGGATATGAGCCGGGCAAGAGTCCTATAATGATTATCTGTGCAATCCATCATCGGAGCAACACTGAGATCAAAACATGAATATCAAATAAGGTTCATAGAATTAATACACCTGACAGCATTGAGCATATAAAATTTGAGCATGTGAACAGCCCACCTAAACCGAGGAGGAAGATAGGGCCCTACAACCATCACAGCATTGGTAAATAGTTGCTTTTTATTAGTATATGCAGAAGGGCTCCTTGATTTGTTCAAATTCCTCTGGAATATGGCAAATGAGAATCTGCTTTTGTCTTTAAGGACATTTGAATAAACAGGAGTGAATGAAGCTGTCAGCGAGCGTTCAGCAAACTTCATGATCCCTCTAATCAGACTGTTTTTTGCTCCTTTGATATCAATACATCAAAATAAAATCATTCACACATGAAAAAATAGATAAACACAACAAACTACTAAAAGATTATTCACATTAAAGCTTGTACAACAAAAAATTCTTGTTTCCCTTTGAAAGAAGATTCCAACTATATGTCAGTTAATAAAAGAGCAATACTATATGGATTTCAGTTTCGATAATACAAATATTTTAAACCCAACCAGCTAACTTCTGCTATATTCAAGAAATGAATTTTTCAAAGCAAAATCAAAATGGCCAACATTCTAGAAAGTCTGGTTAATTTGTGTAAACTGAGCAAGCCAAATCCTAAACAAGGGAGTTCCAAGCCACATTAGAAAGTATGGGGTATCCCACGTGTAGATTACTCAACTTCAAAAAATACCCGAGCACCAAAGAAGTATTCGAAAGTTGAAATAAATAATACTCACCAAAGCTTCTTCTAGATGTTACTACAAGACTCAATAGTTTAAGACCAAAGAAGAAACTTTACAGACCATCCACAAATTAAAAGGGAATAAATTCCTTTCAAATGCAATAAAAGCACGCACCGAAAAAGAAAACAGCAAAGAAAGAATGATAAGTAAAAAATTAACATGGAATGTAGGTGAATCATACACATTGAAGGTTAGCCTCTAAACATAAACAAAAGCATGGGGTTGTTACTCAAGCTATGCATTACATACATACACTCGCATATATATGACAACATATACGTACATGAGCATTCAAATAGGGATGGGGATTTACATGGAGGAAGACAGTCTCCGTAAGAGCGATGGGGAAACTTCAGGGGCTTCACCTGCGACACGAGAGATGGACAGAGTTTACTCCAAAAGATCGTGTGGTTTCTCGTTTTGTAGAGCCCGCCGCAAACGTTTGTTTATCCTCTACCCTCTAGGCTGAAAGATACGAGGCCGTTTTATTACCCAAAGTGGGAGATAAATAATAGTTTTTTTTTTAATTTTTTTTAAATAATTTATATGAAACTTATTTATTTAAAAATTATATAAATTATTTTCATAATTAAAAATATCTGCGGGAAAATATTAAGATGCTTTTTGAAAAATGATTGGACAACTTTGTGCACCTGCCCATCATTTTTTTACTTTTTTGTAATAATTAAAAAAGTGATTATTAATAAATTTATAAATTTTTTTTGTTAATAATTAAAAAGTTTTTTAAAATATTTGAAAGAAAAAAAAAAGTACAATTGCAAATATTTGATGTGCACACATGGAAGTCATCCAAGCCACGTTGGGAAAATTCTTTTATTTTCTTCTTATTCCTTTTTTCTTTCATTTCTTTTATATATTTCTTTGATGGTCACGGGGTGGTGGGGTTGCATCAATTTGGAAAGAACAATTGTATTTAGCATTTCACACAGCACACTTCTCCTTATTTTTTATTTTTTATTTTTTGATAACAAATATGTGGTATATAAACGAGTCAACACTCCACATTAGTTGCTATGCTCATTTCTTATTATTGTTGAGAGAGAGAGAAGCTTGTCTTTGCTAGATGGCGCAAATACCTCTAGAAGAACAGATTAAAGATAAATTTCATGCAAATATGAAATACCCCTTACCTAAATGGATAATTGGAAACTTTCCAAAAATTTGCATTCATATTAGTGATAAACTCGCTAGGGTGGTAAACGTTAACGGCACAAGGAAAAAGAAAGTACACTCTAGACGACAACAGAAAACTACTTGAAAAGGCTCACTTTAAAAAGACTTTAGACAGCCAAAAGTTGAAAGGAAAACCATCTATGATTTTTTTTTTTTTATAAAATTCATAAAAAAAAAAAGGCACCAGTAGTCCAATGTCCCAAGAACTATCTTCTATGGCAGCTTTCAAAAGTAGAATTTAATTGAAATGCAGTAAAGCAATTATGAAGAACCAAATTCCTGCAGTAGCAATCGAGAAAAGCTGTTCTTGTGTGCATTTTCAAGAAAGGATATCGCTACAAGAAGATGGCCACTCGTTTTAAAAAGTTTCCAATTCAGCAATCAGTAAATGAAGGAATGCCGCCTTCTTAATTTCAATTTCGCATGATGCCTTCTTGTCTTGATCATTTCACTTTGGTGTACCTAGCCAGAAGTTGCTTGCAGTCATCCCACTCCTGGTCGTAACTAGTACGGTAGTACCTGAACCAGGCAAAAACAAAAAGATCAAAAAAAAAAAAAACAACTATTAATTTAATATCTCCAGTTTTGCAACCTATAATTTAGTTTATGAGTTACAAAGAACTATACTGGATATGATACTAAGAACTGAAAATTTGTCATGATCCAAAGCTAGCCTGGGTTGTTGCAATCGAAGAACTACAATGGTGGGTGGTGCTGATGCTATCCAAGTAGGGCCGGATGGTTTGCATTGAACCTATCCAGGGTCTTTGAACGAACAACCCTGAATCCAGTGTCCTAAATCACAGCGGCTGTGGGGTGAGCACTACAATCTGTGGCATTTTATGGCCAGGAACTGAGCCCGATTGTGATGTAACAAGGACAGCTAGACCAGTCCCAGGTGGTATGGGTTGATGTTGATGAGGATAATCGGTTCCCTGAAATACATATTTTTTAGTCTGTCAATCACAATCTGATTTACATCAAAACAGAAAATATATATCCATGTAGAGAGAGAGAGAGAGAGAGAGAGAGACCAAAAGTACATACAAGATACAACTGAGAAACCAATGTGGGTTGCTGAATGCCGGGATAGCTCTGCATTTTTGCTGTGCATAAGGAGTTCCCGAGATAAAGACCTCGGATCAAGTTGGGTAGTAATAGAAGGTGCTGGGAATTTGGTAAATGACAAAGCTGGATTATAATGTGTATATGACAGGGAAATAAATTTTTATTTCCCTGTCATATACAATTCATGCAACACCTTGGGCAGCAGAAAAATACTGTCAAAAAGATTATAACAAGGTCTATAGAGTTACTAAGAAGCTCTGAATACCAAACACAAAAAAACAAATAAAAATTAGCAGTACTAGATGAACCCTAAACACACAGCACCTGGGAAGGTGTCGGGCATGGAAGGAATGTACAGGTTGATATGGGGCAGTCCGTAGGAATGTATTTGGTAGTTGATATGGGACAGTACTGCCATTTCATCTCATCCTCCATTAGGAGAACTATAGGAATGCTGATGATTCCTACCATAGACTGCTAGGAACACTTACACGGTGCTGTTTTCTGGACAGGAAACATCATTTGAGAAAACACATAAAAATCCCCCAGAGCAACAGAACAAAGTGGGCAATTAAACAGCTGCTGAATGAGAGAAATAACTCTTGTCACCTTAGTGTATTGTATTTTGTGATGTTCATTCGATGCTTTTGTAATCCCCTCATCAAATGCTGGGTCAGCTAGTTCTTGCTGCAATTGTTCTAAACCAAGGGTAGTATCCCCAATAGCAAGTCATTACAAGAGCTTGACAAAGGTGTATCATCAGTCTAATTTGCCAATTAAATTGATTGACCAAACGTCTTCGATCAGGAATCAAGTTGCACCCACAAACCTGGACAAGAGAAAGCATATGAAAAAATAATAAAAAATTTATCGTATGAGCACAAACATACACCAACCAATAAATATACCTCTGAATGACCAGCTGAACACCTGCGGCAGAGGATGTTGACACCAAAGCGAAAAGATGCCCGACAACTGGCAAGACATTTATACCATTTCAGATTTCATTCGAAATGAATTTGCTCCATAAGGCAAACAACATCTGAAACCCCAGTTGATTTAAAATTTGACCACCGACTCCAAACCAAAAGAAATATAGTAAAAAAAAAAAAGCTTTTCTGGCAGTGACCAGAGACTCAACAACATTATCTTTTATGCAAATCTAAATTTGTACTGGTAATTTAAATTGATAAATTAGGTGGTTAAAAAGAGCGATTACCTGAGTCCAAAAGCTCATATTATAACACAGTGGGGGAACTCTTGCTAGACTATTCAGCTCATTCAAAATCAATCAATTTGCTAGGGGCTTGAGCAATCTTGCGCCGTTCTTTTCCTTTTTTCCTTGGCCACTGTTTCTTTAACAAGTCAGTTTTTTATCTTCAGAATTGAAAGGGAGGCAGGCAGCCTATCTTCTGGCATGCACTTGAGCTTAGGGCAGTCATCAAACTGTAATTCTTCAAGAGAGGTGAAGTGTTGAATCCCCTTCTTGTCCAAATATTTCATTTTGGGAAAACCATAGATGCAAAGAGAATTCAGACTGCTGGGCGGCAATTTTGCCTATGGAAAGGACTTCACATCTTCAGATTCGCAAGCAATTACCATGGTTCTAACTGAGTGTTTCTGCAAAATCCATTGTATCCGATTGGCAAAAAGTTTGTCACAACGGCAGATTCTAATTGAATTCAGACTGGGAGGAAAACCCCCTTCAGCAGGGGCGGACCTACAGCTAAGGCAGGCCCCCCAAATTTTAAAAAAAAAATTAATTTATTATATAAATATATATAATCTTTTTATATATTAATTAAAATCACTCCCTCAAACTATAAAAAATAAAATAAAAACTACCCCCAATACTCAAAAAATTATCATTTGTTAGTTTATATTAAGAAAAAAAAAAATGTCAAAAATTTGACTATTCTATAAAAAAATCATCGTCAAGCTTAATGTGAAGAAAAATCTTAAGTTTATTTATTTTATTTTTAATTTTTTTTAAAGAAAATTATGTTGTAAGATGATTTATAAGCACATATTTTTGTATATAATTTTATGACGTATAATTATTGTTATTTATATATAATCACGTATAAAAAATACATATTATATATTTATACTTACATAACACATACTTTATCAATTGCTGTCAAATATTAAATCATAATTCTGCCCCTTCCCTTCAGGTAATCATAGGACTTATGGACATTGTTCTATATAAAAAATACTGATGAGATCGAAGCAGTACATGCATCTCATCAGGAAGTGACTTTATGAAACTCTCACATTTGATGACCCGAAACCATGTAAGATTAGGGGCCCACAATCCTTCTTTTGGGAAAGATACAAAATTAGGGAAGATAAAGATATTTATCTCCAAGGCCATCACATTGTATGCATCATGTTTTTGAAGAACAATGAATTCCAGATAACATGAACACCGAAGAATTAAAGACATGTCAAAATGATTTCTCAAATGACAAGCTGCATTACAATACCTAGATGATACAGAAATCAAGCTTAATTCAGAATATTTATAACTGAACTTTCTTCTAGCAACGGAAATTTCCACCATAAAGGCAGCTAGGAACACTTAAACTGCATAAATGATGGTAATGTTTCCTAATCAGCAAAGACCATTTGAATAAACACACAAGAATCCTCAGAGCAACAAAAGGAAGTCAGAAATTCAACCTTCTAAACCAGGTTATCACATACAAAAGAGATGAACAAAAAAAAGCCCCACAATATGATCAAAGGGCATCTATTTTGGTTTGTAAATGCAAGAAATCTCTGCAGCAAATTTTGCAAATAAATGCGGCTGCAGTGGGAGGTCGGTCTGTCATGCAGGGTCCAGGAATATATTGCAAAGTTTTTACTAGAACTTGAAAAAGGTGTCACTCAAATTTGCCCATTGATAAATAATGCTATCATTGGAAACCTGGTTGTGCACACAAGAAAATTGGACTGATAATAACTATTTTTGTTAACCAAAAGTTGAACTCACAAACTCGGACAAAGATGGGAAAATGATGAAACAAATTGATCATAACAGCAAATAGAGAAAGTGACCAATAATATACCTCTGAACCAGCATCTGGAACACCTGCAGCAGAGGATGTTGCCACCAAAGCCAAAGGAAGACCTGTCACAGTGTTTATACTCTTCATTATTCCATATTCAATTGAAAACTAAACGTATTCTTGAGATGCACGAATTATATTGATAAATTAGATGGTTAAAAAGAGCACATACCAAAATCTAGAAGCTGACATTATTACTGAGAATGGGCATTCCCACTTTAGTTTGACCTCAATCGATCAATTCTCTATCAAGCAATTTGCAGGGGACATGAGCAATCTTATGCCATTCTTTTCCTTTTCTCCTTTGCCACTGTTTCTTTAACAAAGGGCAATCGTAGACCTCCAAAATAGAGAGAGAGGCAGGCAGGCCCTCTTCCGGCATGTATTTGAGCTTAGGGCAATCACAGATCCACAACTGTTTAAGAGAGGTGAGGTGTTGAAGCCCTTTCGTGTCCAGAGATCTCAAATTATAGAATTTAGAGATGTAAAGATAAGGCAGAGTGGCGGGCAGCAGCTCCTCCTCAGGAAAGCTCTCCACATCTTCAGATTTTCCACTGATTTCTAACAATCGAAGAGAGTGGAGTTTTTTCAAACCCCATCCCATCCGGCTGGTAACAAGTTTGTCACAACCGCGTATATAAATTGAAATCAAGCTCGAAGGCAAGCCCCCTTCAGGAAATGACATGACTTCTGGACAATCTTCTATATAAAGATACTGAAGAGATGGAAGGAGTTCGTGCATCTTGTCAGGCAATGACCTTAGACTCTTACAATTATCCACCCAAAATGATGTGAGGTTGGGAGCACGCAATCCTCCCATTGGAAAAGATACAAAACTAGGACAATCTGAGATTCCCATGCGCAATGTCATTAAATCATGTTCATGTGGTTCTAGCACTGTAAGAGACTCTAGATTATTACATTCCCAGAATGTGATATTATAAAGCTTTGGAAATAGGTTTAATGGAAATAAGCTGAGAGAATCACAACCATGCAACCACAACTTTTCAAGGGATGAATAATCCAAGTGCATTGGGAGCTCTAAGCTCTTACAATGTGAGATCCAAAGGGTTTTTAATGTAGGAGGTAGATAACCTGTGGGAAGGGACATGAGCGAAGAACAGCGCCATATTCGTAAATCGTGAAGACAGCTGTCGAAGTTTGTCATTCCTTCAGGCAAGGACTTTAGTGCAGAAAATCCTTCGACTGTCAGCTTCTGCATTCCAGTCAAAGGAATTGACAATTCTTTTATCAAGGCCTCGTTACAATCTATTAGCTCTAATTCACATAAAGCAGAAACCTTCGGGAGTGAAGCTATCAACTGCGGACATTCATTGATCACAAGTTTGGCTAAAGAAGGAAGATGAATGGGCAATCGTTCCGCCAGCTTGGGGCATTTATCAACATAAAGCTCTTTAAGACAAGGAAAAGCTCCGCCTTCATTCTCTACACCAAAAGGAAACCATATCTCCCAATTCAACATCTTTTCAAATCTTAGAAATTCCAGGGCTCCAAAGGACTTTGTTGAAGAAGAACCAATGCAATAGAATTCAGGACCCACTGTAACAACTTCATCCAACCCGATAATGGAAAGGTCACGTAGAGAGGGTAGTTGCCCAAGTGATGGCAACCTACAACAATTATTACACATGTATAGACGAAGGGATGTTATATTGGAGAACGAATTATGCCCTACCCAATCTGGAAAGTTCTGACCGCCATAATAATTGATATTAATGCTTTTCAAGTTTGTATGGGGTTGGAGACTGTCAAGTACAGTTCTCTGATCTTCTGAAATATTGATACCATTTGGATTCCATTCCAACACCAACTCCTCTAAGTACTTTCTGTCCTTCAAGCATGCATTCAGAGCATCCACATGATATTTAACATTTTGGAGCTCCTAAATAGAAAGTGTTCCTCGAAGATTTATAAGTTTTCCCAATTCTCCAATGGAAGACCCATTATATTCGTTGATGACAAATTTAGTCAACGTCTGGAGGCATTTTAGTCTACCAAATTGCATTGGCATCTCCATTACGCAAGTTCCAGTGATATCAAGGTGACGTAAATTGATGAGTTTCCACATATCTCTTGGCAATACAACAAGATCTTTGCAACCCGATAAATTCAATGTCTGTAAATTGCACAACTTACATATGGAATCAGGCAACCTTCTAATCCCAGTGAAAGAAATATTCAAATAACGTAGTGCCTTAATCTTCCCAATTGAATCTGGCAACTCGTTTATGTTAACATAATAAGATAAAGAGAGCACCCTTAGATATCTTAGCATTCCCAATAAATCATGTGGTACTTTTTTGGTTAGATAGGAGTCCCCACCTCTTGAAAAATTCAATTGCAGAAACGTGCGCAACCTTTTAGCCTTATAAGACACCTTAAATTTCTCATGGCTATCAAATTTTGATATGAAGTAAGACAAATGGCGCGTCTTATACGCAGTTTCGAGAGAGACCTCTAATTGGTCCTCTTCCCTTGAGATAAATTGCCCAGACACATATTTTGTTAAATCACTAACAAGATCATGCATCACAAAACGTGATTGATCACCACTATATTGTTGGAATAGTGATCTTGATACCAGCGCCATGAAGTAATCATCACCAATTTCTTCCATTGTTCTTATTCGAGATTGTTGTAAGAAACCCTCTGCCATCCATAGTAAAATTAACTGATTTTTGTCGAAAACATAACCCTTCGGAAATATTGAACAATAAACAAAGCACCGCTTTAAATGTGAGGGAAGATATTTGTAGCTTAATATCAAAGCAGGGAGAATGTTGGTCTCCTCCATTGGTAGATCCCATAACTCGCTTTTTAGTACCTTATCCCATTCATCAGCATCTAGTTTAGGCCGTAAAAGAGCTCCAATAGCCTTGGCTGCTAAAGGTAAACTTTCGCACTTCTTGACAATTTGTCTGCCTAAAGCTTCAAGCTCTGGATATGCATCAAAGTTTCCATCATGGAATGCATGTTTGGCAAATATTGACCAGCAATCTTCTTCTGATAACTTCTGTACGTAATAAGTTACATGAGCCCGCATGACTGATGCGATATTGTCATCACGCGTTGTTACAATGACCCTACTTCCTTGTGCCACAAATTGGAAGGGATTCCTTAAGATCTCCCAATCAGAATAATTCATATTCCAAACTTCATCTAAAACAAGAAGAATTTTCTTCCCTGTTAATTTCTCTTTTAATGTAACTTGAAGTCTATTTAGATCCTTGATATCACAAGTTGCCGAAGTCACTGCCTCTAGAATTGTCTTCGTTATTGTGTGCAAATCAAATTCTTTTGAGACACAAACCCATGCATCAAGATTAAAATGTTGCTTAACCCTGTTGTCATTGTATAGAAGCTGAGCTAGGGTGGTCTTGCCTATTCCTCCCATACCAACTATAGCTAGCAAGCACATCTCGTTGTCAATGGAATCTCCCGAGAGCAAGAAGTTAAGTACTATTGCCTCCTTATCATCATCCCTACCAAAAATACCAGATTCCTCAACTAAAGAAGTTGTGGGTAATCTTTCTGGCGGACTCCCTCCAACACCTGGTCTTAAGCCTATGAAATCCTTTTGTACGGCTAGAAATTCTATCCTCTCAAGTAGCTCTTTTATCTTTCTTTCTATCTTGTTGATAAAAAGAGACATAGAGATGTGGTTTCGTACCTTATTTGCGGCAATTTGAAATCCAGCATCTAACTCACGTCGCAAGGCTTTAGTAAAAATAGCATCCACGATATCCTCCGCATCATAGACAGCATCTTTCAACCCATCAAGCCACTTTCTCACATTGGGCATCGTGAGCTGCTTCTCCTCCGCGTCTTCAAGCACTGTATTCATGGACTGTAGTGCTATCTCTAACTTCCTTAAGAGATTTTTGGTAAGTTTTTGGCCTCGAAATATATCAACAAGCTCGGGAGTTGCCATTCTATCAAACAGCACTTGGAGGAAGGCGGAGAGAAATGCTCCTCCTACCAATGCCCCGGCCATGTTCTCTCTGTTGAAAAGTAATAATTTGAAGGAAATGAAGGAAGGTGGACGAAAGAAGGTGGACGAAAATAGCTGAGCAAAAGAAAAACCAGAGTACTGAATGCGAGCTTTCTTTTGCTTTTAAACCATTGAACTGGGCCCTGCAGATTGAGTAAACTTAGGCGGCTAAGTTTAAGGAATACAAAATTGTGCGGGTGGAGTATGTGAAGGTCGTTCTCTTCTGTTCTGGTCATTATTTGCATAAGCATTAAATTTTAATTTTCGTCTGAGAGGAAGAAGGATGGCTCTTTTGTTTGGTTTGACTATTGACTTAGAATAATGCCTCTGTGCGTGCAGTTGGAACGTGGATACGTGTAAGTCTCTGTCAATGGATGCAATGCAATTGAGAAAAAATTTAATTCAAGGAATCACAAAAAGTCCAAGCTGGCAGACTAGACCCCTGATTGCAAAGTCAACTTCTCTCCACTAATAACAATTTGAGAATTCTGGATTTCGATCGAACCCTTCATAGATGTAGCTCCTATTGTCATTGACCATCGTGAACGATGATTCATTTTAAATTTAAAGATGTCTAAAGAAGAAGGGAGGTTGTCTGGAGTTATTGTCGTAGAAGTGAGGCCGTCAGATAGAACCGATCCTGATAATATAGACGGTGTCGTCTAGTGACTGGCAACAACAGGTGCTGACTAAATTGAATTTCTCTTTATCAAATTATTTTTCTTTTATTTTTTTATTATATTTTTTTATGTTTTCTCTTTATATTTTTTATTATATTTTTTAAAAACATTTATTATCTTTTTATAGAGACTGATTTTATAGGGAGTTCGGCCGATCGAATCAAACCCTAACGTCTCCCTAACAATTTTATATAATGAGAAAAATTGGGTATCGGTTTGACTGTTTAACTTACAAAAACAGCCCTTTAATCAAATGATGACACATAAGAGATTTATCGAGAAACCCAAACAAAATCCCTCACTCCTTCCATCCTTCGTCTTCCAAAATCCAAACGAAATCCCACCATCCCCGACGGCGCTCCACCCATACGATGGTCCATCCCAGATAATGATAGAGATCCTCCCGTTCTTTATGTCTGTTGGAAGTTCACTTGGAATCCTAATAAAATACCCAGATTTATCGCCTACTATCATGCGCACCAGCTCACTCAATCTCCGAAAAGAAGAAAAAATTGGAGTTTGAACGAAAAACAATAGCAACGATTTGAGGGCAAAAATGGAAGAGAATGTTGTGCAGGAAGTGCTATTTGGGTTTGGATTTGTGTCGATTTTGGATTGCTTTTAGGTTTGGGTTTGGGTATGCATCGGTTTGGGTCAGTTAGCTGCGTATGAGTAATGGAGATGATAAATCGGTTTGCATCAGTGGATAGAGACTTGGAAATGGAGATGATAAATCCAAACTGATGGGCATGCATCTTTTTTTTTTTAAATTGTTTGTCTTTCCATGAATTTTGTTTGGGCTAGGTTTCCTTAAGGAGTTATTCCCATGGCTGTAGAGGTGTACTTGCCAAATTTACAGAGAGGTACGTGGTCATGATTTCTCTACTTTGAGAAACAGTGGTTCTTCATCTTGTATTGTCATGTTCTTCAAGTTTTAACGACTTATTGTTCTAATTCTTCGCTTGGTTTTTTTTAATTTTCTTGATTTTGGCTCATATTTTCCTTCTAGCCTGTGACTTTTATTTTGGAAACAGAGGTTAATGTTATTTTTTTACACTGGAGTTTAGATCGGTTTGTGTTGGCAAAAATGAAATGAGGAAGAGACAGCGATGATGATTATCTGTGACGAGGTCTAACTTTTGTGTTGTGTTTTTTTCTACGTGTCATCACTTCAATGGATGGCTGTTTGTCCAACTTTAAAAGCCCGATCAGTCTCTCTTATATTAATCCCAAATTTGAACTACTTTTCTCTTTCTAATCCCGTGAACGATTTTCTTATCAAGAACAACGCCTCTGTGGGCTGAATTTGATGCACTTGTTGAGATCCTTCTATTTTCTTCACCATCATCAAGCTTTTATCACAATTCTAGGGACCCTCACGTATAACCCTCTCTTTATCTCTCACGTCTTTGAACTCAACTAGAAGTAAAGAGGTATTTATCTCTCTAAACCATAACTATTTCGCTAGTCTCCAATCCCTCATCATCGTCATCATGAAGGCCTCTTTGTTTTAGTACCTCTCCATCAGCAACTTTAAAAGCAGACACTTCCCTCATCTGATAATCGCATCATCCAATCTTTTGTTAGAAATCTGGACCACCAAAATTTTCTTCCATCAAGATTTACTTTTGATACAATAATAAGAAAAATAGAAAAATAAACATAATACAAAAATTTACGTGGAAAATTTTAAAATAGGAGAAAAACCACCAGATACAGTGAAGAAAATATACTATGTAAAAAATTGTTACAATTACATAATTTTTCTCTTCATCCCAACGACACCCACAAGAATTTCTCCCACTAGTAAAATTCTAAATTTCACCTCTTTCTTTTACATACAAAAAGGACAACAGAGAACTTTTACTAAAGTCAAAAGTTACTAGATAAGTTTCTGACTGGTATGTCTAAATCAATAAGACTACGCCTCCTTTTATAAGCTATTTGGTCTTACCTCTCTCCCACTCATTTTCCATGTGGGATTTAAGGAGCAAAAATCTAATAATCTCCATCTTATGACTTTAACTGATCCCACAACCACGCTCCACCGCAATGAGAATTTTCATAGCTTTCGTTATCATGTTCTACCATAAAAACATAATCACTCAGAATAAATCAATTCTAAGCATTTAACTTCGGCCCATGTCGAAAATAACCTTGCTGAATGTTGAATCCAAAGTTTTAAATTTCGTGTAATTATAAATCTACACATGGATTTTGATGATAATAAATGAATTCAAAGAATAAAGGAGTCTCAAGCTCAAATTGTCTACATAATAGAATCAAGCACATCAAGAAACCAAGTATAAGTAAGAAAGGAACAAATTCACATTAAAGTCAGAGTAATGTTGTAAATTTCTTAAAAATTTGAAATTAGGATTAAGGCTTAAAATTAATATTTTATCATAAAATATTAAAATATATTTTTTACATATATATGAATATTTTAAAAATTAAATTTTAAAATTTTAAAAGATGACGTCTTTGAAAAAAACGCAGCTGAATGGGCCCAAATACATCTGTGTCTTTATCTCAAGTGGGAAATTCCAAGATCCAAAATGGTAACCATAAATCGTAACCATTCAGTACTTCTGAATGTTCAGTGAATCAGTACTGCAATGTGTTTGCAGTTTCATCAAAAGCAGCCAGTTAAAAAATATTAAAAAAATATTAAAAAAATATTTAAAAAAATTATCTCAAGATTGTTACCACTCTGATGTGATGTCTCAATGTCACAAGATCGAGCATACATTAATTTTATTATTTAAAATTACTTATTTAAAATCAGTTAATATCAATAAAAGAATTATTCATAACTAAAATTAATTACAAATAATTTTTTATAATAATTCAAATATTACAAAAATCCATTTTTTTATAGTGCCCTTTCAAAAAAAACATAGAATAAGTGATTTGGGACGAAACATAATTACATTTGAAAGAAATATCAAGAATTATAAATAAATCTAAAGTTTGGCTGCCTAGAAAATTTACAACAAACAACGAGGTTGAGATTTGCTCAAAGGTTAAACTTTTACATTTTGATAAAACTGATATAGATGATTCTATCTATATCTTTTAAAATTTTAGAAATATATTGACTTTTATTAAGCTAAGACCAATTATCACAAAATTGAAATTTGGTGTATTTTTGACTTGATATATAGTACACTGACCATATGAGACCCTTCCACTGTTCCACAACAATTCATGATATGGTTATTTGTTTGTTTGTTTGTATTTTTGGGAAGACCATGTTTAAAAGACTGGACAGTACAGTTCCAACTGTTTGAGTACTGTTTCTCTCAGTTGCAGGTAGCTAAATCCCAAATTGCTATGTTTTGTCCTACACTACTTGGGCCTGAAATGAATGGCGCAGAAGGGGCCAACCCGGCCATGTGTCGAATCTGTGACGCCCGGCCTTTCATTTTCTTTACCAAATTAATTTTGCCCATAACCAAAAGAAGAGAATTCCTGGGGGCAGCCGGGCTGCCCCCTCCTTAAAAGCATTCCCGTCGCTCCCAGTAGCGGTGGGCGACACCGCCCACGCCATCGGGACCGGCGGACTCAGGCGACCTCACCCCTACGACGGCGAGCTCCGACGAGCTCCGGTGTGCCCCCGGCAGCCTTCAACCCGTTTCGGACCCGTACGTCGTAGGGGTGAGGTCGCCTGAGTCCGCCGGTCCCGATGGCGTAGGCGGTGTCGCCCACCGCCACCGGCGGCGGCTCCGTTGACTCTATGGCCGAATCCCCTCTTAAATTCATCTTCATTTTATTTTTTTATTGTATTTTTTATTATATTTTTATTATGTTTTTTATTATGTTTTGTTCATTTTATTTTTTTAATATATTTTTAATTTTTAATTTTTTATTTAATTATATTTTTTATTTTATTTTCATGTGTTTTTCATCATCAAGCAGCCCAACGTTGTTGGGCTGCTTTGGACGCTGGGGACAGCCAGACCGGTCCCCAACGTCACTCCCAAAAGAAACGCATGTCCTTCTAATATATATCTATTTGTTATAAAATTAAAGAAAAAAAAATATTATTGTAAAATATTTTATAAAAAAAATATTTAAAATTTTTAAGAACTGAAGTTTTTTTCGTTCTATATAAATTTTCGTATGAATTACAGATCGATCGAAACTCATATATATAGGTCTTGAGAACTGTACAAATTACTGTGCAAAACCTCAAAAATCATGAGAGGTGTCATTCACCGAAGAAAAAAAGAAAAGAGAAATGGGACGAGCGCCTCCTTTCTTGACTTTTTTTTTTTGTATAACAATCCTCTTTGAATGGCCGGCCATAAAAAATCTGTCTCGTTAAAAGTTTGCCAAGGAAAAATCTAGTGGAAAGAAAAATCAATGGCGAAGAAAAAATAGTACAATATTCTTATATACCACCAAATGTTTTAAAATTATCTCATTAAAATCTTGTAAACGAAAATCCAATAGGACGAAACTTTAGCGAAGAAAAAAGAGTACAATCAGCACAAGTTTTCAAGATATTTACTCTCCCTGAAAATTACATGACGATAGATCTTTAAGTTTTCGTATTTTAATGTTCTACACAAATTTCTTGAATGTCGCAATTGGTAATGCATTCGTGAATAAATCTGTCAGATTATCACTGGATCATATTTTTGATATATGCTCCTCTGATTTGAATGATACAAGCAGCATTATTTTCATATAAAACTATTAGATTATCATTGATCATAGGAAGACCGTACTTTTTTGAATATGTAGAATCACTGATCTCAGTCAAATACACTCTAAACTTGTTTCATGAATTGCAATTATCTCTAAGTGATTTGAAAATGTGACAGATAATATTTGGTTGATAGATTTAGTAGAAATCTGGGACTTACAATAATACTTAAACTCCCCCTGAGAATATACGTTAGTGTTTCAAGTAAAAAACAATCATAATTTCAGCATATATAACAAGGTTAAGAATTCAAACATAATTTCCATCTAAATAATGCATTAGTAAAAACATGTTAATATTCTCATCTAAAATTTCTCCCACTTTCGACGTTATCAGGAAAAACATGTTTATGTACGGCGAAAAGAGTATTGGAAACTACTCATGTTCAGCAAAAGCTGCAAAAGCTTGAGGTCTAATTTTATAGGTTCAGCAAAAATTCAAATCCGTTTGATATTGTTGACAAATGAGATCTTTGTAGAGATTTAGAAACTCTTGTTTGCTATTTAAAAATGATTATTTTCACCTATCGATACTCACGCAAGATCTCATATTCCTTATTGATTCAATTATTGTTCATCTAGAACGATACTATGGCCAAGAGAAATTATTTTGTTAATGTTCCAGATTTGAACCAATAACCTTTTACACCTCAACCACTCATCTTTACTCCTGAAGCTATCAATATCATGATAGGAGCAGAGATACATCTTTCTAGTAAAACTGATTCTGAAATTGTTGCAGCATAAAAAATCCTCAGTACTTAATATGCTGCCTCTATTACAATCATGTCTCGGAGGCTACTGGCGAAAGCGAGTGAGATTGATCATCTTTATAATCAAATATTTAAATTGCATCAAAAGCTTGCAACTAAAAATAGAAAAAATAAAAAGTTAAGACAAGAAAATAAAAAGCTGAAGAAATTTACAGACTGGTATTCTCATGACCTGAAAGCACGAATAGAAGAGTTAGAATGAGAGAGAGCTCAAATACAAAGTCAACAATAACAGCTGACAGCAGAGATTCAGCGTTTACGAAAAAGATATGGATAACTGCAATTAATCTCGCTAGCTTTTGAAAATATGCAGCAAGCATATTTTATAATCTTGACTAAGTGAGATTTGAAGGTATGATGGTTTGTTTTATTCTTATTTCCATTTCTATAAGAGATTTCAGTTTTATCTAATTCGCATTAAGTTTTCTTCTCATCTCTGCAATTTATCTGCATTCTCATTCTATAAATTTTCAATGACTTATCAATCTTCTTTAAATATTTCTCATGATTAATATATGAGGTATTCTTCACCTCAATTATAAGTTGTTTTTGTATCTTCTGTGGGTGACATGTTGTAGCAAACGAATGATCTAGTTAATAAGTCAGATCATGAAATCATTTATGAGTTGATGACTCTTGAAACATGATATTTCTTCTTTATTGTTGGATTTTTCGACCAATGACAATCCACAAATCGTGAGATTGAGAAGTTTAATGAGAATGTTTCCATACTTCAACGACTCATTCAAGAGTCTAACAAAAAAAAATAGTAGACTTAAAACAAGAGAATAATGATTTAAAATTCTTACTTGTCTCTTTATTTCGACTGTCTAATCTTTTAGATAAGGATGATATGTTGATTTATGAAAAGCAAATGCATTTGAGAGATGAGGTTAGAAATCTCAAATTTTTGTAAGTCATCTAGTATTTGAATAACAAGATCTTTCATTTTCAAATATATAGCAATTCTTGTGATCTCTTCAGGAATTCTAATAAGATAAATCATCAACGTAAATTGCAATAATGAAAAATTTGGATTCTGATAAAAACACATAAGCATATAGGATCATTCTCAAATCCTAATAGATACTCGCTGAGTCAATTATACCACATGCGTCCAGATTGTTTTAACTCATATAAAAATCTTTGAAATTTTATTAAGTATCCTAGATGTACTTGGGTTAGATACTTCAAGTATTATATATCCTTATATATGTCATGAACTAACGATCCTTATAAATATGCAGTGACCACATCCATCAACCGCATATTTAATCTTTTTGTAATAACCAAGTAGATTAAAAATTTGAATATGGTTGCATTCATGATGAGGGAATATATTTCCTCATAATTAATCTCGGATTTCTGTAGAAAATCTTGTACGACAAGTCATGTTTTGTACTATATAATTTCATTTTTCTCATTACATTTTCGTATAAATACCCACTTATATCCAATAGACATTACATCATTTGGTGTTTGGACAACATGGCTAAATACATCTCACTTTACTAGTGAATTTAACTCAATTTCAATAGTTGCTTTCCATTTTGGCCAATCATTTCTATGCTGATATTTTTCGACGATTTTTGACACACTTTTTTTATTATTTCTGGTAATGTCAATGGTCATCTTATATGAAAATATGTTATCGATAACAGTTTTATTTATATCCAGAATTTCTCCAGTACTCATGAAATGTATTGAGATCTCATTATTTTCAAATACCTGTTCCTCTTATAAAGAAAATATTTCATAAAAAACCTCTTCACGAGATATTCTTCAGGAGTTTCCTCTTCGGAAGGATTATATTTTTCAGAAGTTTCCTCTTCAGGAGGATTATACTATTCAGGAGTTTCTATTTTATAAAGAAACTTTGGATAGATCTTATTGCTTATTTTGTGGATATAGTCTCTTCAGGAGCACTGATTTCTTTTTTTTATACTTTTCTCTTTTGCACCAATAGGTTTTCAACACTTCAAGTGTATCTTAGACTCATATATGGCCACTCGTTTTAAAAAGTTTCCAATTCAGCAATCAGTAAATGAAGGAATGCCGCCTTCTTAATTTCAATTTCGCATGATGCCTTCTTGTCTTGATCATTTCACTTTGGTGTACCTAGCCAGAAGTTGCTTGCAGTCATCCCACTCCTGGTCGTAACTAGTACAGTAGTACCTGAACCAGGCAAAAACAAAAAGATTAAAAAAAAAAACAACCATTAATTTAATATCTCCAGTTTTGCAACCTATAATTTAGTTTATGAGTTACAAAGAACTATACTGGATATGATACTAAGAACTGAAAAGTTGTCATGATCCAAAGCTAGCCTGGGTGGTTGCAATCGAAGAACTACAATGGTGTGTGGTGCTGATGCTATCCAAGTAGGGCCGGATGGTTTGCATTGAACCTATCCAGGGTCTTTGAACGAACAACCCTGAATCCAGTGTCCTAAATCACAGCGGCTGTGGGGTGAGCACTACAATCTGTGGCATTTTATGGCCAGGAACTGAGCCCGATTGTGATGTAACAAGGACAGCTAGACCAGTCCCAGGTGGTATGGGTTGATGTTGATGAGGATAATCGGTTCCCTGAAATACATATTTTTTAGTCTGTCAATCACAATCTGATTTACATCAAAACAGAAAATATATATCCATGTAGAGAGAGAGAGAGAGAGACAAAAAGTACATACAAGATACAACTGAGAAACCAATGTGGGCTGCTGAATGCCGGGATAGCTCTGCATTTTTTCTGTGCATAAGGAGTTCCCGAGATAAAGACCTCGGATCAAGTTGGGTAGTAATAGAAGGTGCTGGGAATTTGGTAAATGACAAAGCTGGATTATAATGTGTATATGACAGGGAAATAAATTTTTATTTCCCTGTCATATACAATTCATGCAACACCTTGGGCAGCAGAAAAATACTGCCAAAAAGATTATAACAAGGTCTATAGAGTTACTAAGAAGCTCTGAATACCAAACACAAAAAAACAAATAAAAATTAGCAGTACTAGATGAACCCTAAACACACAGCACCTGGGAAGGTGTCGGGCATGGAAGGAATGTACAGGTTGATATGGGGCAGTCCGTAGGAATGTATTTGGTAGTTGATATGGGACAGTACTGCCATTTCATCTCATCCTCCATTAGGAGAACTATAGGAATGCTGATGATTCCTACCATAGACTGCTAGGAACACTTACACGGTGCTGTTTTCTGGACAGGAAACATCATTTGAGAAAACACATAAAAATCCCCCAGAGCAACAGAACAAAGTGGGCAATTAAACAGCTGCTGAATGAGAGAAATAACTCTTGTCACCTTAGTGTATTGTATTTTGTGATGTTCATTCGATGCTTTTGTAATCCCCTCATCAAATGCTGGGTCAGCTAGTTCTTGCTGCAATTGTTCTAAACCAAGGGTAGTATCCCCAATAGCAAGTCATTACAAGAGCTTGACAAAGGTGTATCATCAGTCTAATTTGCCAATTAAATTGATTGACCAAACGTCTTCGATCAGGAATCAAGTTGCACCCACAAACCTGGACAAGAGAAAGCATATGAAAAAAAAAAGAAAATGCTCTTTCACCTTAAATTCATCAACTTCTTCTGAAACACAAATCCATACTTCAATGTTAAAATGCTCTTTCACCCTGCGGTCATTGTATACAAGCTGGGCAAGGGCGGTCTTGCCGATTCCCCCCATGCCAACTATGGCAATCACACCCAACTCTTTGCCATTTCTTTCATTGGACAACAACTGGGCAACTATTTCTTCCTTCTCAGAATTTCTACCACAAAAATCAGATTCTTCAACCACAGATGTTATGGGCAATCTTTCGAATGGTTTTTCTCTAACACCTTCTCTCAAACCCATATCGTCTTTTTTACTTGCTAGAAATTCTATCCTCTCAAGCATTTTATTTATCTTTGTTTCTGTATCCTTCACAAAAGGATTAAGATAAGAGATGGAATTCCGTACCTTTCCTGCAGTGTTTCCAAATTCAGCATCCAATTTACGTTGCAAGGCATCAGTAGCTATCCAATCCAAGATGTCCTCTGCATCATAGAACACATCTTTCAGCTCATCAATCCACTTTCTTACGTCAGGCTTTGTAACTTGCTTCTCCTCCGCATCTTCAAGCACTGCATTCATAGACAACAGGGTTGCCTCCAACTTCTGTAAGAGTCTAATGGTGAGTTTTCGTCCCTGAAAGAAGTCAAGGATCTCGAGAGATGCAACCCTATCAACTAACACTTGGAGGAAGGCAGAGAGAAAAGCTTCTCCAATCAGTGCCATGTTCTATACTTTGCAATGAAAGAAACCAAAGGAAATGAAGGTCGAAGGTTATAGCAAACAGCAGAGCAAATTCAGGTTGCTTAGGTATCAATTGTATTGATGCTGAAGAATGGGATTATATATATATATATATATATATATATATTAATATGATTTTGCCCAAAACAGGAGCTGCATTAGTGACGTAAATAGTTGCAAAGTAAAGTGAAAGCAATTTATTGAAGTTGGCTTAGAATATAGCAAGGTATACTGTTGCTCTGCTTTCAGAATATGATTCGTGAAATATCAAGTGGTGAAAAGAGACAGCTTTGAGTTTAGATTCCCCTGATCAATTAATGTGGATGATTGTGGTGGAAAAGAGACAGATTTGAGTCTAGATTCCCCTGGTCGATTAATGTGGATGGTTGTGGTGGACTATAGACCATGCCATTGAATCAAAGGAAGCAAGTAAAAAAGGAAAGCAGGAAACTGGTTTTTTCACACCTACATTATGAAACGAGGAAAACTCGAAAGGTTGAATTGCCTCCATGAAGAGCCTGTAATTCCATCGAAACCATGCCCTCCTCCATTTTCATACAATATGACAGCTGCCCCTTTTACTTGCGAAGCTTGACCAAGAAGATAAAACCGTGAAATTACCCCGTGTCCCTCGGGAATGTGAAATTAAAATAGTATAAACACATGGAACTATGGAAGATCGAGAGAAGCAAAACACAACCATGAATGTGAACAGAGTATCAACAGTGCACCACTTTTTCCTCTATTTTTCCTTTCTTTTTCATGTAATATCACGGGATTTTTCTTTCGAAAAAGAGAGCTGAGACGTATCTCAACTTTATTCCCCATTTAAACATCTTTTGTCAGATTTGTGGCCTAAAATTTTCACACTTCTACATTATCTGTGACATTTTTTAGAAGAATGAAACACTATCACATGATACTGACAATTAAAATTAGAAGAACTACCATAAGAAATGGGATAAATACACTTGTTCATTTGTCAAATAACCATCACAGCATTGGCAAATAGTTGCTTTTTTTTAGTATAAGCAAACAGGCTCCTTGGTTTGTTCAAATTCCTCTGGAATATGGCAAATGGGAATCTGTTTTTATCTTTAAGGACATT